>JAECXG010000558.1:600000-1031103 GCA_018152135.1 Drosophila paulistorum
CTTTAATATGGTAGCTAAACGAGCTGCTGGAACCATTCTACAGCCCCCATTTTGTGTGTTATAACCGCCATTCCTTATATAACAGCTATACAAGCTGCTGGAACTGATTCACAGCCTTCATTTTGAGTCTTATATCTGCCATCCTTTATATAACACCTATACAAGCTGCTGCAATCATTCTACAGCCGCCAATTTGAAGTTTATAGCCGACATTCTTTATATAACAGCTATACAAGTTGCTGGAACCTTTTTACAGCCTTTATCGACTCCACTGAATGCTACCGTAACCAATAACACCGAAAGTGCAAGCCACTCAGCAATCAACAGCAATGTACCGTGGAGAAAGCAGTGTGCTTCTCCATCAATATCGATAACTGGGTCACCGATTGCACCGACCAGCACCGTCAGCTCGTTGACAGCAACTACTGCAACGTCTGCAGAAGTATTGACCTGCCTCAAACCGACAACGACAAGTCGCCCAGAGTCAGCCACAAGTAACCCAACGTCTTCTGTCCAAACTGGAATGGATAGATATATTAAAATAACTAACCGGAAGCTAAGCCCGCAAAAGAAAAAAAGTGGCAATATGCCAAAAATAACCAAAACAAATGAACGAGTAGCCCCTCTAAGCGGGAATCGTTTTAAAATTCTTGCCGATCAGCAAGACGATCAAGCCGGCGCTGTAGATAAAGTTAAATCGGAAATAGACCACCCCCTCTATACATCCGTGGAGCCAACTGCAGCGTCCTGATTTGGAAGCTAGTAGAAACAGTAGGGGCAAATAACTTTGTTGTAACCCTTCTCAATAGGGGTAACGTAAAAGAAAGTAAATGTCAAACCCAGGAGATGACCCATCCGAACACGGTGCTCTGGGCTGCGGGAATACCGCTATGACCGGGCACACAGCCTGGTTGGATGACCTCAGGATGACCACCAACGCCGGCCGATAGAAGTTGGGGTCGGCCAGGATCAGAGTGGCGAATTTCTCCCGGACCGGTGCCGACACTTCCCGGATGGGAGTGCGGATGTGCAGGTCCTCTTCGACCCGGAAGATCGCATTCCGCCGGAACGTATAATCGGACCTCGACTCGAGGACGGCCGTGCAGGCTTGGTCGACCCCGACCTTGGTCACAGCCAACCCCAGGGACCGGGCAAATGACAGGTTGATGCGGCTCTCAGCCGCACACGCATTGAAGAGGACGCGGGTCTCGAAGGCTTTCGAGCCATTGCCCAACCGGAGGACTGCTGTTGGCATGAAAGTCGTCATCCTGGCGTGGAGCAGAGAGGAGAGGGAGATCTCAGTTGCGTCTTCTGGAGAAGCGGAACGGTCGGAAGAGGATCGGGAACGAGGTTGTGACGATGGTGCAGCACGTCCGGAGGAGGGTGACTGGCTGCGACGCCGGGCTGCGTAGCGTTGTCTCGGCGGTTGGTCGGCCATTTGGAGCAGGGTATGGTGCTTTTGCCCGCATCGTCGGCAACCATGGCGAGTCCGGCACGCGTCGGATGAATGCTCGTGTGCCAAGCAATTGGGGCAGTACTTGTTAATAAGCACCGCCCGGAGCCGCTTTTCCCCTCGGAGGTTCAGAAACCGCTGACACTGCCGGAGTGCGTGAACCCCCCGGCAGACCCGGCATCGGTACGCGTTCGTCCCGTGTGGAACCGATCGTTTGCTGCGGTGGTGCGGCAGACGCTTGGGGGCCATGTCGCTATGGAGGGGCGAGCTGGACGAACTGCAACGAAAGAAATTACGGAGGGGAGAGTGGATTAGTCGATGCACGGGAACGAACAACATGCACGGAGACAAGGACATTCGGACGGAACATAGAGGGATTGGGAGTCACGATAGGTTTTAATTCTCAGGACTCCTGTTGTCTTGCAACAAGATGAGCTTCGCTACGGGTCTTCGGATAGACCCACGCGCTGTTGTGACATCAGCCACTTGGTCAGCCCCGGGCAGAGTGCGCTTAATTCGCCCTAAGCGCCACTCGTTGGAGGGGAGATTATGTTCGGACACGATCACGAGATAGCCGGTCTGAAGACTACGAGCCGGTGATTTCCACTTATTCCGTTTGTGGAGCTCCTTGAGGTACTCAGTCTTCCAGCGGCGGCAGAAAGCCTGCTGGATTGCCTTCAGTCGCTGCCATCGGTTGATCAGCGACATAGGCTCGACCAGAATCTCCGGTTCCGCAATGGATAAGAGCGGTCCTCCAATCAGGAAGTGTCCCGGGCATAGTGCCAGCAGATCCTCTGGATCCTCGCTCATGGGGGAAATTGGCCTGGAGTTTAGGCACGCTTCGATCTTACACAGGAGAGTGGAAAGTTCCTCGAACGTGTACTTGACAGTAGAAGACGACTTGTAAAATAGGGTCTTAAAATTTTTGACCCCTGCTTCCCATAGTCCTCCCATATGGGGCGCGCTCGGCGGAATGAACTGCCAGGATAAAATGTGCTGGGGAAATGCCTTCACGATGTTAAGCTTGGTGGCGTCCAGGAAGTCTTTTTGGAGCGCCTTTGTGGCCCCTACGAAGGTTTTGCCATTGTCGGAGTAAATGCGCTGTGGGCATTGTCTCCGTGCGACAAACCGAGAGAAGGCCTGTAGTAGGTCTGTAGTCGTCGACGATGCACGATGCAGCCTTTACACCCCTTGATGTGGGACTTCACCAGGTTCTTGATCCGTGGGATCCAGAACTTGGTGCGCAGATACCGCACCATCAGTTGATTGCCGCCATGCAACGTGACAACATGGGCGAATTCGACAAGCAGGCGCGGGGTCGAAGAGTTTGGCGATATGGGACAGAACCTGCTCTTGGAGATCGACTTTATCAGTGGTGGGTCCGCTACGGTGAAGAAGAAGACGTCCTCGGCGGCTTGCCAGCGGATTCCAAAGGTATTTGCCGTGCTCGCGTCTTTCAGCTCGAGAAAGTCCTCTCGCAGCAGGTGCTCCCTCGGAATAGCTTGAAGTACTTCCTTCTTATTGGAAGTCCACTTCCGAAGCGGGAGGCCCGCAGATTGGAGTGCAGCTTGAAGCTCTCGTATGGCGAGACGGGCGTCGTCTTCAGTATGAACGCCGGCAAGGACATCATCAACATACATGTAGTTCCGAAGGATTTCGCTCGCCTGAGGGTACATCGCTTGCACGTCTTGTGCCAGTTGTAATAGGACTCGGATCGCCAAGAATGGCGCGCAGTTAACTCCAAACGTGACGGTTTGTAGCTTATAGTCCTGAATATTGCCGCAGCGATCTCGGTAGAGGATCCGCTGAAAGGGGGTATGCCTGGGGTCGACTCGGATTTGTCGATACATCTGCGTTATGTCAGCGTTAAAAACGAATTGAAAGAAACGCCATTTCAGTACCTGAAGCGTGAGATCTGCCCGAAGAGTAGGCCCGGTTTGCAAGACATCGTTAAGGCAGATGCCTCGTGTGGAGGGGCTTGACGCGTTGAATTCCACGCGTACCTTGGTGTTGGTGCTATCGGGCTTGAACACCGCGTGATGGGGGAGATAGAAGTTTTTCCGATGGGATAGCTTGAGGCGGCGTCACCCGACTCATATGGCCCAATTCCTCGTGTTCTTGGATTATGGCATCGTACTGTGTTTTTAGGACGGGATCCTTGAGAAGGCGTGCTTCATTCCGCAGGAATTGAGCCAGCGCGATCGGTCTTGAATGACCCAAGTCGACGCTATTCGGACCCTTGAACGGAAGGGACACAATATATCGGCCGTTCTTCCCTCTTCTGGTGGTCAGCCAGGGGGAGATCGAGGCACTGCGTCGGAACCGTGTTAAGAAATGGAGCCGTCGGAATGGCCCCAGACAATTTGGGGCGGAGACCTCAATCTTGTTCAGCCTGTCACACGAAGGAGACAGCATCAGCAGACACACTTTGTCGGCGCATCCTCCATTACTCTGGCCCATACCAGTAACTGCGGCGTCTACTGGATAAAAGGTGGGCTGGACCATGTTGAAGACACGTTCGGATAGGAAGGTTGAATCGGCCCACTCCGCGATGGTGCCGAGTGACAATCGCAGTGCCTAAAAGCCCTCTGCCTAGGGTAGATGCAAAATAACTTTGATCATTTGTGAGCTGATTCGCCGTGGACGGACGCTCTGTGGTACCGAATGGTGTGGCTTGCGCAGCGGACGGCGACACATCACTAGGATGCAACAGGGTGACGTTCCTTGCAGGTATGGCAATTATGCGCACTGGAGCAGCAAAACAGTTCAAACAGAGTCCCTGCTGTCTAATGGTTTCCAAACGCCTCTGAACAGGCATGTCAAGAAAAGTAGGGCAGAGTCGTATTGGGTGATTCTCCCGATGGCAAAGCTTGCAAGACGCCGGTTTGAGTTGAGCTTTCGCGGGAAACGCTTGAACCTTCATCGTCGCAGAGGATTTGCGGGGGCCACTGGGGATGGCTTGAACACTTGGAACCGACTTATGTTCTTCGGTGGCATCCAGGACAGGATACCGATCGGTGAGAAATTGGTTCAGATCGTACCAAGAGAAGACGACAGACTTGTTTGGCACTGATTGTTCCCACAGGAGGATTGTGGCCTTCGGCAATTTGCTAGTGCATATGGCGATAAGTAAGACATCCCAATTCTCAATGCTAACACCCGAACGCTCAAGAGCGGTAAGACCCCCTTGGAACGCAGTCTGCAGTTCTCGCAATGCTTTGCCCGACTCTAGTGCTACCGCGGGAATCTGAAGGAGTTGTCTGGCTTGAGTCATGACATGCAGACGGCTATTTTCGTACCGTGCGGTGAGGTTCTCCCACGCGGCCTGGAAACGTTTATTCGTCAGGGGGGACTTCGCCACGATGGTTCTCGCTTCCTCAAAGTGACAAATACGGGTTGGCGATATAAATGGCAGCGAACAAATCGCGGAATGTGGGCCATGCTAGGCTCACACGGAGGAACTCTATGCACCGGAGGCCCCGAGGGTGCGGTAGGCTGACGCCTAAGACTCGTCATCTCTGCCGAGATCTGCTCGATGCGCTCTCCGAACAACGTCCCGCATCGCACATACGACGCGTAAGCGGATTCGTGCTTCGCTTTGATGTGGCTGATGTTGGCTAGGCTGTCCCCGTCTGGTTGGGTCGTCAAGGCCTTGTGACACCGGGAGTATTCCATCTCGACAGTTGACCAAAGGGATTTGAGCTGCTCTAAGTGCATTTTAATGGAAAATAAGGGCACTTCAGAAGTTAAAACTTCAATCTCACGAGCTTCGAACAGAGTCAATGCGTCGCACGCCAGAACGAAATCGGAGAGGTACATTCTGGATTGTTCTCTACGCTGTTGGGATACGGATCGGGTGACGGGAACGTCAGAACAGTGCGTCACAATAACGTGCGGAATCTGGGCCTGGATTGAAAGCTTGGAACGCTCTTTATGTTCGCTGGCGTTTATAGCCGAGAATCTGCGCCCTTTAGGTAGGCTGGACGAAGACGGACGGGACCTTGGGTATTCGGTGAGGCTGCGAGCAGACGTGGACTTGCGGGGAATGTCCGTACGGTTCGCGGTCACCGGAGTCTTCGGAGGCCGAACCTTCTCCGGAGTTGCAGAGGGGGACGAAAGACTATTGGACTTCGGCGCAGTCTTGGACGGCTCCGTGGACATACTCAGGAGACGACCTTACCGACGAAGACCGGGTTTGTGCGCTTTTTGATTTCGGGAAGACAACGAAGAAAAAGAAGTGGACTGTATGAGGGCGCAAGAATTATCTCACGAACGCACTAATGCAGATCGAAAATTACACGTAGATAAAGCGGAGTGATTACAACACAAGTTTAGCTGGATTCGTAAGTAACGATGGGAGTACGTATAAGACAGAAACGCGGGTGAAGTATATAAATAAAGATGCATAGGGCAAAGAAAAAGTATACGTTTTTATATAAATCTGGATCAGGATATATACATGTGCGCAAAAAAATGGCCGAAAAAAATTATATATGATTTACAAATATATATATTTTTTTTTTAACGTTTAATATATATTTGTTGAATCTACTCTTAAATTAGAGCCTAACAACAAGTTTGAGATATTTTTCTTAATCTAGTACTTAAGATATATCCAGGGGATATTGCAGGCGGCCCTAATTATTTATTATTGGGTTGGTCTGTCATTTCTTTTAAGACGAGTTCTATTATTAGTTCGCGTAAGGGAATTGGCAAGAACATTAGGGTGTACATCCAGTTTCGCAGAATACTTTAGTTGTTGACTACCTATTTCAGATTTTACGCTAGATATATTTAGATCATTTTGATTGTTGTCGTTCCATATGTACCACGGAGCCCCAGTGATTGATCTTAAAATCTTCGACTGCGCACTTTGTATAATGTCGACATTGCTGGTACTTGCATTTCCGTAAGTCCAGATGGGTTTCAGTACGGAGTTGTATAGGAGGACTTTATACTCCAGACGTAGAGGTGACCGAGCATTGATAATCCAATGTAAGCTACTCGCTTTCAGTTTAAGCTGTGACTTTTTTGCCTCGATGTGCTTGCGCCAAGTTAGTCTTCTGTCTAGGTGGATGTCAAGGTAAGTGACATCCACGGCTTGAGGAATTGGTACGTTGCTTAGCATTATAGCTGGACAGTGTCTTCTGTTAAGCGTATATGTAACATGTTTGCATTTCTGCTCGTTGACCCGGATACGCCCGGTTGCTAGCCATTCCTCTACCACCTTGAGGTGTTCCTCTAATTTTGCAGAGGCTTGTATCGGGCATTTGGATCTGCTGAGGATTGCCGTGTCATCGGCAGAAGTGGACGTTGTAAGTCCTAGACTCGTTGGTAAGTCTGCAGTGTACAGCAGGTAGAGCAATGGTCCGAGTACACTGCCTTGCGGTACACCAGCTTACATCTTACAGCGAATTTCCTATTGTAAAGGTAAGATTCCATGAGTTTGTGGGTGTACTGTGGGAGTTTCTGCCGGATTTTGAACATTAGACCCTCCAGCCAGACTCTGTCGAAAGCCTGGGCAACGTCGAGAAAGACAGCCGTACAGTATTCTTTTAGTTCGAATGCCGTTCTTATTTCGGATGTTATACGATTGACTTGTTCAATTGTCCCATGTTTTTCGCGGAAGCCGAACTGGTGAGAAGGGATTGTGTTCTCCGATGCCAGAAATGAGTTTAGACGAATCTGCAGGACGTTTTCAAAAAGCTTCGAAAGACATGGCAGCAAACTAATTGGCCTATAGGATGATGGTTGGGTTTTGTCCTTTCCCACTTTAGGAAACATGATGATAGTGGACCTTTTCCATGCTCTTGGGTTGGTAGGGAGTTCTAGGATCATTTTCGGTGTGATTAGGTTATGGCCAGGGGCTTTGTTCGGCTTTATGTGGTTTTTAATAACTGCAGTGATCTCATCCGATTGGAGTTCCGAGTACTCACTATCCGTTAATGTGCTCGAAGGAGGAAGTACAAATGAGTTTGATGTTGGATTTGGCTGGAAAACCATTTTAAGATGTGTGGCAAATACGGATAGGGCATCCTCTTCGTCGCTGCGGGCCCATCCACCGGTTGGGCCCCTTATTGGTGAAACTGTCTCTGTAGGGGCGCTTAAAGTTGGGTGGGCTTTCCACAGAGGATGTTTAGTGCTGGATGGACTGAGCTTTTCTATGTATTTCCTTTGAGCCCAGATTTCCTCTTGTCTTAACTCCTTGGAGAGGTTGCGGCTGGCATGCCTTAGGCGAAGTTTTGCTGCTGGTGATCGAGTCATCTGCCATTCTCTTCTTAGACGTCGTTTTTCCGTTACTAATTGTTCTATCCGCCGGTTCGTAGACCTGACAGCAGGTTTAGCGTAAGTAGAGGCATGTGGAGTAGATACTCTTGCTGCTGCTCCCAGCATCGACTCAAGTGCAGAGACGCACATGTCAATGTCCTCTGCAGCATCCAGTTTCGGCGAACAGTCAATGTGGGCACTCATGTACATTTTAAATTTAAGCCAATTTGTTTTGTTGTTTGTAAGCATATATGGGCGATCAAGTACTTGAGGTCTTATTAACAGTGTGAATAGCACTGGAGAGTGATCGGAGGTTAAATCTAGCAGTGTTTCCACAGTGATCCGATTACGCGGAATCCTCTTAGTTACTGCGAAATCAATCAAGTCAGGCACTTTCTGTGGATCTGTGGGCCAATAAGTAGGCCTACCCGGTGAGACGCAATCCATCTTATTGAGTGGGTTGACTATTGTGTTGTACAACTGCTTGCCTTTAGGATTTACCAGGCGAGATCCCCAGTGCGTATGTTTGGCGTTATAGTCCCCTGCTGCAATGAAGCGTTCTCCGAGTGTGTTAAAGAAACCGGTGAATTCCTTTTCAGAGATTGAGAAGCGTGGTGGGCAGTACAGGGCAACCAACGTAGTGTTGCCGCACCTGGTTTGGACGGTTATAGCAGTTGCTTGTAGGTGCTGTGTTTCGAATCTATTGAGGAACGAGTGTTTTATACTGTTTTTGATTAGGATACCAGTCCCGTCATGAGCTTTTCCGTCTGGATGGTTTGTTGCGTAGAAGGTGTATTTTGGTATTTGAAAATTATTTGTTGATGTTAAATGTGTTTCCGATATCAGCATGACGTCGATTTCACTTGAGTCTAGGAATAGTTGCAGTTCATTTTTGTGCTTGGAGACGCCATTAGCATTCCAAAGACATAGACGTAGGGAAGCCATTATCTATTCTCGATAAGCTTCTGGATAAGCAGGTTTTGATTCCGCATCAGTTCCTGCATACAGTTTTGCATGAACGTCATAAAAGCGGTCATGTTTTGATTAAGTGAGATCAATAGGGCCTCTAAACCACTTGGAGTTTGCTGTCCAAGTTCTGGTGCGCTAGGTTGCGGATTCTGTAGATGGTGGAGTGACGGGGTCTCTTTCGCGGGCTCCGTGTGTCCAGTTCGGAGTACACTAGCGAAGGATACACTAGGATTGGTTGTAGCAGGCATGTTAGATGATCTAACAGCCTTGGCGAAGAATACCTCCGGTGTAGTTTTGGAGGCGTTGAAGGTGATTTTTGGTCCAGCTGGGCGATTTAAGATCCTTGAAGACAGGACATCCCTGTAGTTGGCTGTGTGGTTCCCTCCACAGTTAATGCATAGTCTTAGTGCGACGTTGTTTCTGTCCTTAGTGGAAATGCCATCTTTATGATGTTCGCCGCAGCCAACACACACTGACCTAAGATTGCAATTGTTAGAGGTGTGGTTGTATTCCTGGCAGTTTTTACACTGAGGTGGTTGGTATCTCTTATGGGCTCCTCTACGGTGATTCTTCTGTGCAATAGGAGCTGAAGGTTGTAGATTGGATGCACTTCATTTGGCTTCGACCGCTTTGCATCTGGTTGGAGCTCGATTTTAAAGAGCGGCTGTGCGACTTTATTCCTGTTGATGATGTTGACAACGGACTTAACCGCAAACCCTTTTTCGGCCAATGCGTCTGCTATTTCTTGAGGTGGGACCGATGGCTCGATCCCCTTTAACACAACCTGGAGCCCTTTACTGCTTTTTAGTTGGTAGGTATAGAAATTGATGTTAGCATTAGGGGTGTGCTTTTCGATGGTGGGAAAATTGTCCTCAGTTTGGGGATGACATTTAATTTCTTTTATGTTACCCCTGTTGAGAGGGGTTACAACAAAGATATTTGCCCCTACTGTTTCTACTAGCTTCGAAATCACGGCGCTGCAGTTGGCTCCACGGATGTATAGAGGGGGTGGTCTAGCCGATTTAACTTTATCCACAGAGCCGGCTTGATCGTCTTGCTGATTGGCAAGAATTTTAAAACGATTTCCGCTTAGAAGTGCTGCTCGTTCATTAGTTTTGGTTATTTTCGGCGTATTGACACTTTTTTTCTTTTGCGGGCTTAGCTTCCGGTTAGTTATTTTAATATATCTATCCATTCCAGTTTGGACAGAAGGCGTTGGGATACTTGTCGTGGCTGACTCTGGGCGACTTGTCGTTGTCGGTTTGAGGCAGGTCAATACTTCTGCAGACGTTGCAGTAGTTGCTGTCAACGAGCTGACGGTGCTGGTCGGTGCAATCGGTGACCCAGTTATCGATATTGATGGAGAAGCACACTGCTTTCTCCACGGTACATTGCTGTTGATTGCTGAGTGGCTTGCACTTTCGGTGTTATTGGTTACGGTAGCATTCAGTGGGGTCGGCGACACCACCGAAAAGTACGCGTTGTTGCGTTGGACCGAGAGACGACGCTCACGTTGTTGTTGTACAAGTAGTTCTTGTAGCTGTTGCTGGTGGGGATCGAGAGAGCTTGGGCCCGAACTGGTGGACATGGCTTTTCCAAAAAAAGTGCTCACTTTGTTGTTGCAACTTAGTATTTATTGCTATTAGAACAAACTAGTAGCAATATGATTATAAATAGGCGTCTCTGAGGCGACTGAGAGCCCTACACAATTTTTGCAAACGCGGTCTTTTTATTTTTTACACTAAATTTTGCGGAGTGCATTAAAAAACACGTCTGCACGCGGCGGCGGTTGAAATGTATATGACTGCTATATAAAGGATGGTGGCAAAAGACTCAAAATGGAGGCTGTAGAATGGTTCCAGCAAGTGGCCCCTACGACACCAGGGCAAAACCTGCTACGCGCGAGCCCAAGCAGATAGTTACCCACCTCCCACCCGACCGACCGTATAAAAGGTTCATGGCATAGATAGAAGAAAAACGAATAAGGATGTCTACTCTGTCTACATGGTACCGACAAATTTACATGAGCCAATAACTTAGGCGATTCAATATCACCAATAACACCAAGCATAATTCTACGGTTAAATAAGGATGGTTAATCATAAAATGTCTACTAGACTACTAAATGTCAATTTGCCCTGACATTTCGATCCCAGCATAAGCCACAAAGAGCTAATATTAAGAACTGCTTTTGAATGGATTCAAGTCTAATTTGGTGCGACTCCTACTCTAAAATAGGACGGACAAACGAAGTAAAAAGAACTTTAGTGGTATAGGGGTCATCAAATTCTTTTGACCATATTTTATCTTTTATTGGTCCAAAAGTATGCCCAAATCATTCATATTATTCAGACGTTCCAAAGGACTATTGTTTAGAAATTAAGTGACCAATTGAGGAGAAAAGACGATGAAAAGTCATTACCTTACATTTGGTAGTGTTAAGATTTAATAGATTAAACTGGCACCAGGATTGAAAATGTTTAAGATCAGCTTGTAGCCAACTAAATGACTCTGTTTCTTTATAAGTAAGACAAATCTTAACATCGTCAGCATACAGAAGCACACGCGAATGAATAATGACTGATGGAAGATCGTTAATAAACACAGTGAAAAGCAGACAGCCAAGATGACTACCTTGAGGTACACCAGATGTCACAGGAATGGAATAGAAAAAAAAGACTTGAAAAGTACCTTCTTTTTTCTGTTTGTTAAATCTTTTCGAACCCAAGAAAGGAAAAGGGGTGGGAATCCAATGTCGTTCAGTTTAGAAAGTAATAGGGTATGATTAACAGAATCAAGGGCTTTGCTGAAGTCGGTGTATATGGCATCAGTTTGTTTAGCATTTTTGAACCCCTTGATAATAATAGATGTAAATTCTAAAAGGTTAGTGGTTGTAGATCTACGTTTCACAAGTCCATGTTGGGCAGTTATAATTTTCCCAAAAAAGCTTTAGGAAAAGCGGACAATTTTGAAATACCCCTATAGTTAGAGGCTTCGCCCTATTTTTCCATTGTTATGCAGAGGAATGATATACGACTCCTTCCAAATAGATGGAAAAGAGGAAGATTCGACAGTCAATAAAACAATTTTAAAATGGGTTTACATAATGCGTTTGCACAGAACCTCAGTACACATCCAGGTATACCATCTGGCCCCGGAGAATAAACAGGTTTAACTAGTTTAAGTTGGCTAAGAAGAGAACTTTCATCAATCCTTGGATTAAAAATACAATTAGCCTTTTTAAAATGATAAGGATAAGAACTTGCTCGATATTCTGTTGAGGAATAAGCTGTTTTGAAAAACTCCCAAACATATCGGCAATTGCCTGATCAGTGCTCGCTTTTCTATTTTGAAAGGAAAAAAAAGATGGGTGCACAGAGGTCTTACGTTTAGAATTAACAAAATTATAAAATTGTTTAGGGTCAGAAGATTACAGCGCTGAAGATAAGATCCATGAAATTTGATCAAGCGACTGTATATAGAGCGTGTTCTTTGAAATTTCTTATAACATCGAGTCTTCACATTTTTCAAATTGGATAACTCTCGAGAGAACCAGGGAGGTTTGTTAAGCCGCTCTGTCTACCAAGAGGCACAAAAAATATCAAAGAGTGAATTCAGAGCATTATAAAAGAAGCAAACAGCTGAGTTCATATCTCTACAAATGTACAGATAAAACCAATCGGTAGTAATAATGTCTTCATTAAGGCTGGCAAAGTCAGTCTTACGAAAGCACCTAGTTAGAGAAAACTCATTTGAACCAAGTAATGGTGATAGTGAGGGTAGATCAATTTTTAAATTTAAAGTTGGATGAAATTTGTCTTCGGAAAAAACAAAAGGTTCGATCCTAGAAACATCAAAATAAGAAGAATCCAATACAAAAACAAGATCTAACGATCTTCAATTAGAATTTAAGACAGTATTGACTTGGTATAAAGATAAGCCTAGAAGGCCATCAATAAAGTCATGTGACATAGAGGGCAGCAACATGCTTGATTCATCTATCAGCGGCCATGACAAAGCAGAAAGGAAAGATAGCGGTAAAAAGACTGTATAATGGTTCCAGCAGCTTGTACAGCTGCTAAATAAAGGATGGCAGCTATTAGACTCAAAATGCCGAATGTAGAATGGTTCCAGCATCTTGTATGGCTGCTAAATTAAGGATGGCGGCTATAAAACTCAAAATGGCGGCTGTGGAATGGTTCCAGCAGCTTGTGTGAATGCTAAATAAATGATGGCAACTATAAGACTCAAAATGGCAGCTGAAGAACGTTCCAGCAGCTTGTCTAGCTGTCATATAAAGGATAGCGGCTATTAGAATCAAAATGACGGCTCGGGAATGGTTCCATCAGCTTGTATAGCTGGAAAGGAATATAAAGAATGGCGGATGTAGAATGGTTCCAGCAGCTTTATATAAGGCATGGAGATCGTAAGATTCAAAATAGCGGCTGTATAATGGTTCCAGCATCTTGTATGGCTGTTATATAAAGGTTGGCGGCTATAAGTCTCAAAATGGTGGCTGTAGAACTGTTCCAGCAGATTGTATGTCTGCTAAATAAATTTAAACTTTCAAATTGTTGAATTTAACGACTTTACGCTCCTCTTTTCTAACAGCGATCAATCGATAAATAAATAATACTGGTATCGATCGACCGATAAAAGAACAATACTACGATATCGATAAGCGATCTATCGTTTTTTTTTTGAGGGGCGGCGCACTTCATGTTTTTGCTAGGCGTCATTTCATTTTACCACAGAGAAGGAAAGTTACAAAAATTCATCATCTAAAACACAATCCCACAGTGCATCGATGGAAGGCCTTTCAGCGACTAAACTATGGGGTAAGAGCCTAGTGTAGTAAGCGGTATCAGTTCGGCGACTCTTAACCATGTTTTTGCGAACTATGGGGTGATGGTAGTCTATTGATGCTCTGATTTGTTGATGTAATTTCTGTTTCAGCGTTTTATGATCAACCAAATAATAATAAAGAAATGATTTCCGTAAATAACGATTGAATTGAAGCAAAATAAAAGTGATGAGTAAATTTGTGCAACTTGAAAATTTAAAATAACCGTAACGAAAAAAAAAAAAAAAAACTGAATTGAAATTAAGATGAATAATTATTACAAAAAAAAAATATTAACTTGATTTATTTGATATTTCTTCGATGAATTTTTATTTTATTCTACGATAATTAATAATCTGTAAGCTGTAATAAGCGCTTTCCATAATACTAGCTTTAGTCCCTCTTATTAAATAGTTTAAATTGCTTTTTGAGTTCTATTGGTTTTCAAGTCTGAAAATTTTGGAATTTTGAAATGTGGAGTTCTACCAGACAACTAATTAAAATCCGTCAGTATACATTTTGTTAAAAATTAATATAAGAAAAGAAATGCTATCTGAAATTATAATGAATTTGAATATGATTGCCTAGGTTTTATAATTTATTTTCCTAGGGACATGGATACATGATTTGATATTGTTCAGGTTTAATGGGAATCTTTACAAAGAACAACAAAGATTCATGGTTGGGATGATATAGAAATAACAGATCCATCTACATCTTTGACCTCAGTAACCACTAGTCGTGAACCAAAGAATACTCTTTTCTTCCTTTCAGATTTTTATTTATGAATTACATTCAATTGCCATTTAAAGTTAGTTTCAGTAGAGATCCTAAAAAAAATTAAATTTTATAATTAAAGGTAGAGAATCAAGAAGTTTTGTTAAGTAACGGCAAGTGTTTATTTCGACAGCAGACCACATTAGCAGTATGTAGTTCTACCCTAGGTGATATAAAGTGTTGAGTTCAAGTATACCAGGAAATTCTTAAGATCAAAACATGAGGTTTGAAGTTTTCGTCGATTTTGTTAGACTATATTTATTTATTTATTTATTTACGTCAACTAAATCAGCAGTCGACGAAAATGCTTAAGCTAAAATATAGATAATAATTAATATACGAAGGTAGCTTAGCTTTATGCACAACTAAACATCCCCGACCCGGTGGAGGTGTTTTATTTGCAACAAGGTGCTAGCTATGCCCCGATTCACAGCCAATGTGGTCAGGGATGAGTTGCAGCCAATCCAATATCCAGTCCGGATAGATAAGTGACAGATAGATGAGGAGAAATAAGGTGAGAAAAACCTATGAATTACATTCAATTGCCATTTAAAGTTAGTTTGAGTAGAGATCCTAAAAAAAATTAAATTTTATAATTAAAGGTAGAGAATCAAGAAGTTTTGTTAAGTAACGGCAAGTGTTTATTTCGACAGCAGACCACATTAGCAGTATGTAGTTCTACCCTAGGTGATATAAAGTGTTGAGTTCAAGTATACCAGGAAATTCTTAAGATCAAAACATGAGGTTTGAAGTTTTCGTCGATTTTGTTAGACTATATTTATTTATTTATTTATTTACGTCAACTAAATCAGCAGTCGACGAAAATGCTTAAGCTAAAATATAGATAATAATTAATATACGAAGGTAGCTTAGCTTTATGCACAACTAAACATCCCCGACCCGGTGGAGGTGTTTTATTTGCAACAAGGTGCTAGCTATGCCCCGATTCACAGCCAATGTGGTCAGGGATGAGTTGCAGCCAATCCAATATCCAGTCCGGATAGATAAGTGACAGATAGATGAGGAGAAATAAGGTGAGAAAGGTTGTTAAAAGATTGGCAAAGAACACGAAAAGGTTCGTGAAGAGAATAGTTAGTCAGACATCTACTACGGTGAAGAGGAAAAAAGTTTCTGGTCCGACGTGAGGGAACACAAAAATATAGCGTATCTAGTAAATTGGTAGAAATGACTTCACCGTTGACTAGTTTATGGAGAAAGAGAATGCCAAATACGAGCCTACGGTTGTAAAGTGAAGGAAGATTAATAAGAAGAAGTCTGTCAGAATAAGAAGGTAGGAGAAGACTCGGGTCCCAATTAAGACCGCGTAACGCAAACTTTAGGAATTGCTTCTGTACCGATTCAATACTACGCTGGTGAACATCATATTGAGGGTTCTACACTGGCGAGCAATATTCTAGAGTAGGGCGAACTAACGAAGTGTATAAAACCTTTGTCACATATGAATTATCAAATTCTTTGGCCCAACGTTTAATGAAGCCAAGAAGACTGCGTGCTCTATTGAAAATTGAAGATATATGAACATTAAATGAAAGTTTTGGGTCAAACATAACGATAAGGTCTTTGAATAATGGTACACAATCTAACAGAACAGACTTAATAGAGTAATGAGCTAGGAACGGCGACAAACGACTGCAAGTCATAAAAGAGCACTTAGAGGCATTAAGGTGTAATTTATTAACGTGACACCAATCACAGAACGCATCGAGATCTGATTGCAAGTACTATTGGAAAGAAGGATCATTATATGAATAACAAATCTTGACGTCATCCGCAAACATGAGCACGCGTGAATGAGTCAAGCCCAAAAGCAAATCATTTATTAACAATGTAAATAACAGCGGGGCCAGATGACTGCCTTGGGGGTCACCTGACGTTACTCGAACAGTTTGAGATATCGAGGAACGAAAAGACACCTTTTGGGTTCTGCCAATAAGATACGACTTTAACCAAGCCAATAGTTTTACGAAAACATCTACGACGAGAAATTGAGATGTTATTAAATGAATTAGTAATAGAATATGAATTGTAAGAAAAAGTAACTTCAATGGTAGGGTGATAAGGATCTTCAGGCTTCACAGAGAGATACAGAACTAACAGTGGGATCCGAGACAAAAACAAGATCAAGGATTCCTTTAGAAGAGTTAAGAAAAGAACTCAACTGATATAGCGGACATTTAAGTAGGCTATCAAGAAAAACATGTTGAGATGAAGGAATTAAGAAAGATATTTTATCATCAACAAGCCAAGAAATATTAGGCAAGTTAAATCACCTAAAACTATAGGAAAAACACGATCTTTAAGACGACTAAAAATAGTTCGCAGAGCATCAGCATGGTGCATGTAGATCATGATATCAGAAGCTGGAGGAATAAATGAACAAAAAATATATAAGCTAAAGTTAGAACATGTAAATTCGACACAAATAAAGTCAACACTTAAGGGGAGATCAATCGGCACAACACTTGAGCACAGATTTGAGTTGACAGCAATGAGTACTCCACCGCCACGACGACCAACACGATCAAGCCTATAAGAAATAAAGTTATTAGAAAGAATTTCATTATCCAAAACAGAGGAGTTAAGCCAAGTTTCAGAGAAAGCTAATATGTCAGCCGAAAAGATTTGTCTATCACAGAACAGTTTCGAGAGCTTGGTAAGGAGTCCTCTTACATTTTGATAATGAATGCAAAGACTAGACGTTGTTAGTTTTTTGAAGCAGAAGATACATTAGGAATGTGGACAGGCAAAGGACGGGAGCGCCTATTGGCCGCAAACTCGTGTACAACTAGGCCCTCTGGCCAAAAGTTAGGGTCAACCATAGCTGAGAAATACTCATTTGGTACTGTAATTTTAAACGAGGAGATTTCGCGAGGCCTAGAAAACTTAAGCTTTTGAATTAAAACCTTAGCAGGGCATATATTACCAATGTAAGCTTGATCAGAGTTCCCGTGAGGGATAGATTGAGGTACACCAGGGCTTGTAATGGGTACTTAAATCTGAAAAGAAGAGCATAAAGAGGGACAAGAAGATGGTGTTATGAGGCAACTCAAGGAAATATTTCTTGGGCAATTCCTTAGAAGGTGGACCAAGCTTGAATTGCGACAGTAAATGTACGCTAGAGTCACACTCGTTAGACAGCTGTTTGGCCAGTTTGTTTAAATAAAGAAACTTTAAACGAAGATCCCTGTACATTCGGATAAAATCAAGCTGATGGCTGGCACAAGATGTGCAAGTCCAGCACATTAAGCCAAGCTCTGGCTTACAAGGGGAGCTTCAGGTATGCGAATCACCGATTTGGATGAATTTTGGATATGTTGTAGAATACCCCGTCATTTGAAGATGTGTGAAATATTTCGGCGCACTATTCTATATTTTCCTTATAAATCGTGTTTAAAGCTATAGCTTCGGTGACTTATAGGTAAAACGCCGAAAGGACTTCAAGCAGCTGGGCAGTGTAAAAGGTAGATGTCCCGACTAAAGTTGGAGAAACCCAGGTTCAAACCCCGCCCGAAACTGCGGACATTTAAGTAGGCTATCAAGAAAAACATGTTGAGATGAAGGAATTAAGAAAGATATTTTATCATCAACAAGCCAAGAAATATTAGGCAAGTTAAATCACCTAAAACTATAGGAAAAACACGATCTTTAAGACGACTAAAAATAGTTCGCAGAGCATCAGCATGGTGCATGTAGATCATGATATCAGAAGCTGGAGGAATAAATGAACAAAAAATATATAAGCTAAAGTTAGAACATGTAAATTCGACACAAATAAAGTCAACACTTAAGGGGAGATCAATCGGCACAACACTTGAGCACAGATTTGAGTTGACAGCAATGAGTACTCCACCGCCACGACGACCAACACGATCAAGCCTATAAGAAATAAAGTTATTAGAAAGAATTTCATTATCCAAAACAGAGGAGTTAAGCCAAGTTTCAGAGAAAGCTAATATGTCAGCCGAAAAGATTTGTCTATCACAGAACAGTTTCGAGAGCTTGGTAAGGAGTCCTCTTACATTTTGATAATGAATGCAAAGACTAGACGTTGTTAGTTTTTTGAAGCAGAAGATACATTAGGAATGTGGACAGGCAAAGGACGGGAGCGCCTATTGGCCGCAAACTCGTGTACAACTAGGCCCTCTGGCCAAAAGTTAGGGTCAACCATAGCTGAGAAATACTCATTTGGTACTGTAATTTTAAACGAGGAGATTTCATGAGGCCTAGAAAACTTAAGCTTTTGAATTAAAACCTTAGCAGGGCATATATTACCAATGTAAGCTTGATCAGAGTTCCCGTGAGGGATAGATTGAGGTACACCAGGGCTTGTAATGGGTACTTAAATCTGAAAAGAAGAGCATAAAGAGGGACAAGAAGATGGTGTTATGAGGCAACTCAAGGAAATATTTCTTGGGCAATTCCTTAGAAGGTGGACCAAGCTTGAATTGCGACAGTAAATGTACGCTAGAGTCACACTCGTTAGACAGCTGTTTGGCCAGTTTGTTTAAATAAAGAAACTTTAAACGAAGATCCCTGTACATTCGGATAAAATCAAGCTGATGGCTGGCACAAGATGTGCAAGTCCAGCACATTAAGCCAAGCTCTGGCTTACAAGGGGAGCTTCAGGTATGCGAATCACCGATTTGGATGAATTTTGGATATGTTGTAGAATACCCCGTCATTTGAAGATGTGTGAAATATTTCGGCGCACTATTCTATATTTTCCTTATAAATCGTGTTTAAAGCTATAGCTTCGGTGACTTATAGGTAAAACGCCGAAAGGACTTCAAGCAGCTGGGCGGTGTAAAAGGTAGATGTCCCGACTAAAGTTGGAGAAACCCAGGTTCAAACCCCGCCCGAAACTGCGGACATTTAAGTAGGCTATCAAGAAAAACATGTTGAGATGAAGGAATTAAGAAAGATATTTTATCATCAACAAGCCAAGAAATATTAGGCAAGTTAAATCACCTAAAACTATAGGAAAAACACGATCTTTAAGACGACTAAAAATAGTTCGCAGAGCATCAGCATGGTGCATGTAGATCATGATATCAGAAGCTGGAGGAATAAATGAACAAAAAATATATAAGCTAAAGTTAGAACATGTAAATTCGACACAAATAAAGTCAACACTTAAGGGGAGATCAATCGGCACAACACTTGAGCACAGATTTGAGTTGACAGCAATGAGTACTCCACCGCCACGACGACCAACACGATCAAGCCTATAAGAAATAAAGTTATTAGAAAGAATTTCATTATCCAAAACAGAGGAGTTAAGCCAAGTTTCAGAGAAAGCTAATATGTCAGCCGAAAAGATTTGTCTATCACAGAACAGTTTCGAGAGCTTGGTAAGGAGTCCTCTTACATTTTGATAATGAATGCAAAGACTAGACGTTGTTAGTTTTTTGAAGCAGAAGATACATTAGGAATGTGGACAGGCAAAGGACGGGAGCGCCTATTGGCCGCAAACTCGTGTACAACTAGGCCCTCTGGCCAAAAGTTAGGGTCAACCATAGCTGAGAAATACTCATTTGGTACTGTAATTTTAAACGAGGAGATTTCGCGAGGCCTAGAAAACTTAAGCTTTTGAATTAAAACCTTAGCAGGGCATATATTACCAATGTAAGCTTGATCAGAGTTCCCGTGAGGGATAGATTGAGGTACACCAGGGCTTGTAATGGGTACTTAAATCTGAAAAGAAGAGCATAAAGAGGGACAAGAAGATGGTGTTATGAGGCAACTCAAGGAAATATTTCTTGGGCAATTCCTTAGAAGGTGGACCAAGCTTGAATTGCGACAGTAAATGTACGCTAGAGTCACACTCGTTAGACAGCTGTTTGGCCAGTTTGTTTAAATAAAGAAACTTTAAACGAAGATCCCTGTACATTCGGATAAAATCAAGCTGATGGCTGGCACAAGATGTGCAAGTCCAGCACATTAAGCCAAGCTCTGGCTTACAAGGGGAACTTCAGGTATGCGAATCACCGATTTGGATGAATTTTGGATATGTTGTAGAATACCCCGTCATTTGAAGATGTGTGAAATATTTCGGCGCACTATTCTATATTTTCCTTATAAATCGTGTTTAAAGCTATAGCTTCGGTGACTTATAGGTAAAACGCCGAAAGGACTTCAAGCAGCTGGGCGGTGTAAAAGGTAGATGTCCCGACTAAAGTTGGAGAAACCCAGGTTCAAACCCCGCCCGAAACTGCGTTTTACCTATAAGTCACCGAAGCTATAGCTTTAAACACGATTTATAAGGAAAATATAGAATAGTGCGCCGAAATATTTCACACAGCTTCAAATGACGGGGTATTCTACAACATATCCAAAATTCATCCAAATCGGTGATTCGCATACCTTAAGTTCCCCTTGTTAGACACAGACAAACCAGAAAATTTGTCGTAGTCGCGGCCGTTGAGGCCAGCACATTTTAAGTGAATAAGATTATCGCAGAGTCAACAAGATGTTGCTCTTTACTGATAGTCAAAACGATCAGAATGCTTGCAAGTAGGTAGACAACAAGCCATTGAAAAGCCAAAAGAAACACAGGGCAAAAAAAAAATATATAGAAAAATTTAAATAAACAGCACAAAGATAATTATCGATAAAAAATCAATAATTACAAATAAAACAAAGAGACAGATAGAGTACACAGCACAAGAGAGAGTGCAAGAACAGTTATAGGACGAGCTTTGAGAGGCGGCCTTACAAAAGTGATTACGCGGGAGAGAAGCTGAGCACAAGCACAAAGCAGAGAGAACAACAAAACCACTAGCACTGATGGTATGATGGGGGCGATGAGGGGAGCAACTGCAGAAGCAATGACGAGAGAGAACAATAATAATAAAAAACCAGAGGGCCGGGGCTAACTTCGACCGCGTCAAAGTTTGTATACCCTTGCAAGTTTGTTAGTAACTCTTTTATCTAAACTAACTGTTTTATCTAAAAAGGGTAATGTTTGCGAAAGAACGGCCTTCAATCTTAGCATAGGATATAACGAACTTTCTGATGAAAGTCACTGTTTTCCACCGATCCTTCCTATGGGAGCTATATGATGACAAAAGTCACTGTTTTTGACCGATCGTTCTTATGGGAGCTATATGATATAGTCACCGGATCTTGATCAAATTTGGCACAGTGGTGAATAGGGATTCCCGGAGAGAAGGAAAATAACCCAGTCTTCATTCGTTGAATTCAAAATATAAACTGATTTTATTTACAAAAGTACGGAGTTTATATAGGATTACCTTAGGCTCTAGTAGGTAACAATTGTTCTTAGAAGATCTTATTATAGACTCACACCCACGTATTCGGGGGTTGAAAAATTATTATTTTGGGCACATCGGCGACTTGACATCCTGTCGTTGTGATCTTTTGGGTTAGTTTAGAATTACAAGTGTTTTTTCCACACCGCGTGTGGCAGATTGTATTTCTAGTCATATGCTAGGTTAGTTGTTTGGTACAAAGGTACAGTTGTATTGTATTTTCTTTAGTGCATCTGATTTGGTGAAGCCAGTTCAGATGAACACGATGTTTATTCTTAAACATTCTGCAAAGGGCCACCAAATGCGGCGTTTTGGACTTTATTTTTATAGTTAGTTGTCTTATACAAATTATTATTAATATTATCATTAGTAAGATAACTATTGTTAAAGAAGCATGACGAGTTACATGATGGACGATAAACTTAGTCAATCTGATGTTCCTTTACCATTGTCACTGGCTTCCTATTTTTACCAATTCTCCCGTATGTATTACTGAGTAATGATTTATGTTTCGGGATATCTACCCATTCCTGATGTGTATTACTGTGCTGACTTCTAACCTTTTTAAAAGCTGGAGAATTTAAAAAAGAACTATCTTTCCTTTTTGAATTGTACCAATGCGATCTTCGCTCCACCATTTTTAAATATCGCTGACTGCCAAAACTTGAGTGGTTATTCTGGCTATCATTGAATGTTGCCTTTTATACATATTTTGCCATATCTGCCTTTTTGGTACTATAGTTTCTGACAATTTGTTGCCGGAATCTATTTTGATATTATGTTTTAGATAATCATTATCTAATTGACCCATTGCCTTTGGAATATTCTCATTTTGTATTGGCTCTGGGATATATACTTTTTGTTCCCCAATTTTCACTTTACCTCCAATGTGAGGTCCTGCCGGGGGCCATAAATTTATTTTTTGAGTTTTGCTGTTGCATTTCTTTGGAATTGTGTTGTTTTTATTTTGAAATTTACCTTTCCCAACGTTGTTCAAAACCTGTGACATCTATTGTTGTTGCCACTACAGATTTATTCTGATTTGATTTGGTGCATCCCGAGACGATCCAACCAAACTGAGTATTTTGACCTAGCAGGCCATCAATCTTTGTAATTCCCCTTTTTAAGATTTGGGTATATACGTTTACCCCCATTATTATATTAACCCTACCAGGTTTATTGAAGGTAGGATCAGCTAGCACGTAAGTTTGCCATTTTGACATATCTACGTTTGTAATTTTTAATGGAAGAGCTTTCATTAACTTTGGCAACACAATTGCCTCAACCTTTAAATGTCCTTTCCAAGGATTTCGCGTCTTTACATCTATTTTTACCTTATATTTTGATTTATTAGATTTTATTGAGGACATGCCACTTATTTCTGTATATTCTTTAATTTTAGGTAGTTTTAATATTTGAGCGGCCTCTTCAGACAAAATGGTGCTCTGTGAACCACAATCAATAAGGGCTCTTAGAGTCTTATATCCTCCATTTACATTTTTTACTTGTATTACAGCTGTGGCCAACAGTGTTGGTTGTGCGGTTACACAAGTATTTACTCTCTCCTGTTCTTCGTCAAAATGAAGTAAGGTATGGTGTTCCTTACTACACAATGAACAGACCATTTCATTAGTGCACACCTTATTGCTTGAATGGTTCAAGCATCTTATGCAAAGCTGCACTTTTTTGGCTGTCTCATACCGTTCAATAGGTGTCAAACCTTTAAACTTATGGCACTTGTACGCTTTGTGCCCGGCAATTTTGCAAATCTTTTCTCATGGCACTTAGCGAGCAATATCTTTGCTCTAAGTACTCCATGACATCAGATAGCAATTGTATCTGCTTTGTTTTTCTAATTTGACTCTCATATAATTGTAGAGTCTCCCTGTCAAATTTCCGAAGGATGAGTTGAGCGACTATTACGTCAACTTCATCGGACAAATTTGCTTTAATTTTAATATATATTTGTTGAATCTACTCTTAAATTAGAGCCTAACAACAAGTTTGAGATATTTTTCTTAATCTAGTACTTAAGATATATCCAGGGGATATTGCAGGCGGCCCTAATCATTTATTATTGGGTTGGTCTGTCATTTCTTTTAAGACGAGTTTTATTATTAGTTCGCGTAAGGGAATTGGCAAGAACATTAGGGTGTACATCCAGTTTCGCAGAATACTTTAGTTGTTGACTACCTATTTCAGATTTTACGCTAGGTATATTTAGATCATTTTGAATGTTGTCGTTCCGTATGTACCACGGAGCCCCAGTTATTGATCTTAAAATCTTCGACTGCGCCCTTTGTATAATGTCGACATTGCTGGTACTTGCATTTCCCCATAGTACGGCACCGTAAGTCCAGATGGGTTTCAGTACGGAGTTGTATAGGAGGACTTTATACTCCAGACGTAGAGGTGACCGAGCATTGATGATCCAATGTAAGCTACTCGCTTTCAGTTTAAGCTGTGACTTTTTGCCTCAATGTGCTTGCGCCAAGTTAGTCTTCTGTCTAGGTGGATACCAAGGTAAGTGACATCCACGGCTTGAGGAATTGGTACGTTGTTTAGCATTATAGCTGGACAGTTTCTTCTGTTAAGCGTAAATGTAACATGTTTGCATTTCTGCTCGTTGACCCGGATACGCCAGGTTGCTAGCCATTCCTCTACCACCTTGAGGTGTTCCTCTAATTTTGCAGAGGCTTGTATCGGGCATTTGGATCTGCTGAGGATTGCCGTGTCATCGGCAAAAGTGGACGTTGTAAGTCCTAGACTCGTTGGTAAGTCTGCAGTGTACAGCAGATAGAGCAATGGTCCGAGTACACTGCCTATTCTGCGGTACACCAGCTTCGATTTCAAAGTCAGCCGAGACGGAGCCATTACATCTTACAGCGAATTTCCTATTGTAAAGGTAAGATTCCATGAGTTTGTGGGTGTACTGTGGGAGTTTCTGCCGGATTTTGAACATTAGACCCTCTAGCCAGACTCTGTCGAAAGCCTGGGCAACGTCGAGAAAGACAGCCGTACAGTATTCTTTTAGTTCGAATGCTGTTCTTATTTCGGATGTTATACGATTGACTTGTTCAATTGTCCCATGTTTTTCGCGGAAGCCGAACTGGTGAGAAGGGATTGTGTTCTCCGATGCCAGAAATGAGTTTAGACGAATCTGCAGGACCTTTTCAAAAAGCTTCGAAAGACATGGCAGCAAACTAATTGGCCTATAGGATGATGGTTGGGTTTTGTCCTTTCCCACTTTAGGAATCATGATGATAGTGGACCTTTTCCATGCTCTTGGGAAGTATCCAATTCTTATTATAGCGTTGAACATTTTGCAGATGTATTGTATGGCGATGGTAGGGAGTTCTAGGATCATTTTCGGTGTGATTAGGTCATGGCCAGGGGCTTTGTTCGGCTTTATGTGGTTTTTAATAACTGCAGTGATCTCATCCGATTGGAGTTCCGAGTACTCACTATCCGTTAATGTGCTCGAAGGGGGAAGTACAAATGTGTTTGATGTTGGATTTGGCTGGAAAACCATTTTAAGATGTGTGGCAAATACGGATGCCCTCTCTTCGTCGTTGCGGGCCCATCCACCGGTTGGGCCCCTTATTGGTGAAACTGTCTCTGTAGGAGCGCTTAAAGTTGGGTGGGCTTTCCACAGTGGATGTTTGGTGCTGGATGGACTGAGCTTTTCTATGTATTTCCTTTGAGCCCAGATTTCCTCTTGTCTTAACTCCTTGGAGAGGTTGCGGCTGGCATGCCTTAGGCGATTCTCTGCCATTCTCTTCTTCGACGTCGTTTTTCCGTTACTAATTGTTCTATCCGCCGGTTCGTAGGCCTGACAGCAGGTTTAGCGTAAGTAGAGGCATGTGGAGTAGATACTCTTGCTGCTGCTCCCAGCATCGACTCAAGTGCAGAGACGCACATGTCAATGTCCTCTGCAGCATCCAGTTTCGGCGAACAGTCAATGTGGGCACTCATGTACATTTTAAATTTAAGCCAATTTGTTTTGTTGTTTGTAAGCATATATGGGCGATCAAGTACTTGAGGTCTTGTTAACAGTGTGAATAGCACTGGAGAGTGATCGGAGGTTAAATCTAGCAGTGTTTCCGCAGTGATCCGATTACGCGGAATCCTCTTAGTTACTGCGAAATCAATCAAGTCAGGCACTTTCTGTGGATCTGTGGGCCAATAAGTAGGCCTACCCGGTGAGACGCAATCCATCTTATTGAGTGGGTTGACTATTGTATTGTACAACTGCTTGCCTTTAGGATTTACCAGGCGAGATCCCCAGTGCGTATGTTTGGCGTTATAGTCCCCTGCTGCAATGAAGCGTTCTCCGAGTGTGTTAAAGAAACCGGTGAATTCCTTTTCAGAGATTGAGAAGCGTGGTGGGCAGTACAGGGCAACCAACGTAGTGTTGCCGCAGCTGGTTTGGACGGTTATAGCAGTTGCTTGTAGGTGCTGTGTTTCGAATCTGTTGAGGAACGAGTGTTTTATACGGTTTTTGATTAGGATACCAGTCCCGCCATGAGCTTTTCCGTCTGGATGGTTTGTTGCGTAGAAGGTGTATTTTGGTATTTGAAAGTTATTTTTTATGTTAAATGTGTTTCCGATATCAGCATGACGTCAATTTCACTTGAGTCTAGGAATAGTTGCCGTTCATTTTTGTGCTTGGAGACGCCATTAGCATTCCAAAGACATAGACGTAGGGAAGCCATTATTTATTCTCGATAAGTTTCTGGATAAGCAGGTTTTGATTCCGCATCAGTTCCTGCATACAGTTTTGCATGAACGTCATAAAAGTGGTCATGTTTTGATTAAGTGAGATCAATAGGGCCTCTAAGCCACTTGGAGTTTGCTGGCCAAGCTCTGGTGCCCTAGGTTACGGATTCTGTAGATGGTGGAGTGACGGGGTCTCTTTCGCGGGCTCCGTCTGTCCAGTTCGGAGTACACTAGCGAAGGATACACTAGGATTGGTTGTAGCAGGCATGTTAGATGATCTAACAGCCTTGGCGAAGAATACCTCCGGTGTAGTTTTGGAGGCGTTGAAGGTGATTTTTGGTCCAGCTGGGGGTTTACGCCCGTTTAGGTGCGATTTAATATCCTTGAAGGCAGGACATCCCCTGTAGTTGGCTGTGTGGTTCCCTCCACAGTTACTGCATAGTCTTAGTGCGACGTTGTTTCTGTCCTTGGTGCAAATGCCATCTTTATGATGTTCGCCGCAGCCAACACACACTGACCTAAGATTGCAATTGTTAGAGGTGTGGTTGTATTCCTGGCAGTTTTTACACTGAGGTGGTTGGTATCTCTTATGGGGCTCCTCTACGGTGATTCTTCTGTGCAATAGGAGCTGAAGGTTGTAGATTGGATGCACTTCATTTGGTTTCGACCGCTTTGCATCTGGTTGGAGCTCGATTTTAAAGAGCGGCTGTGCGACTTTATTCCTGTTGATGATATTGACAACGGACTTAACAGCAAACCCTTTTTCGGCCAATGCGTCTGCTATTTCTTGAGGTGGGACCGATGGCTCGATCCCCTTTAACACAACCTGGAGCCCTTTACTGCTTTTTAGTTGGTAGGTATAGAAGTTTATGTTAGCTTTACGGAGGTACTTTTCGATGATGCGGAAATTGTCCTCAGTTTGGGTTTGACATTTAATTTCTTTTATGTTACCCCTGTTGAGAGGGGTTACAACAAAGTTATTTGCCCCTACTGTTTCTACTAGCTTCGAAATCACGGCGCTGCAGTTGGCTCCACGGATGTATAGAGGGGGTGGTCTAGCCGATTTAACTTTATCCACAGCGCCGGCTTGATCGTCTTGCTGATCGGCAAGAATTTTAAAACGATTTCCGCTTAGAAGTGCTGCTCGTTCATTAGTTTTGGTTATTTTCGGCGTATTGCCACTTTTTTTCTTTTGCGGGCTTAGCTTCCGCTTAGTTATTTTAATGTATCTATCCATTCCAGTTTGGACAGAAGGCGTTGGGTTTCTTGTCGTGTCTGACTCTGGGCGACTTGTCGATGACGGCTTGAGGCAGGTCAATACTTCTGCAGACGTTGCAGTAGTTGCTGTCAACGAGCTGACGGTGCCGGTCGGTGCAATCGGTGACCCAGTTATCGATATTGATGGAGAAGCACACTGCTCTCTCCACGGTAAATTGCTGTTGTGGCTTGCTGTTGCTGAGTGGCTTGCACTTTCGGTGTTATTGCTTACGGTAGCATTCAGTGGGGTCGGCGACACCACCGAAAAGTACGCGTTGTTGCGTTGGACCGAGAGACGACGCTCACGTTGTTGTTGTACAAGTAGTTCTTGTAGCTGTTGCTGGTGGCGATCGAGAGAGCTTGGGCCCGAATTGGTGGACATGGCTTTTCCAAAAAAAAAGTGCTCACTTTGTTATTGCAACTTAGTATTTATTGCTATTAGAACAAACTAATAGCAATATGATTGTAAATAGGCGTCTCTGAGGCGACTGAGAGCCCTACACAATTTTTGCAAACGCGGTCTTTTTATTTTTTGCACTAAATTTTTGCGGAGTGCATTAAAAAACACGTCTGTACGCGGCGGCGGTTGAATTGTTTTACACTTTTGGCGGATTCATTGTTGATCATCGGTAAATCAACGATCCGACTTAATTGTTCGGAAAATACCCTCCGATTATTTTAATACCGCTTGTTTAACAATTCCCAAGCGGCACTATAATTGTCAGCTGAACCTGACAATAGATGGGCTACCATGCTCCTTGCTTCGCCCTTTAACGCGGATTTTAAATAATTGAATTTAAGAGCAGGGCTTAGATCCTCTCTTTTTTCAATCAGTTCCGCGAACAATTCTACAAACAGGTCCCATTCTCCAGGTTCTCTAGAAAACGTGGGTACCTGTATTTTCGGCAACACCGGTAGTTCGCCTCTCACGGTTACATTCTTACTTTCCTTATTGTTTATTTTCATTTCTAACACTGATACAGAATTCCGAACATCGAATTCTAAATCCTCCATAGTACATATTTTTAAATTTTGCATCTTTCACCACAACCTGGCACGCCTGTACTTTCTCCCATAAATAATTGATCTTATTAATATATATTATGCATGCCTCATTGCCTGTTGAATTATTTATAGTGCGTAAATCTTTGGTTACCCTATCCAAATATTCCTGGAGCTGTCGGACTTTATCCATAAATATCTCCTGATTATCACTAGCGTTTTCATTACTGGAGGTCGCATTCCCTCGCGACTCTCCTTTGCTATCCTCAAACATTTCTGACATATTTCCTTCTGCTTCAACTAACACTGACTTACTAGTGCCTGGTTTTTCTGACTCTCCTGTAGCTATTATTTTGGCAATTATCTTTAAAACCTCTTCATGTACTTTATCTCTGTAGTACTGATGATCGAAAACCCCCTGCTGGAGCAATTTCTCATGGTTAGGCATCCATCGGCTACTAATCACATTTACTTCCTCAATCTCCTTGTTAGTAATGTTTCTGGGATCTAGTGCTTCCAACTGCCTTAACCTGGTATGCAACTCTACCTGCTTCTCTAACAATTTCGCAGTCTTATTAGTGAACATTTTATCTTGTGCGAATATTAGGATATCGATATAAATATATAATAATAAAAATAGATAGATGTACTTATAACTGTCTTAATTTATATCTTATCTGATGATCCTGTTGACACCGTTCGCCACTGTTGTCCGCCAAGTAGAGTTTGCCAAGTATGATTTCCGATAATCTGCTGCTGCTTGTCCAGGGCCTATGAGCTCAGGCGGTACCGGTGCCGGTCATCGCACCAGATTTTCTCCTATTAGCAGCCTCTTCTTTGCAACTATTTTGTTGCTTTGCTGCTGTTTGTAGTTGCCGACTTGCAACTACATATATACTTTTGACTTTTTTTTCTTTTCGATATTAGGGCTTCGAATACGCCACACACCAATTCTGTAATTATTTTTTGACCGCCGCCGAAATTATTGCAGTTGCTCGACTAGCCAAACTGCCTTATTATATTAAGCAACATTTTGCTTTTTGTTTTTATACTCTGTCTCTTACCACTGGTGGGGGAAAACAAGAGTTATTTTATTTTTGCTACCTTTAGCTGATCTTAGCATTTACACTTGCATAAGAATTCAGACTTACAGGCGCTGATTCACCCTCTGAGTCTCTTACCACTGGTGGGGGAAAACTACAGAGTTCCTTTTTTCGAAGGACCAAAGTGAATCCGGTTCGAAGGACCAAAATGAATCCGGCTCGAAGGACCAAAATGAATAGGGATTCCCGGAGAGAAGGAAAATAACCCAGTCTTCATTCGTTGAATTCAAAATATGAACTGATTTCATTTACAAAAGTACGGAGTTTATATAGGATTATCTTAGGCTCTAGTAGGTAACAATTGTTCTTAGAAGATCTTATTTTAGACTCACACCCACGTATTCGGGGGTTGAAAAATTATTATTTTGGGCACATCGGCCACTTGACATCCTGTCGTTGTGATCTTTTGGGTTAGTTTAGAATTACAAGTGTTTTTTCCAGATGAACACGATGTTTATTCTTAAACAGTGGTTTATAGTTACAATAAACTTACTTATATAGTTACCCTATCTTTACCAAATTCGGCACAGTCATTAACAGATATATTAAACTGACAAATGTTAAATCGCATCAAAAGTAACGAAGATACTGACAAAAGTCACCGTTTTTGACCGATCGTTCTTATGGGAGCTATATGATATAGTCACCCGATCTTGATCAAATTTGGCACTGTGGTTTATAGTTACAATAAACTTACTTATATTAAATATCACGACAATAGCTTAAAAAGTAACGAAGTTATTGAGAAAAGTCACTGTTCGTGACTTTGCCGTTTGTATGGGAGCTATATAATATAGTCACCCGATCTTGATCAAATTTGGCACAATTATTAATAAGAACACAAAACTGACCAATACCAACTTTTATGGCAATTGCTGATAAAATAACGAAGTTATTGAGAAAAGTCACTGTTCGTGACTTTGCCGTTTGTATGGGAGCTATATGATATGGTGGTCCGATCCGACTGAATCCGAGATATACAAACAGTATATACAAGCCTACGTGCAAAATTTCAGCTCTGTAGCTCTTACGGTCTAGGAGGAGTTCGCATCGATCCAGACGGACGGACAGACGGACGGACGGACGGACATAGCTATTTGAACTCGTCTCGTCGTGCTGATCAAGAATATATATACTTTATATGGTCGGAGATGCTTCGTTCTATGCGTTGCACACTTCTGACCAAAATTAATATACCCTTTTTGCAAGGGTATAAATATCAAAGAAGCTAACTTCGGCAATGCCGAAGTTTATATACCCTTGCAGTTCTTGGCAATAATTCTTTTACATTTTGAAATTTCTTTCCCTGCAACTCAATTCAACAACACACAAACAAAACATTCAAATTATTTCTCTTTTTACTACAAATTTTTCCATCATTCCCTAAGCAAAGCACAACACGCATACACATACAGTTCGTGTAGCGTTGCGTCTGTGTGTGTGTGTATGCATGTGCTCTGTTTGATTTGCAGATGACGTAGTAGGCAGCAAGCAGCGCTGCCGGCAGCGCTTGAACCGATTTGTACTGACTGTAACGTGTGTTCTATTTATCCGATCAGGTTCAAATTTTGGGATCTGAGATTTTATATCAAATTCTATTATATTGGTAAATTTCATGGGGATACTCCAATTTTTGCAAACATTTTTGTTCTAGAGCTATATGATATAGTAGTCCGATCCTCACAATTTTCATACTTTATCTCACACAGGTAATAAAGAGTCCCCAAAAAAAAATTTCAACCCGATATCTCCTAAGATGGCTGAGTAAAACGCGTACTCACGGACGGTCGGACAGACGGACTATATCGACTCAGCTTCTCAAGCTGATCAAGAATATATATACTTTATGGAGTCGGAAACGTCTCCTTCTGTGCGTTACAAACATCTGACCAATTTTATAATACCCTCTGCAAGGGTATAAAAAAACTCAGAGAGCAGAAGCTGTAAATAGGGTATAATTTACGCGAATAAATGAACCTGCGCAGTTTAAATCTGCTTGACGATCCGATGTTTCTGTTAGGAATATTCAGCCGCAAAGTTAAAAGAGAAAATGAATGTAAGCAAGAATTTCAAGACTCTGTATCACAAGATTGCTCGTTTAGTTTATGTCCTCGATAATTTATCACTCGTTTAGTAAGGCGTTCAAAACTTTTCTTAACAATTTAGATTATTGTATATTGAATGTTCGATATCAGTACTTATTGTATCTAAGATCATGTTACGACTGCGGAACGGTTAAAAAAATCGAAGACAACACGATTAAATTGTTTTATAGTAAGTTTTGGATGATTAAATATTCAGGTGTCCGGATCTTGGTAATACGGATAGTATATCCTTGCCGATCTGGAGATTCAAGAGACCAAAGCCTAACTAAAAGAATAATTTAGTAAATGTCATAGCCCAAAAAAATAAATAAACAAATAAAGTTACCAATATTCTTTAGGTTCGTTTGACTAGTTACGATATCAAATCAAGTACCCAGTCATGTCACTTTTAGGAAAATAATTAATTGAAAAAGAAAATGTCGTTAGTTCAACATAGTCCACCAAATATGGACACTCCAGCAGAAAACATATGCAAAATTTGTTCCTTGGTTTTGGACAACACGCAAACATGTTTCTGTACGCCCTGTAAACACATTTTCCATAAATCCTGTTTGGAAGCTCTACTAGAAAAGGAAAAGCATTGCCCAGTTTGTGAGAGTGAGATAGATGTGTCTAGTCTAAACTGTTCACCAAAAGCGAAGCAAAAACATTTGTCATTAGCACCCAGCACTTCTCGAGCATGGACTCGTAATTTTACAAGTTAGCGAAGCACCAACATCAGGTTTAGATGCCAGTCACAGTAGTAATCAACCCGAACAGCAGTTACCTAAAACCATGCCGAATCAGCGAAGATCAAGGACCAATCGTAGTAATAATACGCGTCCTAATGGAGAGTTTGATTATACGGTTTTACAAAATATGATCGAACAAACAGTTTCTCGTGTAGTATCGTCGTTACCTATAAATTTTGGTCAGCGAGGATTACCAGTAGACCGTGTACAAACCCAATCAATGATCAGTTCGCCCTGCTCTACAACTGTACAAAATGCTAAAATTGCAAATGTAATGCAGAAGTGGAATCTACGTTTTGACGGATCTACAGAAGGTCTAGGAGTAGAAGAATTTATTTATCGAGTAAAAGCCTTAACGGAGGAAACTCTTGATAGTGATTTTATTGGGATGTGTAAACACATTCAAATATTGTTTGGAGGAAAAGCCCGAGCATGGTATTGGAGATATCATAAGCAAGTTCCGCGCATAGTATGGAGCGATTTTTGTTCAGCTGTTCGTCAGCAATATAAAGACTATCGGTCAGACTTTATGAGCAAAGAAATGATTCGTGCGAGAAAGCAAAAAGCTGGAGAATCTTTTCTTTGTTTTTATGATGAGGCAGCTTCTTTGATTGACAAGTTTGGTATAAAGTTTGAGGAAGAGGGGCTGATTGAAATTCTGCAAAACAACCTTTTGCCAGAGATACGACAAAACCGGTAACCGAAGATAATGAAATAGTCCCAGACGAGGAGTATGAAGTTGCTGCCGTGCAAGGGAAGTTCGTTTGTTGGAATTGTCGCGAAGCAGGCCACACATGGCAAAACTGTCTTGATGATCGCACCATTTTTTGTTACTGTTGTGGCACGGCCAATGTGTATAAGCCCCAATGTCAAGATTGTATGAGTAGGTTAGCGGAAAACCGACCGAAGGGTGCATCCAGGCAACGTCGGATGCTCCCGCAATAGTTACAACCAACTCGGAAAACATTCAACAAAGTATCAACGGAGTGAATCATAAAGTAAACGCACGTCTCACAAGTTCCCACTAAGATTTTTATCATATCCAGAGCGTTTACAACATTACCTTACAGTTAAAGACAGAATTTTCAGATCTGACCAAACGCACGTTAAGACTAAGAAAATATTATGATCACGCAAGACAAACCAGGAAACTTTTTGTTGAAACAATTTTTAGAAACGACAACGATAATAGGAACTATGCAGAAGTCTCATTTCTTACGTTCACAAAATTAGGTTTGTTGGATACCGGTGCTAGCATAAGCTGTATAGGCTCGGATTTAGCACAAACAGATTTTCCACATTTTCCCCAATTCGTAAAAACTAAAGGGCAAGTGCGCAAAGCTGACGGAAACGGCCAAAATGTGATTGCTATGTTAGAAGTGATGGTACGTTACGGTAGATTGGAAAGAATGTTGAAATTATTTGTAATTCCAACGTTGAAGAAAAGAGTAATATTAGGTCATGACTTTTGGAGAATTTTCGAACTTGCTCCGGCAATAATTAGTTCGATCGAGACCGGCTCCGAGAAGAAGTTAGAGGCTGATCCTAGTTCTTATTCTCTCACGTATTCGCAATCAAGACAGCTTGAAGCCGTCAGACAAATGTTTCCCAATGCAAGTCATCATCTCGGACGTACGTCCTGAATAAAACATCACATCGAGATTGGCGAAGCCAAACCTGTAAAACAACGTTTCTACGCTATTAGTCCAGCGGTTGAAAAATTAGTATACACAGAAATTGATCGTATGATTCAATTAGGAGTTATAGAACAAGCTGTAAGCGCCTGGAGCTCTCCTATACGACTGGTGGTAAAGCCGAATAAAGTACGATTGTGTTTAGACGCCCGCAAGTTAAATGTAGTCACGATTAAGGATGCTTATCCTTTGCCCAGCATTGAAAGTATTTTCTCAAGATTACCCAAGGCGAATATAATTTCCAAAATTGATTTAAAGGATGCCTACTGGCAAATAGAATTAACTGAAGCATCCAAACCTCTTACTTCATTTACAGTACCAGGGAGACCGTTACATCAATTCAAAGTTATGCCTTTCGGCCTTTGCAATGCCACATCTACTATGAGTCGGTGTTAGTAAGAATCGTGGAGCAATTTCGGAAAGCTAACCTGTCCATTAATATAGAAAATATAAAGAAAAGTAGACAGTAAGGGCATCTGCACCGATCCGTCAAAGACCGCATGTAATAAAAATTGGCCACCACCTAAGAATTTGAAACAAACTAGAGGATTCCTTGGAGTTTTCGGTTGGTATCGCCGTTTTATACCAAATTTTTCTGATCTCACTTATCTTATAACAGAACTGTTATCATCAAAAAAGAATTTTGTTTGGATTCTGGAAGCTCAAGCTGCTATGGATAAGTTGAAGGATCTATTAACTTCTGCCTGTGATGCCAGCGATTATGGTATCGGCGCTGTACTTGTCCAATTATCAGACGCAGAGGAAGAAAAACCTATTGCTTTCATGTCTAAAAAGTTGAGTCGTGCTCAACGCAATTATAGTGTTACTGAACGCGAATGTTTAGCTGTTATATTGGCGATCGAAAAATTTAGGTCTTATTTGGAATTACAAGAATTTGAAGTAGTTACTGATCACTCTAGTTTATTGTGACTAATGCGCCAACAAAACGTTTCAGGAAGATTAGCTCGATGGATTTTTCGCTTGCAACAATTTAAGATTGATATGTCACATAGGAAAGGAGAAGAACTTGATTCCTGACGCATTATCAAGATTGCCCAATCTTGAGATAGAGGCTACAGAAATGGGACCGATTATAGATCTGGACTCTGAAGCATTTTTGGACGATAGTTATATGCAGCTGAAGAAGAAAATCACTGAAAATCAAGACAAATTTCCGGATATCAAAATTGTAGATAAACGTTTGTATATTCGAACCGAACATGCCAATGGAGATTTTGATCAAGAGAAGCTTTCTTGGAAACTATGGGTATCAGATACACTCAGAGTTGATGATCTAAAACAAGCCATACGTCTTCACATTCAGGTATGCAGAAAACTATTGACAAAATACGTAGAACTCTTTTTTGGCCTGGCATGGTAAAGGATGTGCGTGACCATATTAGTCAGTGTGACACTTGTAAAGAGTCCAAAGCACCAAATTATACGCTTAGACCACCTATGGGACAGCATATACCAACTTGTAGACCTTTTCAACGGCTATATATCGATTTACTTGGTCCTTACCCGCGTAGCAAAAATGGGTTTGTCGGTTTGTTAATTGTTCTTGACCATTTCAGTAAATATCATTGGTTACAACCTTTTAAAAAGTTTCGCTCGGAAGATATACAAGAATTCTTGTTGAAACAAATATTTCATTGTTTTGGAGTTCCTGAAATCATCGTTCGTGACAATGGTGTCCAATTTAAGGCTAATTCGTTTAATTCTTTTCTTACTGAACTGGGCATAAAACATCAGTATACCGCTTTTTATTCTCCCCAAAGCAACGCAGCTGAACGTGTTAACCGTTCTCTATTAGCGGCGATCCGTTCGTATTTAAAAAATCAAGATCAAACGCCTTGGGATCAACATTTAACGAGCATATCTTGCGCATTGCGATCATCGTTGCATCAATCTTTAGGTTGCTCACCCTATAAATCTTTGTTCGGACTGGACATGGTTACTCATGGTTCCGATTATAAGCTATTAAAGGAATTAAAGTTGTTACAAGAGCCCATAACACCGCTCAATCAGATTGACCAGTTAAACCTTTTGCGACAGGATATAAGAGAAAATATCAAGAAAGCATATGATCGAAATGTATCACAGTATAACCTTAGCAGTAAGTCTGTCTCTTTTAAAGAAATCCAAGAAGTTTTTCGCCGAAACTTCGCGTTGAGCAAATTCTCTGAGAACTTTAACGCTAAATTAGCACCTAAGTTCATAAAAAGTCGAATCAAAAAGAAATTCGGAAACTGCTTTTATTTCTTAGAAAATATGCAAGGTAGAGAAGTCGGAACATTTCACGCAAAGGATATACGAAACCAATTCCCACTAATATGCTGCCTAACGTTGCATATTATCGATAAAAGAACAATACTGCGATATCGATAAGCTATCTATAGTTTTTTAATTGAGGGGCGGCGCACTTCATGTTTTTGCTAGGCGTCATTTCATTTTACCACAGAGAAGGAAAGTTACAAAAAACAAGCTGTGTCCCGAAAATTTTAGGTCTAGATATTTAAATTTTTACCCCGCCGCCACATGCATATTACTCTATATCATAGATTGGAAACCTCCCATTTTTCTGGCCAATATTGCCGATAGCTTTCGTTGGGAGTATTATTTTTCCGGAAAACCGGCGAGTTTCCGAATACCAATTTTTCGTACCGGAGCACGTGCCGCCGAACTTTGGGTTGTCTTGTATTCCGGAATTCTCATTCGGATAGTGGGAGGACACTGCCAACTAAACACCGGCAGCGCCCCAACGTTTTGTTTTGAGGTTTACGGTGCGGCCCAAAAGTGTCTCATTTTCCAAGAACGGCCATAACCCTCGGTGAACTGGATTTTCATATGGCCAGGGTTTAAAGGCGAGTGGCCATACCTAACCTTTTCCGCTGCAGACCCAGAGCTTGGTTTTGTATCCCATGTTTGGATACTGCCGCCAACAGAGAGCGCAATACATGTGACCACCTCAAAAACTTCTACAAATTAAAAAAAAAAAAAAAAAAAAACATCGTCGTGCTAAATAGTTCCTTGAAAATAATTTTCCTTCCAAGTTTAAAAAAAAAAAAAAAATTATGTAACTAAAGCAAATGTAAAATCAATTTAAAGTCACGTGAAGGTTGTTCTAAATAATTCAAGTCAAACAACAATAAATAGAGTAAATAAAACAAAGTGAGAGAAACGGAGTTTGATGGTGGTCATAAAGCGCAAAGGAGAATTCATCATCTAAAACACACTCCCACAGTGCATGGATGGAAGGCCTTTCAGCGACTAAACTATGGGGTAAGAGCCTAGTGTAGTAAGCGGTATCAGTTCGGCGACTCTTAACCATGTTTTTGCGAACTATGGGGTGATGGTAGTCTATTGATGATCTGATTTGTTGATGTAATTTCTGTTTCAGCGTTTTATGATCAACCGAATAATAACAAAGAAATGATTTCCGTAAATAACGATTGAATTGAAGCAAAATAAAAGTGATGAGTAAATTTGTGCAACTTGAAAATTTAAAATAACCGTAACGAAAAAAAAAAAAAAACACTGAATTGGAATTAAGATGAATAATTATTACAAAAAAAAAATATTAACTTGATTTATTTGATATTTCTCCGATGAATTTTTATTCTATTCTACGTTAATTAATAAGCTGTAATAAGCGCTTTCCATAATACTAGCTTTAGTCCTTCTTATTAAATAGTTCAAATTGCTTTTTGAGTTCTATTGGTTTTCAAGTCTGAAAATTTTGGAATTTTGAAATGTGGAGTTCTACCAGACAACTAATTAAAATCCGTCAGTATACATTTTGTTAAAAATTAATATAAGAAAAGAAATGCTATCTGAAATTATAATGAATTTGAATATGATTGCCTAGGTTTTATAATTTATTTTCCTAGGGACATGGATACATGATTTGATATTGTTCAGGTTTAATGGGAATCTTTACAAAGAACAACAAAGATTCATGGTTGGGATGATATAGAACTGACAGGTCCATCTACATCTTTGACCTCAGTAACCACTAGTCGTGAACCAAAGAATACTCTTTCCTTCCTTTCAGATTTTTTTTATGAATTACATTCAATTGCCATTTAAAGTTAGTTTCAGTAGAGATCCTAAAAAAAACCAGAGGGCCGGGGCTAACTTCGACCGCGTCAAAGTTTGTATACCCTTGCAAGTTTGTTAGTAACTCTTTTATCTAAACTAACTGTTTTATCTAAAAAGGCTAATGTTTGCGAAAGAACGGCCTTCAATCTTAGCATAGGATACAACGAACTTTCTGATGAAAGTCACTGTTTTCTACCGATCCTTTCTATGGGAGCTATATGATATAGTTACCCGATCTTCAACAAATTCGCCACAGTCATTAACAGATATATTAAACTGACAAATGTTAAATTTGAAAGCAATCGCATCAAAAGTAACGAAGTTATTGACAAAAGTCACTGTTTTTGACCGATCGTTCCTATGGGAGCTATATGATATAGTCACCCGATCTTGATTAAATTTGGCACAGTGGTTTATAGTTACAATAAACTTACTTATATTAAATTTCACGACAATAGGTTAAAAAGTAACGAAGTTATTGAGAAAAGTCACTGTTCGTGACTTTGCCGTTTGTATGGGAGCTATATGATATAGTCACCTGATCTTGATCAAATTTGGCACAATTATTAATAAGAACACAAAACTGACCAATACCAACTTTTATGGCAATTGCTGATAAAATAACGAAGTTATTGAGAAAAGTCACTGTTCGTGACTTTGCCGTTTGTATGGGAGCTATATGATATAGTGGTCCGATCCGACTGAATCCGAGATATACAAACCCTGCAGTATATACAAGCCTACGTGCAAAATTTCAGCTCTGTAGCTCTTACGGTCTAGGAGGAGTTCGCATCGATCCAGACGGACGGACGGACGGACGGACGGACGGACGGACATGGTTATTTGAACTCGTCTCGTCGTGCTGATCAAGAATATATATACTTTATATGGTCGGGGATGCTTCCTTCTATTCGTTGCACACTTCTGACCAAAATTAATATACCCTTTTTGCAAGGGTATAAAAATTAAATTTTATAATTAAAGGGAGAGATTCAGCAAACAACCCCCCACCCCGCAAGAGCAACGGAACCAGAAGATCTCGATCTGCTGAAATTCACCTACCGCCTTCTTTAGGTTATCGGTCTATTTATCGTCGTTGTGATAGAAAGATTACATAAAAGTTCTTGGCGCGCAACCGTGAGGCCGGATAAGAAGGTTACACCCGGCTGTATGGTTCCAGCAGCTTGTATGGCTGCTAAATGAAGGATGGCGGTTATAAGACTCACAATGGCGGCTGTAGAATGGCTCTAGCAGATTGTATAGCTGCTAAATAAATGATGGCGGTTCTAAGACTCAAAATATCGGATGTAGAATGGTTCCAGCAGATTGTATGACTGCTAAATAAATTACGGCGGCTATAAGACTCAAAATGGCGGATGTAGAATGGTTCCAGCAGCTTGTATAGCTGTTATATAAAGGATGGCGACTATGAGACTCATAATGGTGGCTGTAGAATGGTTCCCGCAGCTTGTATGGCTGCTAAATTAAGGATGGCGGCTATAAGACTCAAAATGGCGGCTGTGGAATAGTTCCAGCAGCTTTTGTGAATTCTAAATAAATGATGGCAGCTATAAGACTCAAAATGGCGGCTGTAGAATAGTTTCAGCAGCATGTACAGCTGTAATATAAAGGATAGCGGCTATTAGAATCAAAATGACGGCTCTTGAATGGTTCTATCAGCTTGTATAGCTGTTATACAAAGAATGGCGTATGTAGAATGGTTCCAGCATCTTGTATAGCTGTTATGTAAAGGTTGGCGGCCATAAGTCTCAAAATGGTGGCTGTAGAACTGTTCCAGCAGCTTCTATAGCTGTTAAATAAAAGATGGCGGCTATAAGACTCAAAATGGCGGCTGTGGAATAGTTCCAGCATCTTTTGTGAATGCTAAATAAATGATGGCAGCTATAAGACTCAAAATGGCGGCTGTAGAATAGTTTCAGCAGCGTGTACAGCTGTAATATAAAGGATGGCTGCTATAAGACTGTCAAATAAAGGATAGCGGCTATTAGACTTGAAGAGTACCTTCTGTTTTCTGTTTGTTAAATATTTTCCAACCCAAGAAAGGAAAAGAGGTGGGAATCCAATGTCGTTCAGTTTAGAAAGTAATAGGGTATGATTAACAGAATCAAAGGCTTTACTGAAGTCGGTGTATATGACATCAGTTTGTTTAGCATTTTTGAACCCCTTGATAATAATAGAGGTAAATTCTAAAAGGTTATTGGTTGTAGATCTACGTTTCACAAACCCAGGTTGGGATGGCGAAAGAATAGAGCTGCAAAAATGTTGCAATTGCAAAGTTATAATTTTCTCAAAAGCTTTCGGAAAAGCGGACAGTTTTGAAATACCTCTATTGTTCGAGGCTTCGGACTTTTTTTCCATTGTTATGCAGAGGAATGATATACGACTCTTTCCAAATAGATGGAAAAGAGGAAGATTCAACAGTCAATAAAAACAATTTTAAAATGGGATTACATAATGCGTTTGCACAGATCCTGAGTACACACCCAGGTATACCATCTAGCCCCGGAAAATAAATAGGTTTAACTAGTTTGAGTTCACTAAGAAGGGAACTTTCATCAATCACTGGATTAATAATAATTAAATACAATTAGCCTTTTTAAAATGATAAGGATAAGAACTTGCTCGATATTCTGTTGAGGAATAAGCTGTTTTGAAAAACTCCCAAACATATCGGAATTAACAAAATTATAAAATTGTTTAGGGTCAGAAGAAAACTAAAGCTTACAGAGCTGAAGATAATCCTTATGGCATTATGTATTAAGATCCATGAAATTTGATCAAGCGACTGTATACAGAGCGTGTTCTTTGAAATTTTTTATAACATCGAGTCTTCACATTTTTATACCCTTGCAGAGGGTATTATAAAATTGGTCAGATGTTTGTAACGCACAGAAGGAGACGTTTCCGACCCCATAAAGTATATATATTCTTGATCAGCATGAGAAGCTGAGTCGATATAGCCATGTCCGTCCGTCTGTCCGTCCGTCCGTCCGTCCGTCAGTCCGTCCGTCCGTCTGTGCAAATCAACTTCACGCTGTCATCTTAAGAGCTATCGGAATGAAATTTCATATTTGAGCTACTTTTAGCCGGGAGATAATAGAGTATGAAAATTGTCAGGATCGGACTACTATATCATATAGCTCTAGAACAAAAATTTTTGCAAAAATTGGAGTATCCCCATGAAATTTACCAATATAATAGAATTTGATATAAAATCTCAGATCCAAAAATTTGAGTTTGATCGGATAAATAGAACACAAGTTACAGTCAATACAAATCGGTTCTACGTCATCAGCAAATCAAACAGAGCACATGCATACACACACACAGACGCAAAGCTACACGAACTGTATGTGTATGCGTGCGATGCTTTGGATGGTAGAAGAAGAAAAATTGTAGTAAGAAGAGTAATAATTTGAATGTTTTGTTTGTGTATTGATGAATTGAGTTGCAGGGAAAGAAATTTCAAAATGTAAAAAAATTATTGCCAAGGAGTGCAAGGGTATATAAACTTCGGCATTTTTGAAGTTAGCTTCTTTGATATTTCAAATTGGATAAGTCTCAAGAGAACCAGGGAGGTTTGTTAAGCCGCTCTGTCTACCAAGAGGCACACAAATATCAAAGAGTGAATTCAGAGCATTATAAAAGAATCGAACAGCTGAATTCATATCTCTACAATTCTACAGATAAGACCAATCGGTAGTAATAATGTTTTTATTAAGGTCTTACGAAAGCACCTAGTTAGAGAAACCTTAGTTGAACCAAGTAATGGTGATAGTGAGGGTAGCTCAATTTTTAAATTTAATGTTGGATGAAATTTGTCTTCGGAAAAAAACAAAAGGTTCGATCCTAGAAACATTAAAATAAGAAGAATCCAATACTAAACCAAGATCTAACGATCTTCAATTAGAATTTAAAACAGTATTGACTTGGTATAAAGATAAGCCTAGAAGGCCATCAATAAAGTCATGTGACATAGAGGGCAGCAATATGCTAGATTCATCTGTCAGCGGCTAAACTGAATTGCATCTAAATGATTTAAATAGAGCACAGATAAAGAAACTGTTTTTTTTTACGTTTCGGAGACTCATTCACAAGAGATAAGCTCCTAAACTGAGTCTCCACGGCAGTAAACTCCGCTTGGAGTTTGTTAAAACCTGCCCTCAAAGTGTCAAAACTATCTCTAGTCCGCCTCGAATGAGCCCATCTCATTCTAGACCTCCCGGCAAGCATCAAATCCACATTTCAAGCCACCACCCGTAGCAATAGAATCCTTGATTCTGACTCTGTAACCTGCACACTTAACGTGAGCTGCATTGTCACACAGCCAACAAAAAATATAATCATGGGAGTCATCCGCATTAGTGGCAACTATGCAATTATTTTTGCGCTGACAACCATTTTATAAAAAAATTTAATTTAATTTAGAAAAATTGCAGCTGTAGAATGGTTCCAGCAGCTTGTATGACTTTTATAAAAAGGATGGCGGCTATAAGACTCCAACTAGCGGCTGTAGAACTGTTCCAGCAGCTTAAATGAGTGCTCAATTAAAAAAAGCGGTAAAAAGACTGTAGAATGGCTCCAGTAGCTTGTTCAGCTGCCAAATAAAGGATGGCGGCTATTAGATTCAAAATGGCGAATGTAGAATGGTTCCAGCAGCTACATAAAGGATGGTGGCTGAAGAATTGTTCCAGCAGCTTGTATAGCAGCTAAATAAAGGATGGCGGCTAAAAGACTCCAAATGACGGCTGTAGAATAGTTCCAGCAGCTTGTACAGCTGCTAAATAGAGGATGGCGGATAGTTGTATGGCTGCCACATAAAGGATGGCGGCTGAAGAATAGTTTCCGCAACTTGTATGGCTGCCAAATGAAGGAGGGCGGTTATAAGACTCAAAATGGCGTATGTAGAATGCTTCCAGTAGCTTGTACAGCTGTGATATAAAGAATGGCGGCTATAAGTCTCAAATTTGTGGCTTTAGAACGGTTCAAGCAGCTTGTATAGCTGTAATATAAAGAAGGGCGGCTATAACACTCAAAATTGCGGCTGTAGAATAGTGGCTGTAATACGGTTCAAGCAGCTTGTATAGCTGTAATATAAAGAATGGCGGCCATAAGACTCAAAATGGCGGCTGTAGAATAGTTCCTGCTGCTTTTAATGCTGTTATATAAGGCATGGCAGCTATAAGACTCAAAATGACGGTAATAGAATGGTTCCAGCAGCTTGTATGGCTGTTATATAAAGGTCGGCGGCTATAAGACTTAAAATGGCGGCTCTAGATTTTTTCCAGCAGCTTGCATAGCTGTAATATAAAGAATGGCGGATGTAAAATGGTTCCAGCAGCTTTTAAAGCTGTAATATAAAGAATGGCGGTCATCAGACTCAAAATGGCGGCTCTAGAATCTTCTAGCAGCTAGTATGGCTGTTATATAAAAGTCGGCGGCTATAAGACTTAAAATGGCGGCTGTGGAATGGTTCCAGCAGCTTGTATGGCTGTTATATTATGGATGGCGGCTATAAGAGTCAAAATGGCGGCTGAAGAACGTTCCAGCAGCTTGTGTAGCTGTCATATAAAGCATAGCGGATATACGTCTCAAAATGGCGGCTTTAGGATGGTTCCAGCAGCTTGTATAGCTGTTATATAAAGAAAGGCGGCTATAACCTTCAATATGGAGGCTGTACAATAGTTCCAGCAGCTTGTATAACTGTTATTTAAAGAGTAGCGGCTATAAACCTCAAATTGGCGGCTGTAGAATGCTTCCAGCAGCTTGTGTAGCTGTTATATCAAAAATGGCGGATATAAGACTCAAAATGAAGGCTGTAGAATGGTTCCGGCAGCTTCTATAGGTGTTAACCAATAGATGGAGACTATAAGACCCAAAATGGCGGCTATAGAATATTCCAGCAGCTTGTATGGCTGTTATATAAAGGTCGGCGGCTAAAAGACTTAAAATGGCGGCTCTAGAATGGTTCCAGCAGCCTGTAGAATAATTTCAGCAGCTTTTAACGCTGTTATATAAGGCATGGCGGCTATAAGACTCAAAATGGCGGCTGAAGAACGTTCCAGCAGCTTGTATAGCTGTTATATAAAGGATGGCAGCTATAAGACTCAAAATGAAGGCTGTACAATGGTTCCAGCAACTTATATAGCTGTTACATAAAGAATGGTGGCTAAAACCTTCAAAGCGTAGGCTATAGAATGGTTCCAGCAGCTTGTATAGCTGTTATATAAAGGATGGCGGCTATAAGACTCAAAATGAAGGCTGTAGAATGGTTCCAGCAGCTTGTATAGCTACTAAATAAGGGATGGCGGCTATAAGACTCAAAATGAAGGCTGTAGAATGGTTACAGCAGCTTGCATAGCTATTATATAAAAATTGGCGGCTGTACAAAGGTTCCTGCAGCTTGTAGAGCTGTAATATAAAGGATGGCGGCTATAAGACTCAAAATGGCGGCTTTAGGATGGTTCCAGTAGCTTGTATAGCTGTTATATAAAGAAAGGCGGCTATAACCTTCAAAATGGAGGCTGTACAATAGTTCCAGCAGCTTGTATAGCTGTTATATAAGGAGTAGCGGCTATAAACTTCAAATTGGCGGCTGTAGAATGCTTCCAGCAGCTTGTGTAGGTGTTATATAAAAATTGGCGGCTATAAGACTCAAAATGGCGTTTGTAGAATGGTTCCAGCAGCTTGTGTAATTGTTATATAAAAATTGGCGGCTATAAGACTCAAAATGGCGTTTGTAGAATGGATCCAGCAGCTTGTATAGCTACTATATTAAAGATGGCGGCTAAAGAACTCAATCTGGCGGCTGTAGAATTGTTCCAGCAGCTTGTAGAGCTACTAAATAAGGGATGGCGGCTATACGACTCAAAATAGAGGCTGTAGAATTTCTCCAGCAACTTGTATAGCTGTTATATAAAGATTGGCGGCCATAACACTAAAAATGGCGGCAGCTTGTACAACTACTATTTTAAAGATGGCGGCCAAAGAACTTTAACTGGCGGCTGTAGAATGGTTTCAGCAGCTTGTAGAGCTACTAAATAAGGGATGGCGGCTATAAGACTCAAAATGAAGGCTGTAGAATGGTTACAGCAGCTTGCATAGCTATTTTATAAAAATTGGCGGCAGTACAAAGGTTCCAGCAGCTTGTAGAGCTACTATATAAAGGATGGCGGCTATATGACTCAAAAAGGCGGCTGTAGAATGGTTCCAGCAGCTTGGATATCTGTTATGCAAAGGATGGCGGCTATAAGACTCAAACTGGCGGCTGTAGAATTGTTCCAGCAGCTTGTATAGCTGTTATATAAAAATTGGCGGCTGTACAAAGGTTCCACCACCTTGTAGAGCTACTATATAAAGGATGGCTGCTATAGGACTCACAATGGCAGTTGTGCAATGGTTCCAGCAGCTTGTACACCTGTTATACAAAGGATGGCTGCTATAAGACTTAAACTGGCGGCTGTAGAATGGCTCCAGCAGCTTGAAGAGATACTATACAAAGGATGGCGGCTATAACACTCAAATTGGAGGCTGTAGAATAGTTCCAGCAGCTTGTATAGCTGTTATATAAAGAGTAGCGGCTATAAACCTCAAATTGGCGGCTGTAGAATGTTTCCACCAGCATGTGTAGCTGTTATATAAAAAATGGCGGCTATAAGACTCAAAATGAAGGCTGTAGAATTGTTCCGGCAGCTTCTTTAGGTGTTAAATAATAGATGGCGACTATAAGACTCAAAATGGCGGCTATAGAATATTCCAGCAGCTTATTTGGCTGTCATATAAAGGGTAGCGGCTAAACGTCTCAAAATGGTGGCTGTAGAATTATTCTAGAAGCTTCTATAGGTGTTAAATAAAAGATGGCTGCTATAAGACTCAAAATGGCGGCTGTTGGACGTTCCAGCAGCTTCTATAACTGTTAAATAAAAGATGGCGTCTATAAGACTCAAAATGAAGGCTGTAGAATGGTTCCAGCAGCTTGTGTAATTGTTATATAAAAATTGGCGGCTATAAGACTCAAAATGGCGTTTGTAGAATGGATCCAGCAGCTTGTATAGCTACTCTATTAACGATGGCGGCTAAAGAACTCAAACTGGCGGCAGTAGAATGGTTCCAGCAGCTTGAATAGCTGTTATATAAAGGATGGCGGCCATAAGGCTCAAAATGGCGGCTGTAGAATGGTTCCAGCAGCTTGTAGAGCTACTATACAAAAGATAGCGCCTATAAGACTCAAAACGGCAGCTGTAGAATGGTTCCAGCAGCTTGAGTAGCTTTTCTATAAAAGATGGCGGCTATAACACTCAAAATGGCGTCTGTAGAATGGTTCCAGCAGCTTGTAGAGCTACTACATAAAACATGGCGGCAATAAGACTCAAAATGGCGGCTGTAGAATGGTTATAGCAGCTTGTAGAGCTACTATATAAGGTATGGCGGCTATAAGACTCAAAATGGCGGCTGTAGAATTGTTCCAGCAGTTTGTAAAACTGTTATATAAAGGATGGCGGCTATAAGACTCAAAATGGAGGCTGTAGAATGGTTCCAGCAGCTTGTATAGCTGTAATATAAAGGATAGCGGCTATAAACCTCAAATTGGCGGCTGTAGAATGTTTCCAGCAGCTTGTGTTGCTGTTATATAAAAAATGGCGGCTATAAGACTCAAAATGAAGGCTGTAGAATTGTTCCGGCAGCTTCTATAGGTGTTAAATAATAGATGGCGACTATAAGACTCAAAATGGCGGCTATAGAATATTCCAGCAGCTTATTTGGCTGTCATATAAAAGGTAGCGGCTAAACGTCTCAAAATGGTGGCTGTAGAATGATTCTAGAAGCTTCTATAGGTGTTAAGTAAAAGATGGCTGCTATAAGACTCAAAATGGCGGCTGTTGGACGTTCCAGCAGCTTCTATAGCTGTTAAATAAAAGATGGCGTCTATAAGACTCAAAATGAAGGCTGTAGAATGGTTCCAGCAGCTTGTGTAATTGTTATATAAAAATTGGCGGCTATAAGACTCAAAATGGCGTTTGTAGAATGGATCCAGCAGCTTGTATAGCTACTATATTAACGATGGCGGCTAACGAACTCAAACTGGCGGCAGTAGAATGGTTCCAGCAGCTTGAATAGCTGTTATATAAAGGATGGCGGCTATAAGGCTCAAAATGGCGGCTGTAGAATGGTTCCAGCAGCTTGTAGAGCTACTATACAAAAGATAGCGCCTATAAGACTCAAAATGGCAGCTGTAGAATGGTTCCAGCAGCTTGAGTAGCTTTTCTATAAAGGATGGCGGCTTTAACACTCAAAATGGCATCTGTAGAATGGTTCCAGCAGCTTGTAGAGCTACTACATAAAAGATGGCGGCAATAAGACTTAAACTGGCGGCTGTAGAATGGTTATAGCAGCTTGTAGAGCTACTATATAAGGCATGGCGGCTATAAGACTCAAAATGGCGGCTGTAGAATGGTTCCAGCAGTTTGTAAAGCTGTTATATAAAGGATGGCGGCTATTACCCTCAAAATGGAGGCTGTAGAATGGTTCCAGCAGCTTGTATAATTGTTATATAAAAATTGGCGGCTATAAGACTCAAAATGGCGTTTGTAGAATGGATCCAGCAGCTTGTATAGCTACTATATTAAAGATGGCGGCTAAAGAACTCAAACTGGAGGCTGTGGATTGGTTCCAAAAGCTTGTATAGCTGTTATATAAAGAATAGCGGCTATAACACTCAAAATGGAGGCTGTAGAATTTTTCCAGCAGCTTGTATAGCTGCTACATTAAAGATAGCGGCCAAAGAACTCAAACTGTCGGCTGTAGAATGGTTCCAGTAACTTGTATAGCTGTTATATAAAGAAAGGCGGCTATAACCTTCAAAATGGAGGCTGGTGATTGGTTCCAGCAGCTTGTATAGCTGTTATATAAAGAATGGCGGCTATACCACTCAAAATGGCGGCTGTAGAATGGCTCCAGCAGCTTGTATAGCTGCTACATTAAAGATAGCGGCTATAAGACTCAAACTGGCGGCTGTAGAATGGTTCCAGCAGCTTGTAGAGCTGCTATATACCTATAAAGAATGGCGGCTATAACACTCCAAATGGCAGCTGTAGAATGGTTCCAGCAGTTTGTAAATCTGTTATATAAAGGCGGCTATAACTCTCAAAATGGCGGCTGTAGAATGGTTCCAGCAGCTTGTATAGCTACTATATTAAAGATGGCGGCTAAAGAACTCAAAGTTGTGGCTGTAGAATGGTTTCAGCAGCTTGTAGAGCTACTAAATAAGGAATGGCGGCTATAAGACTCAAAATGGAGGCTGTAGAATGGTTCCGACTGTTTGTATAATTGTTATATAAAAATTGGCGGCTATAAGACTCAAAATGGCGTTTATAGAATAGTTCCAGCAGCTTGTATAGCTACTATATTAAAGATGGCGGCTAAAGAACTCAAACTGGAGGCTGTGGATTGGTTCCAAAAGCTTGTATAGCTGTTATATAAAGAATAGCGGCTATAACACTCAAAATGGAGGCTGTAGAATGGTTCCAGCAGCTTGTATAGCTGCTTCATTAAAGATAGCGGCTATAAGACTCAAACTGGCAGCTGTAGAATTGTTCCAGCAACATGTATAGTTGTTATATAAAGAATGGCGACTATAACCCCCTAAAAGGAGGCTGTTAATTGTTTCCAGCATCGTGTATAGCTGTTATATAAAGAATAGCGGCTATAACACTCAAAATGGCGGCTGTAGAATGGCTCCAGCAGCTTGTATAGCTGCTACATTAAAGATAGCGGCTATAAGACTCAAACTGGCGGCCGTAGAATGGTTCCAGCAGCTTGTAGAGCTGCTATATACCTATAAAGAATGGCGGCTATAACACTCCAAATGGCAGCTGTAGAATGGTTCCAGCAGTTTGTAAATCTGTTATATAAAGGCGGCTATAACTCTCAAAATGGCGGCTGTAGAATGGTTCCAGCAGCTTGTATAGCTACTATATTAAATATGGCGGCTAAAGAACTCAAAGTTGTGGCTGTAGAATGGTTTCAGCAGCTTGTAGAGCTACTAAATAAGGAATGGCGGCTATAACACTCAAAATGGAGGCTGTAGAATGGTTCCGACTGTTTGTATAATTGTTATATAAAAATTGGCGGCTATAAGACTCAAAATGGCGTTTATAGAATGGTTCCAGCAGCTTGTATAGCTACTATATTAAAGATGGCGGCTAAAGAACTCAAACTGGCGGCTGTAGAATGGTTCCAGCAGCTTGTAGAGCTACTAAATAAGGGACGTCGGCTGTAAGACTCAAATTGGAGACTGTAGAATGGCTTTAGCAGCTTGTATAGCTGTTATATAAAGATTGGCGACTATAACACTAAAAATGGCGGCAGCTTGTATAGCTACTATATTAAAGATGGCGGCTAAAGAACTCAAACTAGCGGCTGTAGAATGGTTCCAGCAGCTTGTATAGCTGTTATATTAAGGATGGCGGCTATAAGACTCAAAATGAAGGCTGTAGAATGGTTCCAGCAGCTTGTATAATTGTTATATAAAAATTGGCGGCTATAAGACTCAAAATGGCGTTTATAGAATGGTTCCAGCAGCTTGTATAGCTACTATATTAAAGATGGCGTCTAAAGAACTCAATCTGGCGGCTGTAGAATGGTTCCAGCAGCTTGTAGAGCTACTAAATAAGGGATGGCGGCTATAAGACTCAAAATGGAGGTTGTAGAATGGCTCCAGCATCTTGTGTAGCTGTTATATAAAGATTGGCGGCCATAACACTAAAAATGGCGGCAGCTTGTATAGCTACTATATTAAAGATGGCGGCTAAAGAACTCAAACTGGCGGCTGTAGAATGGTTCCAGCAGCTTGTAGAGCTACTAAATAAGGGACGTCGGCTGTAAGACTCAAATTGGAGACTGTAGAATGGCTTTAGCAGCTTGTATAGCTGTTATATAAAGATTGGCGACTATAACACTAAAAATGGCGGCAGCTTGTATAGCTACTATATTAAAGATGGCGGCTAAAGAACTCAATCTGGCGGCTGTAGAATGGTTCCAGCAGCTTGTAGAGCTACTAAATAAGGGATGGCGGCTATAAGACTCAAAATGGAGGCTGTAGAATGGCTCCAGCATCTTGTGTAGCTGTTATATAAAGATTGGCGGCCATAACACTAAAAATGGCGGCAGCTTGTATAGCTACTATATTAAAGATGGCGGCTAAAGAACTCAAACTGGCGGCTGTAGAATGGTTCCAGCAGCTTGTAGAGCTACTAAATAAGGGACGTCGGCTGTAAGACTCAAATTGGAGACTGTAGAATGGCTTTAGCAGCTTGTATAGCTGTTATATAAAGATTGGCGACTATAACACTAAAAATGGCGGCAGCTTGTATAGCTACTATATTAAAGATGGCGGCTAAAGAACTCAAACTGGCGGCTGTAGAATGGTTCCAGCAGCTTGTAGAGCTACTAAATAAGGGACGTCGGCTGTAAGACTCAAATTGGAGAATGTAGAATGGCTTTAGCAGCTTGTATAGCTGTTATATAAAGATTGGCGACTATAACACTAAAAATGGCGGCAGCTTGTATAGCTACTATATTAAAGATGGCGGCTAAAGAACTCAATCTGGCGGCTGTAGAATGGTTCCAGCAGCTTGTAGAGCTACTAAATAAGGGATGGCGGCTATAAGACTCAAAATGGAGGCTGTAGAATGGCTCCAGCAACTTGTATAGCTGTTATATAAAGATTGGCGGCCATAACACTAAAAATGGCGGCAGCTTGTATAGCTACTGCTATAAGGCTCAAAATGGCGGCTGTAGAATGGTTCCAGCAGCTTGTAGAGCTACTATACAAAAGATAGCGCCTATAAGACTCAAAATGGCAGCTGTAGAATGGTTCCAGCAGCTTGAGTAGCTTTTCTATAAAGGATGGCGGCTTTAACACTCAAAATGGCATCTGTAGAATGGTTCCAGCAGCTTGTAGAGCTACTACATAAAAGATGGCGGCAATAAGACTTAAACTGGCGGCTGTAGAATGGTTATAGCAGCTTGTAGAGCTACTATATAAGGCATGGCGGCTATAAGACTCAAAATGGCGGCTGTAGAATGGTTCCAGCAGTTTGTAAAGCTGTTATATAAAGGATGGCGGCTATTACCCTCAAAATGGAGGCTGTAGAATGGTTCCAGCAGCTTGTATAATTGTTATATAAAAATTGGCGGCTATAAGACTCAAAATGGCGTTTGTAGAATGGATCCAGCAGCTTGTATAGCTACTATATTAAAGATGGCGGCTAAAGAACTCAAACTGGAGGCTGTGGATTGGTTCCAAAAGCTTGTATAGCTGTTATATAAAGAATAGCGGCTATAACACTCAAAATGGAGGCTGTAGAATTTTTCCAGCAGCTTGTATAGCTGCTACATTAAAGATAGCGGCCAAAGAACTCAAACTGTCGGCTGTAGAATGGTTCCAGTAACTTGTATAGCTGTTATATAAAGAAAGGCGGCTATAACCTTCAAAATGGAGGCTGGTGATTGGTTCCAGCAGCTTGTATAGCTGTTATATAAAGAATGGCGGCTATACCACTCAAAATGGCGGCTGTAGAATGGCTCCAGCAGCGTGTATAGCTGCTACATTAAAGATAGCGGCTATAAGACTCAAACTGGCGGCTGTAGAATGGTTCCAGCAGCTTGTAGAGCTGCTATATACCTATAAAGAATGGCGGCTATAACACTCCAAATGGCAGCTGTAGAATGGTTCCAGCAGTTTGTAAATCTGTTATATAAAGGCGGCTATAACTCTCAAAATGGCGGCTGTAGAATGGTTCCAGCAGCTTGTATAGCTACTATATTAAAGATGGCGGCTAAAGAACTCAAAGTTGTGGCTGTAGAATGGTTTCAGCAGCTTGTAGAGCTACTAAATAAGGAATGGCGGCTATAAGACTCAAAATGGAGGCTGTAGAATGGTTCCGACTGTTTGTATAATTGTTATATAAAAATTGGCGGCTATAAGACTCAAAATGGCGTTTATAGAATAGTTCCAGCAGCTTGTATAGCTACTATATTAAAGATGGCGGCTAAAGAACTCAAACTGGAGGCTGTGGATTGGTTCCAAAAGCTTGTATAGCTGTTATATAAAGAATAGCGGCTATAACACTCAAAATGGAGGCTGTAGAATGGTTCCAGCAGCTTGTATAGCTGCTTCATTAAAGATAGCGGCTATAAGACTCAAACTGGCAGCTGTAGAATTGTTCCAGCAACATGTATAGTTGTTATATAAAGAATGGCGACTATAACCCCCTAAAAGGAGGCTGTTAATTGTTTCCAGCATCGTGTATAGCTGTTATATAAAGAATAGCGGCTATAACACTCAAAATGGCGGCTGTAGAATGGCTCCAGCAGCTTGTATAGCTGCTACATTAAATATAGCGGCTATAAGACTCAAACTGGCGGCCGTAGAATGGTTCCAGCAGCTTGTAGAGCTGCTATATACCTATAAAGAATGGCGGCTATAACACTCCAAATGGCAGCTGTAGAATGGTTCCAGCAGTTTGTAAATCTGTTATATAAAGGCGGCTATAACTCTCAAAATGGCGGCTGTAGAATGGTTCCAGCAGCTTGTATAGCTACTATATTAAATATGGCGGCTAAAGAACTCAAAGTTGTGGCTGTAGAATGGTTTCAGCAGCTTGTAGAGCTACTAAATAAGGAATGGCGGCTATAACACTCAAAATGGAGGCTGTAGAATGGTTCCGACTGTTTGTATAATTGTTATATAAAAATTGGCGGCTATAAGACTCAAAATGGCGTTTATAGAATGGTTCCAGCAGCTTGTATAGCTACTATATTAAAGATGGCGTCTAAAGAACTCAATCTGGCGGCTGTAGAATGGTTCCAGCAGCTTGTAGAGCTACTAAATAAGGAATGGCGGCTATAAGACTCAAAATGGAGGCTGTAGAGTGGCTCCAGCATCTTGTGTAGCTGTTATATAAAGATTGGCGGCCATAACACTAAAAATGGCGGCAGCTTGTATAGCTACTATATTAAAGATGGCGGCTAAAGAACTCAAACTAGCGGCTGTAGAATGGTTCCAGCAGCTTGTATAGCTGTTATATTAAGGATGGCGGCTATAAGACTCAAAATGAAGGCTGTAGAATGGTTCCAGCAGCTTGTATAATTGTTATATAAAAATTGGCGGCTATAAGACTCAAAATGGCGTTTATAGAATGGTTCCAGCAGCTTGTATAGCTACTATATTAAAGATGGCGTCTAAAGAACTCAATCTGGCGGCTGTAGAATGGTTCCAGCAGCTTGTAGAGCTACTAAATAAGGGATGGCGGCTATAAGACTCAAAATGGAGGCTGTAGAATGGCTCCAGCATCTTGTGTAGCTGTTATATAAAGATTGGCGGCCATAACACTAAAAATGGCGGCAGCTTGTATAGCTACTATATTAAAGATGGCGGCTAAAGAACTCAAACTGGCGGCTGTAGAATGGTTCCAGCAGCTTGTAGAGCTACTAAATAAGGGACGTCGGCTGTAAGACTCAAATTGGAGACTGTAGAATGGCTTTAGCAGCTTGTATAGCTGTTATATAAAGATTGGCGACTATAACACTAAAAATGGCGGCAGCTTGTATAGCTACTATATTAAAGATGGCGGCTAAAGAACTCAATCTGGCGGCTGTAGAATGGTTCCAGCAGCTTGTAGAGCTACTAAATAAGGGATGGCGGCTATAAGACTCAAAATGGAGGCTGTAGAATGGCTCCAGCATCTTGTGTAGCTGTTATATAAAGATTGGCGGCCATAACACTAAAAATGGCGGCAGCTTGTATAGCTACTATATTAAAGATGGCGGCTAAAGAACTCAAACTGGCGGCTGTAGAATGGTTCCAGCAGCTTGTAGAGCTACTAAATAAGGGACGTCGGCTGTAAGACTCAAATTGGAGACTGTAGAATGGCTTTAGCAGCTTGTATAGCTGTTATATAAAGATTGGCGACTATAACACTAAAAATGGCGGCAGCTTGTATAGCTACTATATTAAAGATGGCGGCTAAAGAACTCAAACTGGCGGCTGTAGAATGGTTCCAGCAGCTTGTAGAGCTACTAAATAAGGGACGTCGGCTGTAAGACTCAAATTGGAGAATGTAGAATGGCTTTAGCAGCTTGTATAGCTGTTATATAAAGATTGGCGACTATAACACTAAAAATGGCGGCAGCTTGTATAGCTACTATATTAAAGATGGCGGCTAAAGAACTCAATCTGGCGGCTGTAGAATGGTTCCAGCAGCTTGTAGAGCTACTAAATAAGGGATGGCGGCTATACGACTCAAAATGGAGGCTGTAGAATGGCTCCAGCAACTTGTATAGCTGTTATATAAAGATTGGCGGCCATAACACTAAAAATGGCGGCAGCTTGTATAGCTACTGTATTAAAGATGGCGGCTAAAGAACTTAAACTGGCGGCTGTAGAATGGTTCCAGCAGCTTGTAGATCTACTAAATAAGGGATGGCGGCTAAAAGACTCAAAATGAAGGCTGTAGAATGGTTACAGCAGATTGCATAGCTATTATATAAATTGGCGGCTGTACAAAGGTTCCAGCAGCTTGTAGAGCTACTATATAAAGGATGGCTGCTATAGGACTCACAATGGCAGTTGTAGAATGGTTCCAGCAGCTTGTAGAGCTACTATACAAAGGATAGCGCCTATAAGACTCAAAATGGCAGCTGTAAAATGGTTCCAGCAGTTTGTAACGCTGTCATATAAAGAATGGCGGCTATAACACTCAAAATGGCGGCTGTAGAATGGTTCCAGCAGTTTGTAAATCTGTTTTATAAAGGCGGCTATAACTCTCAATGGTTCCAGCAGCTTGTATAGCTGCTAAATTAAAGATAGCGGCTATAAGACTCAAACTGGCGGCTGGTTATAGCAGCTTGTAGAGCTACTATATAAGGCATGGCGGCTATAAGACTCAAAATGGCGGCTGTAGAATGGTTCCAGCAGTTTGTATAGCTGTTATATAAAGAATAGCGGCTATAACACTCAAAATGGCGGCTGTAGAATGGCTCCAGCAGCTTGTATAGCTGTTATATAAAGAATGGCGGCTATAACCTTCAAAATGGAGGCTGTTGATTGGTTCCAGCAGCTTGTATAGCTGTTATATAAAGAATGGTGGCTATACCACTCAAAGTGGCGGCTGTAGAATGGTTCCAGCAGCTTGTATAGCTGCTTCATTAAAGATAGCGGCTATAAGACTCAAACTGGCAGCTGTAGAATTGTTCCAGCAACATGTATAGCTGTTATATAAAGAATGGCGGCTATAACACTCAAAATGGCAGCTGTAGAATGGTTCCAGCAGTTTGTAAAGCTGTTATATAAAGGATGGCGGCTATAACCCTCAAAATGGAGTCTCTTGATTGGTTCCAGCTGCTTGTATAGCTACCATATTAATGATGGCGGCTAAAGAACTCAAACTGGCGGCTGTAGAATGGTTCCAGCAACTTGTATAACTGTTATATAAAGAATGGCGGCTATAACACTCAAAATGGCGGCTGTAGAATGGTTCCAGCAGCTTGTTTAGCTACTATATTAAAGATGGCGGCTAAAGAACTCAAATTGGCGGCTGTAGAATGGTTCCAGCAACTTGTATAGCTGTTATATAAAGAATGGCGGCAATAACACTCAAAATGGTGGCTGTAAATGCTTCCAGCAGCTTGCTACTATATTAAAGATGGCGGCTAAAGAACTTAAACTGGCGGCTGTAGAATGGTTCCAGCAACTTGTATAGCTGTTATATAAAGAATGGCAGCTATAACACTCAAAATGGCGGCTGTAGAATGGTTCCAGCAGCTTGTTTAGCTACTATATTAAAGATGGCGGCTCAAGAACTCAAATTGGCGGCTGTAGAATGGTTCCAGCAACTTGTATAGCTGTTATATAAAGAATGGCGGCAATAACACTCAAAATGGTGGCTGTAAATGCTTCCAGCAGCTTGCTACTATATTAAAGATGGCTGCTAAAGAACTCAAATTGGCGGCTGTAGAATGGTTCCAGCAACTTGTATAGCTGTTATATAAAGAATGGCGGCTATAAAACTCAAAATGGCACCTGTAGAATGCTTCCAGCAGCTTGTATAGCTGCTACATTAAAGAAAGCGGCTATAAGACTTAAACTGTCGGCTGTAGAATGGTTCCAGCAGCTTGTAGAGCTACTAAATAAGGGATGGCGGCTATAAGACTCAAAATGGCGGCTGTAGAATGGTTCCAGCTGTTTGTAAAGCTGTTATATAAAGGATGGCGGCAATAACCCTCAAAATGGAGTCTCTGGATTGGTTCCAGCAGATTGTTTAGCTACGATATTAAAGATGACGGGTAAAGAACTCAAACTGGCGGCTGTAATATGGTTCCAGCAGCGTTTATAGCTGCTATAATTAATGAATGGCGGCTGTAGAATGGTTCCAGCAGTTTGTAACGCTGTCATATAAAGGATGGCGGCTATAACCCTCAAAATGGAGTCTCTGGATTGGTTCCAGCAGATTGTTTAGCTACGATATTAAAGATGATAAAGAATGGCGGCTATAACACTCAAAATGGCGGCTGTAGAATGGTTCCAGCAGCTTGTATAGCTGCTACATTAAAGATAGCGCCTATAAGACTCAAACTGGCGGCTGTAGAATGGTTCCAGCAGCTTGTTTATCTACTATATTAAAGATGGAGGCTAAAGAACTCAAACTGGCGGCTGTAGGTTGGTTCCAGCAACTTGTATAGCTGTTATATAAAGAATGGCGGCTATAACACTCAAAATGGAGGCTGTTGATTGGTTCCAGCAGCTTGTATAGCTGCAATTTATAAAGAATGGCGGCTATAACACTCAAAATGGCAGCTGTAGAATGGTTCCAGCAGTTTGTAAAGCTGTTATATAAAGGATGGCGGCTATAACAATTAAAATGGAGGCTGTTGATTGGTTCCAGCAACTTGTTTAGCTGTTATATAAAGATTGGCGGCCATAACACTAAAAATGGCGGCAGCTTGTATAGCTACTATATTAAAGATGGCGGCTAAAGAACTCAAACTGGCGGCTGTAGAATGGTTCCAGCAGCTTGTAGAGCTACTAAATAAGGGACGTCGGCTGTAAGACTCAAATTGGAGACTGTAGAATGGCTTTAGCAGCTTGTATAGCTGTTATATAAAGATTGGCGACTATAACACTAAAAATGGCGGCAGCTTGTATAGCTACTATATTAAAGATGGCGGCTAAAGAACTCAAACTGGCGGCTGTAGAATGGTTCCAGCAGCTTGTAGAGCTACTAAATAAGGGACGTCGGCTGTAAGACTCAAATTGGAGAATGTAGAATGGCTTTAGCAGCTTGTATAGCTGTTATATAAAGATTGGCGACTATAACACTAAAAATGGCGGCAGCTTGTATAGCTACTATATTAAAGATGGCGGCTAAAGAACTCAATCTGGCGGCTGTAGAATGGTTCCAGCAGCTTGTAGAGCTACTAAATAAGGGATGGCGGCTATACGACTCAAAATGGAGGCTGTAGAATGGCTCCAGCAACTTGTATAGCTGTTATATAAAGATTGGCGGCCATAACACTAAAAATGGCGGCAGCTTGTATAGCTACTGTATTAAAGATGGCGGCTAAAGAACTTAAACTGGCGGCTGTAGAATGGTTCCAGCAGCTTGTAGATCTACTAAATAAGGGATGGCGGCTAAAAGACTCAAAATGAAGGCTGTAGAATGGTTACAGCAGATTGCATAGCTATTATATAAATTGGCGGCTGTACAAAGGTTCCAGCAGCTTGTAGAGCTACTATATAAAGGATGGCTGCTATAGGACTCACAATGGCAGTTGTAGAATGGTTCCAGCAGCTTGTAGAGCTACTATACAAAGGATAGCGCCTATAAGACTCAAAATGGCAGCTGTAAAATGGTTCCAGCAGTTTGTAACGCTGTCATATAAAGAATGGCGGCTATAACACTCAAAATGGCGGCTGTAGAATGGTTCCAGCAGTTTGTAAATCTGTTTTATAAAGGCGGCTATAACTCTCAATGGTTCCAGCAGCTTGTATAGCTGCTAAATTAAAGATAGCGGCTATAAGACTCAAACTGGCGGCTGGTTATAGCAGCTTGTAGAGCTACTATATAAGGCATGGCGGCTATAAGACTCAAAATGGCGGCTGTAGAATGGTTCCAGCAGTTTGTATAGCTGTTATATAAAGAATAGCGGCTATAACACTCAAAATGGCGGCTGTAGAATGGCTCCAGCAGCTTGTATAGCTGTTATATAAAGAATGGCGGCTATAACCTTCAAAATGGAGGCTGTTGATTGGTTCCAGCAGCTTGTATAGCTGTTATATAAAGAATGGTGGCTATACCACTCAAAGTGGCGGCTGTAGAATGGTTCCAGCAGCTTGTATAGCTGCTTCATTAAAGATAGCGGCTATAAGACTCAAACTGGCAGCTGTAGAATTGTTCCAGCAACATGTATAGCTGTTATATAAAGAATGGCGGCTATAACACTCAAAATGGCAGCTGTAGAATGGTTCCAGCAGTTTGTAAAGCTGTTATATAAAGGATGGCGGCTATAACCCTCAAAATGGAGTCTCTTGATTGGTTCCAGCTGCTTGTATAGCTACTATATTAATGATGGCGGCTAAAGAACTCAAACTGGCGGCTGTAGAATGGTTCCAGCAACTTGTATAACTGTTATATAAAGAATGGCGGCTATAACACTCAAAATGGCGGCTGTAGAATGGTTCCAGCAGCTTGTTTAGCTACTATATTAAAGATGGCGGCTAAAGAACTCAAATTGGCGGCTGTAGAATGGTTCCAGCAACTTGTATAGCTGTTATATAAAGAATGGCGGCAATAACACTCAAAATGGTGGCTGTAAATGCTTCCAGCAGCTTGCTACTATATTAAAGATGGCGGCTAAAGAACTTAAACTGGCGGCTGTAGAATGGTTCCAGCAACTTGTATAGCTGTTATATAAAGAATGGCAGCTATAACACTCAAAATGGCGGCTGTAGAATGGTTCCAGCAGCTTGTTTAGCTACTATATTAAAGATGGCGGCTCAAGAACTCAAATTGGCGGCTGTAGAATGGTTCCAGCAACTTGTATAGCTGTTATATAAAGAATGGCGGCAATAACACTCAAAATGGTGGCTGTAAATGCTTCCAGCAGCTTGCTACTATATTAAAGATGGCTGCTAAAGAACTCAAATTGGCGGCTGTAGAATGGTTCCAGCAACTTGTATAGCTGTTATATAAAGAATGGCGGCTATAAAACTCAAAATGGCACCTGTAGAATGCTTCCAGCAGCTTGTATAGCTGCTACATTAAAGAAAGCGGCTATAAGACTTAAACTGTCGGCTGTAGAATGGTTCCAGCAGCTTGTAGAGCTACTAAATAAGGGATGGCGGCTATAAGACTCAAAATGGCGGCTGTAGAATGGTTCCAGCTGTTTGTAAAGCTGTTATATAAAGGATGGCGGCAATAACCCTCAAAATGGAGTCTCTGGATTGGTTCCAGCAGATTGTTTAGCTACGATATTAAAGATGACGGGTAAAGAACTCAAACTGGCGGCTGTAATATGGTTCCAGCAGCGTTTATAGCTGCTATAATTAATGAATGGCGGCTGTAGAATGGTTCCAGCAGTTTGTAACGCTGTCATATAAAGGATGGCGGCTATAACCCTCAAAATGGAGGCTGTTGATTGGTTCCAGCAGCTTGTATAGCTGTTATATAAAGAATGGCGGCTATAACACTCAAAATGGCGGCTGTAGAATGGTTCCAGCAGCTTGTATAGCTGCTACATTAAAGATAGCGCCTATAAGACTCAAACTGGCGGCTGTAGAATGGTTCCAGCAGCTTGTTTATCTACTATATTAAAGATGGAGGCTAAAGAACTCAAACTGGCGGCTGTAGGTTGGTTCCAGCAACTTGTATAGCTGTTATATAAAGAATGGCGGCTATAACACTCAAAATGGAGGCTGTTGATTGGTTCCAGCAGCTTGTATAGCTGCAATTTATAAAGAATGGCGGCTATAACACTCAAAATGGCAGCTGTAGAATGGTTCCAGCAGTTTGTAAAGCTGTTATATAAAGGATGGCGGCTATAACAATTAAAATGGAGGCTGTTGATTGGTTCCAGCAACTTGTTTAGCTGTTATATAAAGAATGGCGGCTATAACACTCAAAATGGCAGCTGTAGAATGGTTCCAGCAGTTTGTAAAGCTGTTATATAAAGGATGGAGGCTATAACCCTAAAAATGGAGGCTGTTGATTGGTTCCAGCAGCTTGTATAGCTGTTATGTAATGAATGGCGGCTATAACACTCAAAATGGAGGCTGTTGATTGGTTCCAGCAGCTTGTATAGCTGCTACATATAAAGAATGGCGGCTATAACCCTCAAAATGGAGTCTGTTAATTGTTTCCAGCAGCTTGTATATCTGTTATATAAAGAATGGCGGCTATAACACTCAAAATGGAGGCTGCAGAATGGTTCCAGCAGCTTGTATAGCTACTATATTAAGAACGGCGGCTAAATAACTCAAAGTGGTGGCTGTAGAATGGTTCCATCAGCTTGTAGAGCTACTAAATAAGGGATGGCGGCTATAAGACTCAAAATGGAGGCTGTAGAATGGTTCCAGCAGTTTGTAAAGCTGTTATATAAAGGATGGCGGCTATAACACTCAAAATGGAGGCTGTAGAATGGTTCCGACTGTTTGTATAATTGTTATATAAAAATTGGAGCCTATAAGACTCAAAATGGCGTTTATAGAATGGTTCCAGCAGCTTGTATAGCTACTATATTAAAGATGGCGTCTAAAGAACTCAATCTGGCGGCTGTAGAATGGTTCCAGCAGCTTGTAGAGCTACTAAATAAGGGATGGCGGCTATAAGACTCAAAATGGAGGCTGTAGAGTGGCTCCAGCATCTTGTGTAGCTGTTATATAAAGATTGGCGGCCATAACACTAAAAATGGCGGCAGCTTGTATAGCTACTATATTAAAGATGGCGGCTAAAGAACTCAAACTAGCGGCTGTAGAATGGTTCCAGCAGCTTGTATAGCTGTTATATTAAGGATGGCGGCTATAAGACTCAAAATGAAGGCTGTAGAATGGTTCCAGCAGCTTGTATAATTGTTATATAAAAATTGGCGGCTATAAGACTCAAAATGGCGTTTATAGAATGGTTCCAGCAGCTTGTATAGCTACTATATTAAAGATGGCGTCTAAAGAACTCAATCTGGCGGCTGTAGAATGGTTCCAGCAGCTTGTAGAGCTACTAAATAAGGGATGGCGGCTATAAGACTCAAAATGGAGGCTGTAGAATGGCTCCAGCATCTTGTGTAGCTGTTATATAAAGATTGGCGGCCATAACACTAAAAATGGCGGCAGCTTGTATAGCTACTATATTAAAGATGGCGGCTAAAGAACTCAAACTGGCGGCTGTAGAATGGTTCCAGCAGCTTGTAGAGCTACTAAATAAGGGACGTCGGCTGTAAGACTCAAATTGGAGACTGTAGAATGGCTTTAGCAGCTTGTATAGCTGTTATATAAAGATTGGCGACTATAACACTAAAAATGGCGGCAGCTTGTATAGCTACTATATTAAAGATGGCGGCTAAAGAACTCAATCTGGCGGCTGTAGAATGGTTCCAGCAGCTTGTAGAGCTACTAAATAAGGGATGGCGGCTATAAGACTCAAAATGGAGGCTGTAGAATGGCTCCAGCATCTTGTGTAGCTGTTATATAAAGATTGGCGGCCATAACACTAAAAATGGCGGCAGCTTGTATAGCTACTATATTAAAGATGGCGGCTAAAGAACTCAAACTGGCGGCTGTAGAATGGTTCCAGCAGCTTGTAGAGCTACTAAATAAGGGACGTCGGCTGTAAGACTCAAATTGGAGACTGTAGAATGGCTTTAGCAGCTTGTATAGCTGTTATATAAAGATTGGCGACTATAACACTAAAAATGGCGGCAGCTTGTATAGCTACTATATTAAAGATGGCGGCTAAAGAACTCAAACTGGCGGCTGTAGAATGGTTCCAGCAGCTTGTAGAGCTACTAAATAAGGGACGTCGGCTGTAAGACTCAAATTGGAGAATGTAGAATGGCTTTAGCAGCTTGTATAGCTGTTATATAAAGATTGGCGACTATAACACTAAAAATGGCGGCAGCTTGTATAGCTACTATATTAAAGATGGCGGCTAAAGAACTCAATCTGGCGGCTGTAGAATGGTTCCAGCAGCTTGTAGAGCTACTAAATAAGGGATGGCGGCTATAAGACTCAAAATGGAGGCTGTAGAATGGCTCCAGCAACTTGTATAGCTGTTATATAAAGATTGGCGGCCATAACACTAAAAATGGCGGCAGCTTGTATAGCTACTGCTATAAGGCTCAAAATGGCGGCTGTAGAATGGTTCCAGCAGCTTGTAGAGCTACTATACAAAAGAAAGCGCCTATAAGACTCAAAATGGCAGCTGTAGAATGGTTCCAGCAGCTTGAGTAGCTTTTCTATAAAGGATGGCGGCTTTAACACTCAAAATGGCATCTGTAGAATGGTTCCAGCAGCTTGTAGAGCTACTACATAAAAGATGGCGGCAATAAGACTTAAACTGGCGGCTGTAGAATGGTTATAGCAGCTTGTAGAGCTACTATATAAGGCATGGCGGCTATAAGACTCAAAATGGCGGCTGTAGAATGGTTCCAGCAGTTTGTAAAGCTGTTATATAAAGGATGGCGGCTATTACCCTCAAAATGGAGGCTGTAGAATGGTTCCAGCAGCTTGTATAATTGTTATATAAAAATTGGCGGCTATAAGACTCAAAATGGCGTTTGTAGAATGGATCCAGCAGCTTGTATAGCTACTATATTAAAGATGGCGGCTAAAGAACTCAAACTGGAGGCTGTGGATTGGTTCCAAAAGCTTGTATAGCTGTTATATAAAGAATAGCGGCTATAACACTCAAAATGGAGGCTGTAGAATTTTTCCAGCAGCTTGTATAGCTGCTACATTAAAGATAGCGGCCAAAGAACTCAAACTGTCGGCTGTAGAATGGTTCCAGTAACTTGTATAGCTGTTATATAAAGAAAGGCGGCTATAACCTTCAAAATGGAGGCTGGTGATTGGTTCCAGCAGCTTGTATAGCTGTTATATAAAGAATGGCGGCTATACCACTCAAAATGGCGGCTGTAGAATGGCTCCAGCAGCTTGTATAGCTGCTACATTAAAGATAGCGGCTATAAGACTCAAACTGGCGGCTGTAGAATGGTTCCAGCAGCTTGTAGAGCTGCTATATACCTATAAAGAATGGCGGCTATAACACTCCAAATGGCAGCTGTAGAATGGTTCCAGCAGTTTGTAAATCTGTTATATAAAGGCGGCTATAACTCTCAAAATGGCGGCTGTAGAATGGTTCCAGCAGCTTGTATAGCTACTATATTAAAGATGGCGGCTAAAGAACTCAAAGTTGTGGCTGTAGAATGGTTTCAGCAGCTTGTAGAGCTACTAAATAAGGAATGGCGGCTATAACACTCAAAATGGAGGCTGTAGAATGGTTCCGACTGTTTGTATAATTGTTATATAAAAATTGGCGGCTATAAGACTCAAAATGGCGTTTATAGAATGGTTCCAGCAGCTTGTATAGCTACTATATTAAAGATGGCGTCTAAAGAACTCAATCTGGCGGCTGTAGAATGGTTCCAGCAGCTTGTATAGCTGTTATATTAAGGATGGCGGCTATAAGACTCAAAATGAAGGCTGTAGAATGGTTCCAGCAGTTTGTATAATTGTTATATAAAAATTGGCGGCTATAAGACTCAAAATGGCGTTTATAGAATGGTTCCAGCAGCTTGTATAGCTACTATATTAAAGATGGCGTCTAAAGAACTCAATCTGGCGGCTGTAGAATGGTTCCAGCAGCTTGTAGAGCTACTAAATAAGGGATGGCGGCTATAAGACTCAAAATGGAGGCTGTAGAATGGCTCCAGCATCTTGTGTAGCTGTTATATAAAGATTGGCGGCCATAACACTAAAAATGGCGGCAGCTTGTATAGCTACTATATTAAAGATGGCGGCTAAAGAACTCAAACTGGCGGCTGTAGAATGGTTCCAGCAGCTTGTAGAGCTACTAAATAAGGGATGGCGGCTATAAGACTCAAAATGGAGGCTGTAGAATGGCTCCAGCAACTTGTATAGCTGTTATATAAAGATTGGCGGCCATAACACTAAAAATGGCGGCAGCTTGTATAGCTACTGTATTAAAGATGGCGGCTAAAGAACTTAAACTGGCGGCTGTAGAATGGTTCCAGCAGCTTGTAGATCTACTAAATAAGGGATGGCGGCTAAAAGACTCAAAATGAAGGCTGTAGAATGGTTACAGCAGATTGCATAGCTATTATATAAATTGGCGGCTGTACAAAGGTTCCAGCAGCTTGTAGAGCTACTATATAAAGGATGGCTGCTATAGGACTCACAATGGCAGTTGTAGAATGGTTCCAGCAGCTTGTAGAGCTACTATACAAAGGATAGCGCCTATAAGACTCAAAATGGCAGCTGTAAAATGGTTCCAGCAGTTTGTAACGCTGTCATATAAAGAATGGCGGCTATAACACTCAAAATGGCGGCTGTAGAATGGTTCCAGCAGTTTGTAAATCTGTTTTATAAAGGCGGCTATAACTCTCAATGGTTCCAGCAGCTTGTATAGCTGCTAAATTAAAGATAGCGGCTATAAGACTCAAACTGGCGGCTGGTTATAGCAGCTTGTAGAGCTACTATATAAGGCATGGCGGCTATAAGACTCAAAATGGCGGCTGTAGAATGGTTCCAGCAGTTTGTATAGCTGTTATATAAAGAATAGCGGCTATAACACTCAAAATGGCGGCTGTAGAATGGCTCCAGCAGCTTGTATAGCTGTTATATAAAGAATGGCGGCTATAACCTTCAAAATGGAGGCTGTTGATTGGTTCCAGCAGCTTGTATAGCTGTTATATAAAGAATGGTGGCTATACCACTCAAAGTGGCGGCTGTAGAATGGTTCCAGCAGCTTGTATAGCTGCTTCATTAAAGATAGCGGCTATAAGACTCAAACTGGCAGCTGTAGAATTGTTCCAGCAACATGTATAGCTGTTATATAAAGAATGGCGGCTATAACACTCAAAATGGCAGCTGTAGAATGGTTCCAGCAGTTTGTAAAGCTGTTATATAAAGGATGGCGGCTATAACCCTCAAAATGGAGTCTCTTGATTGGTTCCAGCTGCTTGTATAGCTACTATATTAATGATGGCGGCTAAAGAACTCAAACTGGCGGCTGTAGAATGGTTCCAGCAACTTGTATAACTGTTATATAAAGAATGGCGGCTATAACACTCAAAATGGCGGCTGTAGAATGGTTCCAGCAGCTTGTTTAGCTACTATATTAAAGATGGCGGCTAAAGAACTCAAATTGGCGGCTGTAGAATGGTTCCAGCAACTTGTATAGCTGTTATATAAAGAATGGCGGCAATAACACTCAAAATGGTGGCTGTAAATGCTTCCAGCAGCTTGCTACTATATTAAAGATGGCGGCTAAAGAACTTAAACTGGCGGCTGTAGAATGGTTCCAGCAACTTGTATAGCTGTTATATAAAGAATGGCGGCAATAACACTCAAAATGGTGGCTGTAAATGCTTCCAGCAGCTTGCTACTATATTAAAGATGGCTGCTAAAGAACTCAAATTGGCGGCTGTAGAATGGTTCCAGCAACTTGTATAGCTGTTATATAAAGAATGGCGGCTATAAAACTCAAAATGGCACCTGTAGAATGCTTCCAGCAGCTTGTATAGCTGCTACATTAAAGAAAGCGGCTATAAGACTTAAACTGTCGGCTGTAGAATGGTTCCAGCAGCTTGTAGAGCTGTTATATAAAGGATGGCGGCAATAACCCTCAAAATGGAGGCTGTTGATTGGTTCCAGCAGCTTGTATAGCTGTTATATAAAGAATGGCGGCTATAACACTCAAAATGGAGTCTGTTAATTGCTTCCAGCAGCTTGTATAGCTGCTACATATAAAGAATGGCGGCTATAACACACAAAACGGCAGCTGTAGAATGGTTCCAGCTGTTTGTAAAGCTGTTATATAAAGGATGGCGGCAATAACCCTCAAAATGGAGTCTCTGGATTGGTTCCAGCAGATTGTTTAGCTACGATATTAAAGATGACGGGTAAAGAACTCAAACTGGCGGCTGTAATATGGTTCCAGCAGCGTTTATAGCTGCTATAATTAATGAATGGCGGCTGTAGAATGGTTCCAGCAGTTTGTAACGCTGTCATATAAAGGATGGCGGCTATAACCCTCAAAATGGAGTCTCTGGATTGGTTCCAGCAGATTGTTTAGCTACGATATTAAAGATGACGGGTAAAGAACTCAAACTGGCGGCTGTAATATGGTTCCAGCAGCGTTTATAGCTGCTATAATTAATGAATGGCGGCTGTAGAATGGTTCCAGCAGTTTGTAACGCTGTCATATAAAGGATGGCGGCTATAACCCTCAAAATGGAGGCTGTTGATTGGTTCCAGCAGCTTGTATAGCTGTTATATAAAGAATGGCGGCTATAACACTCAAAATGGCGGCTGTAGAATGGTTCCAGCAGCTTGTATAGCTGCTACATTAAAGATAGCGCCTATAAGACTCAAACTGGCGGCTGTAGAATGGTTCCAGCAGCTTGTTTATCTACTATATTAAAGATGGAGGCTAAAGAACTCAAACTGGCGGCTGTAGAATGGTTCCAGCTGTTTGTAAAGCTGTTATATAAAGGATGGCGGCAATAACCCTCAAAATGGAGTCTCTGGATTGGTTCCAGCAGATTGTTTAGCTACGATATTAAAGATGACGGGTAAAGAACTCAAACTGGCGGCTGTAATATGGTTCCAGCAGCGTTTATAGCTGCTATAATTAATGAATGGCGGCTGTAGAATGGTTCCAGCAGTTTGTAACGCTGTCATATAAAGGATGGCGGCTATAACCCTCAAAATGGAGGCTGTTGATTGGTTCCAGCAGCTTGTATAGCTGTTATATAAAGAATGGCGGCTATAACACTCAAAATGGCGGCTGTAGAATGGTTCCAGCAGCTTGTATAGCTGCTACATTAAAGATAGCGCCTATAAGACTCAAACTGGCGGCTGTAGAATGGTTCCAGCAGCTTGTTTATCTACTATATTAAAGATGGAGGCTAAAGAACTCAAACTGGCGGCTGTAGAATGGTTCCAGCAACTTGTATAGCTGTTATATAAAGAATGGCGGCTATAACACTCAAAATGGAGGCTGTTGATTGGTTCCAGCAGCTTGTATAGCTGCAATTTATAAAGAATGGCGGCTATAACACTCAAAATGGCAGCTGTAGAATGGTTCCAGCAGTTTGTAAAGCTGTTATATAAAGGATGGCGGCTATAACAATTAAAATGGAGGCTGTTGATTGGTTCCAGCAACTTGTTTAGCTGTTATATAAAGAATGGCGGCTATAACACTCAAAATGGCAGCTGTAGAATGGTTCCAGCAGTTTGTAAAGCTGTTATATAAAGGATGGAGGCTATAACCCTAAAAATGGAGGCTGTTGATTGGTTCCAGCAGCTTGTATAGCTGTTATGTAATGAATGGCGGCTATAACACTCAAAATGGAGGCTGTTGATTGGTTCCAGCAGCTTGTATAGCTGCTACATATAAAGAATGGCGGCTATAACCCTCAAAATGGAGTCTGTTAATTGTTTCCAGCAGCTTGTATATCTGTTATATAAAGAATGGCGGCTATAACACTCAAAATGGAGGCTGCAGAATGGTTCCAGCAGCTTGTATAGCTACTATATTAAGAACGGCGGCTAAGTAACTCAAAGTGGTGGCTGTAGAATGGTTCCATCAGCTTGTAGAGCTACTAAATAAGGGATGGCGGCTATAAGACTCAAAATGGAGGCTGTAGAATGGTTCCAGCAGTTTGTAAAGCTGTTATATAAAGGATGGCGGCTATAACTCTCAAAATGGAGGCTGTAGAATGGTTCCAGCAGCTTGTATAGCTGCTACATTAAAGATAGCGCCTATAAGACTCAAACTGGCGGCTGTAGAATGGTTCCAGCAGCTTGTTTATCTACTATATTAAAGATGGAGGCTAAAGAACTCAAACTGGCGGCTGTAGAATGGTTCCAGCAACTTGTATAGCTGTTATATAAAGAATGGCGGCTATAACACTCAAAATGGAGGCTGTTGAGTGGTTCCAGCAGCTTGTATAGCTTCAATTTATAAAGAATGGCGGCTATAACACTCAAAATGGCAGCTGTAGAATGGTTCCAGCAGTTTGTAAAGCTGTTATATAAAGGATGGCAGCTAGAACAATTAAAATGGAGGCTGTTGATTGGTTCCAGCAACTTGTTTAGCTGTTATATAAAGAATGGCGGCTATAACACTCAAAATGGCAGCTGTAGAATGGTTCCAGCAGTTTGTAAAGCTGTTATATAAAGGATGGAGGCTATAACCCTAAAAATGGAGGCTGTTGATTGGTTCCAGCAGCTTGTATAGCTGTTATGTAATGAATGGCGGCTATAACACTCAAAATGGAGGCTGTTGATTGGTTCCAGCAGCTTGTATAGCTGCTACATATAAAGAATGGCGGCTATAACACTCAAAACGGCAGCTGTAGAATGGTTCCAGCAGTTTGTATAGCTGTTATATAAAGGATGGCGGCTATAACCCTCAAAATGGAGTCTGTTAATTGCTTCCAGCAGCTTGTATAGCTGCTACATATAAAGAATGGCGGCTATAACACACAAAACGGCAGCTGTAGAATGGTTCCAGCAGTTTGTATAGCTGTTATATAAAGGATGGCGGCTATAACCCTCAAAATGGAGTCTGTTAATTGCTTCCAGCAGCTTGTATATCTGTTATATAAAGAATGGCGGCTATAACACTCAAAATGGAGGCTGTAGAATGGTTCCAGCAGCTTGTATAGCTACTATATTAAGAATGGCGGCTAAATAACTCAAAGTGGTGGCTGTAGAATGGTTCCAGCAGTTTGTATAGCTGTTATATAAAGGATGGCGGCTATAACCCTCAAAATGGAGTCTGTTAATTGCTTCCAGCAGCTTGTATATCTGTTATATAAAGAATGGCGGCTATAACACTCAAAACGGCAGCTGTAGAATGGTTCCAGCAGTTTGTATAGCTGTTATATAAAGGATGGCGGCTATAACCCTCAAAATGGAGTCTGTTAATTGCTTCCAGCAGCTTGTATATCTGTTATATAAAGAATGGCGGCTATAACAATTAAAATGGAGGCTGTTGATTGGTTCCAGCAGCTTGTATAGCTGTTATATAAAGAATGGCGGCTATAACACTCAAAATGGCAGCTGTAGAATGGTTCCAGCAGCTTGTATATTGTCTGGACGTTGACGCGTACAATGCGAAGTACGTTCAAGTGGCCCTTACGACACCAGGACATAGCCTGTTTCGCGCGAGCCCAAGCAGAGCGCTGTCCACCCCCCGCCCGACCGACCGTGGGGCGCAGCCGTATATCGGACGGCACGATCGCGTGGACAAATACAAGTATAACGGACAAACAATTAAAAATTAGATTAACTACAGCTAATTACGAGCTAAATGTGCTAAAATAGAGGTTTTCACAAGAGAAAGAGAGGCTTCTGAACTGATTACGGGATACAGAAGATTGTAATCAGAACATAGGACTCGAAAAGGTTCATGCAAAGAATAGTTAGGACTACAATGTTTTAAAGATAGAGGAATAAAATTTCTAGTAGGTCTACGGGGTACAGATAGGTTTAACTGGTTCAATAGCTCAGGAGAGTCTATTTCACCTATTAAAAGTTTATGAATAAAGATAGCACCAAGCATTACTCTACGATTAATTAATGAAGGAAGATTGATTAAAAGAAGCCTACTGGAGTATGATGGCAAGTGGACATTGCGATCCCAATTTAGACCACGAAGAGCAAATAGCAGAAATTGCTTTTGAACAGATTCAATTTTACTTTGGTGCGTCTCATATTGAGGTGACCATATGCAAGATCCGTACTCTAAGATAGGACGGATTAATGAAGTATACAAAAGTTTGGTTGTGTACGGATCGTCAAACTCTTTTGACCATCGTTTCACAAACCCAAGAACATTCATAGCTTTACTAACTGTAGCAGAAATATGAGGATTAAAGGTTAATTTATGGTCCATAAGAACACCTAAGTCATTGACAATATCTAACCGCTCTAAGGCAGTGTCGTTAAGATAATAAGTTGCTAAGTGTGGAGTGCATCTATAAAAAGACATAACTTTACATTTAGAGCCGTTAAGGTTTAATAGGTTGGTTTCACACCAACTCTGAAGATCATTAAGATCCGATTGAAGTAGGCAAGAAGACGATATGTCTTTAAAACTGAGGTAAAGCTTAACATCATCCGCGTACATAAGCACCCGAGAATGTGACACTACCAATGGAAGATCATTTATAAAAAGAGTGAATAGCAATGGACCCAAATGACTACCCTGAGGTACTCCAGAAGTCACTTGGATGGTCTTAGAAAATGAAGACTTAAAGAGGACCTTTTGTGTACGCTTAGAAAGATATTGAAGAATCCAATCTAGCAAAAGGCTGGGGATGCCAAGTGCATTTAACTTATATAAAAGTAGAGTGTGATTAACAGAGTCAAAGGCCTTGCTGAAGTCAGTATAAATGACATCGGTTTGCACGGCAGTCTTGAACCCTTTGATTGAGTGAGATGTAAATTCTAATAGGTTAGTAGTTGTCGATCTACGTTTTTTAAACCCATGTTGGGATGACGAAATGATTGAGCTACAAAAATGCTGCAATTGAGACGTTATTATTTTCTCAAATGCTTTGGGTATGGCAGACAATTTAGAAATACCCCTATAATTGGAGGCTTCGGACTTTTTCCCCTTTTTATGAAGAGGAATAATATATGATTCCTTCCAGATGGACGGGAAGGCGGAATATGTAACGGACAGTGTAAACAACTTAAGTATTGGCTTACATAGGGCCTCTGCGCAAAACCTTAATACGCAGCCTGGTATTCCATCAGGGCCAGGTGCATATATTGGTTTGACGGAACTAAGAACGCTAAAAATCGAACTTTCTTCAAACACAGGGTCTAAAATGCAATTAGACGATTGCAAGTGATAAGGATAAGGAGGATTTGCTTGATAAATCGAAGAGGAATAAGTTGTTTTGAAAAAATCAGCAAACATATCAGCAATTGCCTGATCATTGTCAGCTTTTTTGTTTTCGAAAGACAAGTAAGACGGATGCACTGATGTCTTACGTTTTCCATTGACGAATTTATAAAATTGCTTAGGATCGCGAGAAAACCTAAGTTTACATCTCTGAAGATAATCCTTATAGCATTGTGAATTCAGCACCATAAAATTTGATCGAGCAACTACGTATAGGGAAAAATCCGATGCTTTACCGGATTTTTTAAATCTTTATAGCATCTTGATTTTACGTTCTTCAAGTTACATAACTCACGTGAGAACCAAGGAGGTTTATCAGACCATCCTTGAGTCACACGCGGGACACAAACATCAAAGAACGACTCAAGAGTTTTATAGAAGACAGAAATGGCAGAGTCCATATCCGTGCAAGTATACAGATATGTCCAATCATTAGTTAATAGGAGTTTTTTAAGTTTAGTAAAGTTTGTCTTGCGAAAACATCGGGTTGGAGGCATCGAATTATTATATCGAGTCATAACCCCAAAAGGAAGGTCAATGGTTACATCCAGAGTTGGATGAAAGTTGTCTTCAGGGATAACTAAGGGATCAGTCCTGGAAATATCGCAGTTGGAAGAATCCAACACAAATACCAGATCTAGTGATCTGTTCCGACTATTTCGGACAGGATTTATTTGAGTTAGGGACAACTCAAACAGACCATCAATGAAACTATGTGACGAGGAGGGCAACAGTAATAAAGAATCATATGAGAGGGTCCAGGCAATCTCAGGTAAATTAAAATCTCCCAGAACAACGAACAAGTCTTTGTCAGAGATATATGAGGAAACAAGTTGAATAGCTTCCAAATGGTGAATGTATACTGCCAAGTCGGACTGTGGTGGAATATACGAACAAGTAATATAGGCAGAAAAAGAATTAAGAGAAATTTTAACACAAACAAATTCAATCTCCTGATTGGAAGACTGTACAATTTCAGACGAGAACGCCGAATCAACAGCGATCAAAACACCACCACCATTACGGATAGTCCGATCATGTCTATATATTAAATATTTTGAGGGGAGAATTGAAGCATCGGCAATATCAGGCTTCAGCCAAGTCTCAGTAAAGGCAAGAATATGAAAGTCAAAAGCTAAACTATCTACATAGAGTCTAGAGAGTTTAGACTTTAGTCCCCGTACGTTCTGATAGGCCAGAGTTAGGGACGAAATTAGTTTTTTGACTCGCCAACAGGTGCAGACGAGCCGGAAGGAACGTTATTCACAGAGGCAGGTAGCAGGCTAATCGGAGGCCGATTCTTCTTTTTTATTGTATACTCTTTTACAATGAGGTGTTCCGGCCAAAAGTCTTTATGACATATTTGCCCAAAAAGATCTGGGGAGACACTTATTTTAAAGGACGAAATGTCACGAGTATATGAAAAACGGAACTTTTCCACAGCAATGTTTGGTGCTTGAACTTTGCCCTGGATGTAGGCTATGACTTCTTCAGAAGTAGTATTGGGATCAAGCCGCAAAATAAAAATTTGCTTTTTGGGTGAAACTACAACAAGGGAACTAGAAGTGCCAGGCACAGCAGTAGCAGCAACAGCAGATGCAGCAGCAGCTGAAGCAGCCAACACTTTACTAGCTCCTCTTGTAACTACTTTATTGGCAATATTCCTGGAAACGGATGTTTTTTAAGAATGGCGGCTAAATAACTCAAAGTGGTGGCTGTTGAATGGTTCCAGCAGCTTGTAGAGCTACTAAATAAGGGATGGCGGCTATAAGACTCAAAATGGAGGTTGTAGAATGGTTCCAGCAGTTTGTAAAGCTGTTATATAAAGGACGGCGGCTATAACTCTCAAAATGGCGGCTGTAGAATGGTTCCAGCAGCTTGTATAGCTACTACATTAAAGATGGCGCCAATAAGACTCAAACTGGCGGCTGTAGAATGGTTCCAGCAGCTTGTATAGCTGTTATATAAAGAATGGCGGCTATAATACTCAAAATGGCGGCTGTAGAATGGTTTCAGCAGCTTGTATAGCTGCTACATTAAAGATAGCGGCTATAAGACTCAAACTGGCGGCTGTAGAATGGTTCCAGCAGCTTGTTTAGCTACTATATTAAAGATGGCGGCTAAAGAACTCAAACTGGCGGCAGCTTGTTTAGCTACTATAACACTCAAAATGGAGTCCGTTGATTGGTTCCAGCAGCTTGTAAATCTGTTATATAAAGAATGGCGGCTATAACACTCAAAATGGAGGCTGTAGGATGGTTCCAGCAACTTGTATAGCTGTTAAATAAAGAATGGCGGCTATAACACTCAAAATGGCGGCTGTAGAATGCTTCCAGCAGCTTGTATAGCTACTATATTAAAGATGGCGGCTAAAGAACTCAAACTGGCGGCTGTAGAATGGTTCCAGCAGCTACTATATTAAAGATGGCGGCTAAAGAACTCAAACTGGCGGCAGCTTGTTTAGCTACTATAACACTCAAAATGGAGTCCGTTGATTGGTTCCAGCAGTTTGTAAAGCTTTTGTATAAAGGATGGCGGCTATAACACTCAAAATGGCGGCTGTAGAATGGTTCCAGCAGCTTGTATAGCTACTACATTAAAGATGGCGCCAATAAGACTCAAACTGGCGGCTGTAGAATGGTTCCACCAGCTTGTAGAGCTACTATATAAGGCATGGCGGCTATAAGACTAAAACTGGAGGCTGTAGAATGGTTCCAGCAGTTTGTAAAGCTGTTATATAAAGGATGGCGTCGATAACACTCAAAATGGCGGCTGTTGATTGGTTCCAGCAGCTTGTATAGCTGTTATATAAAGAATGGCGGCTACAACACTCAGAATGGCGACTGTTGAATGGTTCCAGCAGCTTGTATAGCTGCTACATTAAAGATAGCGGCTATAAGACTCAAACTGGCGGCTGTAGAATGGTTCCAGCAGCTTGTTTAGCTACTATATTAAAGATGGCGGCTAAAGAACTCAAACTGGCGGCAGCTTGTTTAGCTACTATAACACTCAAAATGGAGTCTGTTGATTGGTTCGAGCAGCTTGTATATCTGTTATATAAAGAATGGCGGCTATAACACTCAAAATGGAGGCTGTAGTATGGTTCCAGCAACTTGTATAGCTGTTATATAAAGAATGGCGGCTATAACACTCAAAATGGCGGCTGTAGAATGCTTCCAGCAGCTTGTATAGCTACTATATTAAAGATGGCGGCTAAAGAACTCAAACTGGCGGCTGTAGAATGGTTCCAGCAGCTACTATATTAAAGATGGCGGCGAAAGAACGCAAACTGGCGGCTGTAGAATGGTTCCAGCAGTTTGTAAAGCTTTTGTATAAAGGATGGCGGCTATAACACTCAAAATGGAGGCTGTTGATTGGTTCCAGCAGCTTGTATAGCTGTTATATAAAGAATGGCGGCTACAACACTCAGAATGGCGAGTGTTAAATGGTCCCAGCATCTTATATAGCTGCTACATTAAAGATAGCGGCTATAAGACTCAAACTTTCGGCTGTAGAATGGTTCCAGCAGCTTGTTTAGCTACTATATTAAAGATGGCGGCTAAAGAACTCAAACTGGCGGCTGTCGAATGGTTCCAGCAACTTGTTTAGCTGTTATATAAAGAATGGCGGCTATAACACTCAAAATGGCGGCTGTAGAATGGTTCCAGCAGCTTGTATAGCTGCTACATTAAAGATAGCGGCTATAAGACTCAAAATGGAGGCTGTAGAATGGTTCCAGCAGCTTGTATAGCTACTATATTAAGAATGGCGGCAAAAGAACTCAAAGTGGTAGCTGTAGAATGGTTCCAGCAGCTTGTAGAGCTACTAAATAAGGGTTTGCGGCTATAAGACTCAAAATGAAGGCTGTATAATGGTTCTAGCTGTTTGTATAGCTGTTATATAAAGGATGGCGGCTATAACCCTCAAAATGGAGGCAGTTGATTGGTTCCAGCAGCTTGTATATCTGTTATATAAGGAATGGCGGCTATAACACTCAAAATGGAGGCTGTAGAATGGTTCCAGCAGCTTGTATAGCTACTATATTAAGAATGGCGGCTAAAGAACTCAAAGTGGTGGCTGTAGAATGGTTCCAGCAGCTTGTAAAGCTACTAAAGAAGGGATGGCGGCTATAAGACTTAAAACGGAGGCTGTAGAATGGTTCCAGCAGTTTGTAAAGCTGTTATATAAAGGATGGCGGCTATAACTCTCAAAGTGGAGTCTGTTGATTGGTTCCAGCAGCTTGTATATCTGTTATATAAAGAATGGCGGCTATAACACTCAAAGTGGTGGCTGTAGAATGGTTCCAGCAGCTTGTAGAGCTACTAAAAAAGGGATGGCGGCTATAAGACTCAAAATGGAGGCTGTAGAATGGTTCCAGCAGTTTGTGAATCTATTATATAAAGGATGGCGGCTATAACCCTCAAAATGGAAGCTGTTGATTGGTGCCAGCAGCTTGTATAGCTGTTATATAAAGAATGGCGGCTATAACACTCAAAATGGAGGCTGTAGAATGCTTACAGCAGCTTGTATAGCTACTATATTAAAGATGGAGGCTAAAGAACTCAAACTGGCGGCTGTACAATGGTTCCAGCAACTTGTATAGCTGTTACATAAAGAATGGTGGCTAAATAACTTCAAATTGGCGGCTATAGAATGGTTCCAGCAGCTTGTATAGCTGTTATATTAAGGATGGCGGCTATAAGACTCAAAATGAAGGCTGTAGAATGGTTCCAGCAGCTTGTAGAGCTACTAAATAAGGGATGGCGGCTGTACGACTCAAAATGGAGGCTGTAGAATGTCTCCAGCAACTTGTATAGCTGTTATATAAAGATTGGCGGCCATAACACTAAAAATGGCGGCAGCTTGTACAAGTACTATTTTAAAGATGGCGGCTAAAGAACTTTAACTGGCGGCTGTAGAATGGTTTCAGCAGCTTGTAGAGCTACTAAATAAGGGATGGCGGCTATAAGACTCAAAATGAAGGCTGTAGAATGGTTACAGCAGCTTGCATAGCTATTATATAAAAATTGGCGGCTGTACAAAGGTTCCAGCAGCTTGTAGAGCTACTATATAAAGGATGGCGGCTATATGACTCAAAAAGGCGGCTGTAGACTGGTTCCAGCAGCTTGTATATCTGTTATACAAAGAATGGCGGCTATAAACTTCAAATTGGCGGCTGTAGAATTGTTCCAGCAGCTTGTATAGCTGTTATATAAAAATTGGCGGCTGTACAAAGCTTCCACCACCTTGTAGAGCTACTATATAAAGGATGGCTGCTATAGGACTCACAATGGCAGTTGTGCAATGGTTCCAGCAGCTTGTACACATGTTATACAAAGGATGGCTGCTATAAGACTTAAACTGGCGGCTGTAGAATGGCTCCAGCAGCTTGAAGAGATACTATACAAAGGATGGCGGCTATAAGACTCAAACTGGCGGCTTTAAAATGGTTCCAGCAGCTTGTATAGCTATTATATAAAGAATGGCGGCTATAAACTTCAAATTGGCGGCTGTAGAATAGTTTTAGCAGCTTGTATAGCTGTAATATAAAGGATAGCGGCTATAAGACTCAAAGTGGCGGCTTTAGGATGGTTCCAGCAGCTTGTATAGCTGGTATATAAAGAAAGGCGGCTATAACACTCAAAATGGAGGCTGTTCAATAGTTCCAGCAGCTTGTATAGCTGTTATATAAACAGTAGCGGCTATAAACCTCAAATTGGCGGCTGTAGAATGTTTCCAGCAGCTTGTGTAGCTGTTATATAAAAAATGGCGGCTATAAGACTCAAAATGAAGGCTGTAGAATTGTTCCGTCAGCTTCTATAGGTGTTAAATAATAGATGGCGACTATAAGACTCAAAATGGCGGCTATAGAATATTCCAGCAGCTTATTTGGCTGTCATATAAAGGGTAGCGGCTAAACGTCTCAAAATGGTGGCTGTAGAATGATTCTAGAAGCTTCTATAGGTGTTAAATAAAAGATGGCTGCTGTAAGACTCAAAATGGCGGCTGTTGGACGTTCCAGCAGCTTCTATAGCTGTTAAATAAAAGATGGCGTCTATAAGACTCAAAATGAAGGCTGTAGAATGGTTCCAGCAGCTTGTGTAATTGTTATATAAAAATTGGCGGCTATAAGACTCAAAATGGCGTTTGTAGAATGGATCCAGCAGCTTGTATAGCTACTATATTAACGATGGCGGCTAAAGAACTCAAACTGGCGGCAGTAGAATGGTTCCAGCAGCTTGAATAGCTGTTATATAAAGGATGGCGGCTATAAGGCTCAAAATGGCGGCTGTAGAATGGTTCCAGCAGCTTGTAGAGCTACTATACAAAAGATAGCGCCTATAAGACTCAAAATGGCAGCTGTAGAATGGTTCCAGCAGCTTGAGTAGCTTTTCTATAAAGGATGGCGGCTATAACACTCAAAATGGCGTCTGTAGAATGGTTCCAGCAGCTTGTAGAGCTACTACATAAAAGATGGCGGCAATAAGACTCAAACTGGCGGCTGTAGAATGGTTATAGCAGCTTGTAGAGCTACTATATAAGGCATGGCGGCTATAAGACTCAAAATGGCGGCTGTATAATGGTTCCAGCAGTTTGTAAAGCTGTTATATAAAGGATGGCGGCTATTACCCTCAAAATGGAGGCTGTAGAATGGTTCCAGCAGCTTGTATAATTGTTATATAAAAATTGGCGGCTATAAGACTCAAAATGGCGTTTGTAGAATGGATCCAGCAGCTTGTATAGCTACTATATTAAAGATGGCGGCTAAAGAACTCAAACTGGAGGCTGTGGATTGGTTCCAAAAGCTTGTATAACTGTTATATAAAGAATAGCGGCTATAACACTCAAAATGGAGGCTGTAGAATTTTTCCAGCAGCTTGTATAGCTGCTACATTAAAGATAGCGGCCAAAGAACTCAAACTGTCGGCTGTAGAATGGTTCCAGTAACTTGTATAGCTGTTATATAAAGAATGGCGGCTATAACCTTCAAAATGGAGGCTGTTGATTGGTTCCAGCAGCTTGTACAGCTGTTATATAAAGAATGGCGGCTATACCACTCAAAGTGGCGGCTGTAGAATGGTTCCAGCAGCTTGTATAGCTGCTTCATTAAAGATAGCGGCTGTAAGACTCAAACTGGCAGCTGTAGAATTGTTCCAGCAACATGTATAGCTGTTATATAAAGAATGGCGACTATAACCCCCTAAAAGGAGGCTGTTAATTCTTTCCAGCAACGTGTATAGCTGTTATATAAAGAATAGCGGCTATAACACTCAAAATGGCGGCTGTAGAATGGCTCCAGCAGCTTGTATAGCTGCTACATTAAAGATAGCGGCTATAAGACTCAAACTGGCGGCTGTAGAATGGTTCCAGCAGCTTGTAGAGCTGCTATATACCTATAAAGAATGGCAGCTATAACACTCCAAATGGCAGCTGTAGAATGGTTCCAGCAGTTTGTAAATCTGTTATATAAAGGCGGCTATAACTCTCAAAATGGCGGCTGTAGAATGGTTCCAGCTGTTTGTATAATTGTTATATAAAAATTGGCGGCTATAAGACTCAAAATGGCGTTGATAGAATGGTTCCAGCAGCTTGTATAGCTACTATATTAAAGATGGCGGCTAAAGAACTCAATCTGGCGGTTGTAGGATGGTTCCAGCAGCTTGTAGAGCTACTAAATAAGGGATGGCGGCTATAAAACTCAAAATTGAGGCTGTAGAATGGCTCCAGCATCTTGTGTAGCTGTTATATAAAGATTGGCGGCCATAACACTAAAAATGGCGGCAGCTTGTATAGCTACTATATTAAAGATGGCGGCTAAAGAACTCAAACTGGCGGCTGTAGAATGGTTCCAGCAGCTTGTATTGCTGTTATATTAAGGATGGCGGCTATAAGACTCAAAATGAAGGCTGTATAAATGGCTCCAGCAGCTTGTATAGCTGCTACATTAAAGATAGCGGCTATAAGACTCAAACTGGCGGCTGTAGAATGGCTCCAGCAGCTTGTAGAGCTGCTATATTCCTATAAAGAATGGCGGCTATAACACTCCAAATGGCAGCTGTAGAATGGTTCCAGCAGATTGTAAATCTGTTATATAAAGGCGGCTATAACTCTCAAAATGGCGCCTGTAGAATGGTTCCAGCAGATTGTATAGCTACTATATTAAAGATGGCGGCTAAAGAACTCAAAGTGGTGGCTGTAGAATGGTTCCAGCAGCTTGTAAAGCTACTAAAGAAGGGATGGCGGCTATAAGACTCAAAACGGAGGCTGTAGAATGGTTCCAGCAGTTTGTAAAGCTGTTATATAAAGGATGGCGGCTATAACTCTCAAAGTGGAGTCTGTTGATTGGTTCCAGCAGCTTGTATATCTGTTATATAAAGAATGGCGGCTATAACACTCAAAGTGGTGGCTGTAGAATGGTTCCAGCAGCTTGTAGAGCTACTAAAAAAGGGATGGCGGCTATAAGACTCAAAATGGAGGCTGTAGAATGGTTCCAGCAGTTTGTGAATCTATTATATAAAGGATGGCGGCTATAACACTCAAAATGGAGGCTGTTGATTGGTGCCAGCAGCTTGTATAGCTGTTATATAAAGAATGGCGGCTATAACACTCAAAATGGATGCTGTAGAATGCTTACAGCAGCTTGTATAGCTACTATATTAAAGATGGAGGCTAAAGAACTCAAACTGGCGGCTGTACAATGGTTCCAGCAACTTGTATAGCTGTTACATAAAGAATGGTGGCTAAAAACTTCAAATTGGCGGCTATAGAATGGTTCCAGCAGCTTGGATAGCTGTTATATTAAGGATGGCGGCTATAAGACTCAAAATGAAGGCTGTAGAATGGTTCCAGCAGCTTGTAGAGCTACTAAATAAGGGATGGCGGCTATACGACTCAAAATGGAGGCTGTAGAATGTCTCCAGCAACTTGTATAGCTGTTATATAAAGATTGGCGGCCATAACACTAAAAATGGCGGCAGCTTGTACAACTACTATTTTAAAGATGGCGGCTAAAGAACTTTAACTGGCGGCTGTAGAATGGTTTCAGCAGCTTGTAGAGCTACTAAATAAGGGATGGCGGCTATAAGACTCAAAATGAAGGCTGTAGAATGGTTACAGCAGCTTGCATAGCTATTATATAAAAATTGGCGGCTGTACAAAGGTTCCAGCAGCGTGTAGAGCTACTATACAAGGATGGCGGCTATATGACTCAAAAAGGCGGCTGTAGACTGGTTCCAGCAGCTTGTATATCTGTTATACAAAGGATGGCGGCTTTAAGACTCAAACTGGCGGCTTTAAAATGGTTCCAGCAGCTTGTATAGCTATTATATAAAGAATGGCGGCTATAAACTTCAAATTGGCGGCTGTAGAATTGTTCCAGCAGCTTGTATAGCTGTTATATAAAAATTGGCGGCTGTACAAAGCTTCCACCACCTTGTAGAGCTACTATATAAAGGATGGCTGCTATAGGACTCACAATGGCAGTTGTGCAATGGTTCCAGCAGCTTGTACACCTGTTATACAAAGGATGGCTGCTATAAGACTTAAACTGGCGGCTGTAGAATGGCTTCAGCAGCTTGAAGAGATACTATACAAAGGATGGCGGCTATAAGACTCAAACTGGCGGCTTTAAAATGGTTCCAGCAGCTTGTATAGCTATTATATAAAGAATGGCGGCTATAAACTTCAAATTGGCGGCTGTAGAATAGTTCCAGCAGCTTGTATAGCTGGTATATAAAGAAAGGCGGCTATAACACTCAAAATGGAGGCTGTTCAATAGTTCCAGCAGCTTGTATAGCTGTTATATAAACAGTAGCGGCTATAAACCTCAAATTGGCGGCAGTAGAATGGTTCCAGCAGCTTGAATAGCTGTTATATAAAGGATGGCGGCTATAAGGCTCAAAATGAAGGCTGTAGAATGGTTCCAGCAGCTTGTAGAGCTACTATACAAAAGATAGCGCCTATAAGACTCAAAATGGCAGCTGTAGAATGGTTCCAGCAGCTTGAGTAGCTTTTCTATAAAGGATGGCGGCTATAACACTCAAAATGGCGTCTGTAGAATGGTTCCAGCAGCTTGTAGAGCTACTACATAAAAGATGGCGGCAATAAGACTCAAACTGGCGGCTGTAGAATGGTTATAGCAGCTTGTAGAGCTACTATATAAGGCATGGCGGCTATAAGACTCAAAATGGCGGCTGTAGAATGGTTCCAGCAGTTTGTAAAGCTGTTATATAAAGGATGGCGGCTATTACCCTCAAAATGGAGGCTGTAGAATGGTTCCAGCAGCTTGTATAATTGTTATATAAAAATTGGCGGCTATAAGACTCAAAATGGCGTTTGTAGAATGGATCCAGCAGCTTGTATAGCTACTATATTAAAGATGGCGGCTAAAGAACTCAAACTGGAGGCTGTGGATTGGTTCCAAAAGCTTGTATAGCTGTTATATAAAGAATAGCGGCTATAACACTCAAAATGGAGGCTGTAGAATTTTTCCAGCAGCTTGTATAGCTGCTACATTAAAGATAGCGGCCAAAGAACTCAAACTGTCGGCTGTAGAATGGTTCCAGTAACTTGTATAGCTGTTATATAAAGAATGGCGGCTATAACCTTCAAAATGGAGGCTGTTGATTGGTTCCAGCAGCTTGTATAGCTGTTATATAAAGAATGGCGGCTATACCACTCAAAGTGGCGGCTGTAGAATGGTTCCAGCAGCTTGTATAGCTGCTTCATTAAAGATAGCGGCTATAAGACTCAAACTGGCAGCTGTAGAATTGTTCCAGCAACATGTATAGCTGTTATATAAAGAATGGCGACTATAACCCCCTAAAAGGAGGCTGTTAATTGTTTCCAGCAACGTGTATAGCTGTTATATAAAGAATAGCGGCTATAACACTCAAAATGGCGGCTGTAGAATGGCTCCAGCAGCTTGTATAGCTGCTACATTAAAGATAGCGGCTATAAGACTCAAACTGGCGGCTGTAGAATGGTTCCAGCAGCTTGTAGAGCTGCTATATACCTATAAAGAATGGCAGCTATAACACTCCAAATGGCAGCTGTAGAATGGTTCCAGCAGTTTGTAAATCTGTTATATAAAGGCGGCTATAACTCTCAAAATGGCGGCTGTAGAATGGTTCCAGCTGTTTGTATAATTGTTATATAAAAATTGGCGGCTATAAGACTCAAAATGGCGTTTATAGAATGGTTCCAGCAGCTTGTATAGCTACTATATTAAAGATGGCGGCTAAAGAACTCAATCTGGCGGTTGTAGGATGGTTCCAGCAGCTTGTAGAGCTACTAAATAAGGGATGGCGGCTATAAGACTCAAAATTGAGGCTGTAGAATGGCTCCAGCACCTTGTGTAGCTGTTATATAAAGATTGGCGGCCATAACACTAAAAATGGCGGCAGCTTGTATAGCTACTATATTAAAGATGGCGGCTAAAGAACTCAAACTGGCGGCTGTAGAATGGTTCCAGCAGCTTGTATTGCTGTTATATTAAGGATGGCGGCTATAAGACTCAAAATGAAGGCTGTATAAATGGCTCCAGCAGCTTGTATAGCTGCTACATTAAAGATAGCGGCTATAAGACTCAAACTGGCGGCTGTAGAATGGTTCCAGCAGCTTGTAGAGCTGCTATATTCCTATAAAGAATGGCGGCTATAACACTCCAAATGGCAGCTGTAGAATGGTTCCAGCAGATTGTAAATCTGTTATATAAAGGCGGCTATAACTCTCAAAATGGCGCCTGTAGAATGGTTCCAGCAGATTGTATAGCTACTATATTAAAGATGGCGGCTAAAGAACTCAAAGTGGTGGCTGTAGAATGGTTCCAGCAGCTTGTAAAGCTACTAAAGAAGGGATGGCGGCTATAAGACTCAAAACGGAGGCTGTAGAATGGTTCCAGCAGTTTGTAAAGCTGTTATATAAAGGATGGCGGCTATAACTCTCAAAGTGGAGTCTGTTGATTGGTTCCAGCAGCTTGTATATCTGTTATATAAAGAATGGCGGCTATAACACTCAAAGTGGTGGCTGTAGAATGGTTCCAGCAGCTTGTAGAGCTACTAAAAAAGGGATGGCGGCTATAAGACTCAAAATGGAGGCTGTAGAATGGTTCCAGCAGTTTGTGAATCTATTATATAAAGGATGGCGGCTATAACACTCAAAATGGAGGCTGTTGATTGGTGCCAGCAGCTTGTATAGCTGTTATATAAAGAATGGCGGCTATAACACTCAAAATGGAGGCTGTAGAATGCTTACAGCAGCTTGTATAGCTACTATATTAAAGATGGAGGCTAAAGAACTCAAACTGGCGGCTGTACAATGGTTCCAGCAACTTGTATAGCTGTTACATAAAGAATGGTGGCTAAAAACTTCAAATTGGCGGCTATAGAATGGTTCCAGCAGCTTGGATAGCTGTTATATTAAGGATGGCGGCTATAAGACTCAAAATGAAGGCTGTAGAATGGTTCCAGCAGCTTGTAGAGCTACTAAATAAGGGATGGCGGCTATACGACTCAAAATGGAGGCTGTAGAATGTCTCCAGCAACTTGTATAGCTGTTATATAAAGATTGGCGGCCATAACACTAAAAATGGCGGCAGCTTGTACAACTACTATTTTAAAGATGGCGGCTAAAGAACTTTAACTGGCGGCTGTAGAATGGTTTCAGCAGCTTGTAGAGCTACTAAATAAGGGATGGCGGCTATAAGACTCAAAATGAAGGCTGTAGAATGGTTACAGCAGCTTGCATAGCTATTATATAAAAATTGGCGGCTGTACAAAGGTTCCAGCAGCGTGTAGAGCTACTATACAAGGATGGCGGCTATATGACTCAAAAAAGGCGGCTGTAGACTGGTTCCAGCAGCTTGTATATCTGTTATACAAAGGATGGCGGCTTTAAGACTCAAACTGGCGGCTTTAAAATGGTTCCAGCAGCTTGTATAGCTATTATATAAAGAATGGCGGCTATAAACTTCAAATTGGCGGCTGTAGAATTGTTCCAGCAGCTTGTATAGCTGTTATATAAAAATTGGCGGCTGTACAAAGCTTCCACCACCTTGTAGAGCTACTATATAAAGGATGGCTGCTATAGGACTCACAATGGCAGTTGTGCAATGGTTCCAGCAGCTTGTACACCTGTTATACAAAGGATGGCTGCTATAAGACTTAAACTGGCGGCTGTAGAATGGCTTCAGCAGCTTGAAGAGATACTATACAAAGGATGGCGGCTATAAGACTCAAACTGGCGGCTTTAAAATGGTTCCAGCAGCTTGTATAGCTATTATATAAAGAATGGCGGCTATAAACTTCAAATTGGCGGCTGTAGAATAGTTCCAGCAGCTTGTATAGCTGGTATATAAAGAAAGGCGGCTATAACACTCAAAATGGAGGCTGTTCAATAGTTCCAGCAGCTTGTATAGCTGTTATATAAACAGTAGCGGCTATAAACCTCAAATTGGCGGCTGTAGAATGTTTCCAGCAGCTTGTGTAGCTGTTATATAAAAAATGGCGGCTATAAGACTCAAAATGAAGGCTGTAGAATTGTTCCGTCAGCTTCTATAGGTGTTAAATAATAGATGGCGACTATAAGACTCAAAATGGCGGCTATAGAATATTCCAGCAGCTTATTTGGCTGTCATATAAAGGGTAACGGCTAAACGTCTCAAAATGGTGGCTGTAGAATGATTCTAGAAGCTTCTATAGGTGTTAAATAAAAGATGGCTGCTATAAGACTCAAAATGGCGGCTGTTGGACGTTCCAGCAGCTTCTATAGCTGTTAAATAAAAGATGGCGTCTATAAGACTCAAAATGAAGGCTGTAGAATGGTTCCAGCAGCTTGTGTAATTGTTATATAAAAATTGGCGGCTATAAGACTCAAAATGGCGTTTGTAGAATAGATCCAGCAGCTTGTATAGCTACTATATTAACGATGGCGGCTAAAGAACTCAAACTGGCGGCAGTAGAATGGTTCCAGCAGCTTGAATAGCTGTTATATAAAGGATGGCGGCTATAAGGCTCAAAATGGCGGCTGTAGAATGGTTCCAGCAGCTTGTAGAGCTACTATACAAAAGATAGCGCCTATAAGACTCAAAATGGCAGCTGTAGAATGGTTCCAGCAGCTTAAGTATCTTTTCTATAAAGGATGGCGGCTATAACACTCAAAATGGCGTCTGTAGAATGGTTCCAGCAGCTTGTAGAGCTACTACATAAAAGATGGCGGAAATAAGACTCAAACTGGCGGCTGTAGAATGGTTATAGCAGCTTGTAGAGCTACTATATATGGCATGGCGGCTATAAGACTCAAAATGGAGGCTGTAGAATGGTTCCAGCAGCTTGTATAATTGTTATATAAAAATTGGCGGCTATAAGACTCAAAATGGCGTTTGTAGAATGGATCCAGCAGCTTGTATAGCTACTATATTAAAGATGGCGGCTAAAGAACTCAAACTGGAGGCTGTGGCTTGGTTCCAAAAGCTTGTATAGCTGTTATATAAAGAATAGCGGCTATAACACTCAAAATGGAGGCTGTAGAATTTTTCCAGCAGCTTGTATAGCTGCTACATTAAAGATAGCGGCCAAAGAACTCAAACTGTCGGCTGTAGAATGGTTCCAGTAACTTGTATAGCTGTTATATAAAGAATGGCGGCTATAACCTTCAAAATGGAGGCTGTTGATTGGTTCCAGCAGCTTGTATAGCTGTTATATAAAGAATGGCGGCTATACCACTCAAAGTGTTTCATTAAAGATAGCGGCTATAAGACTCAAACTGGCAGCTGTAGAATTGTTCCAGCAACATGTATAGCTGTTATATAAAGAATGGCGACTATAACCCCCTAAAAGGAGGCTGTTAATTGTTTCCAGCAACGTGTATAGCTGTTATATAAAGAATAGCGGCTATAACACTCAAAATGGCGGCTGTAGAATGGCTCCAGCAGCTTGTATAGCTGCTACATTAAAGATAGCGGCTATAAGACTCAAACTGGCGGCTGTAGAATGGTTCCAGCAGCTTGTAGAGCTGCTATATACCTATAAAGAATGGCGGCTATAACACTCCAAATGGCAGCTGTAGAATGGTTCCAGCAGTTTGTATAGCTACTATATTAAAGATGGCGGCTAAAGAACTCAAAGTTGTGGCTGTAGAATGGTTTCAGCAGCTTGTATAGCTGTTATATTAAGGATGGCGGCTATAAGACTCAAAATGAAGGCTGTAGAATGGTTCCAGCAGCTTGTATAGCTACTATATTAAAGATGGCGGCTAAAGAACTCAAAGTTGTGGCTGTAGAATGGTTTCAGCAGCTTGTAGAGCTACTAAATAAGGAATGGCGGCTATAAGACTCAAAATGGAGGCTGTAGAATGGTTCCAGCTGTTTGTATAATTGTTATATAAAAATTGGCGGCTATAAGACTCAAAATGGCGTTTATAGAATGGTTCCAGCAGCTTGTATAGCTACTATATTAAAGATGGCGGCTAAAGAACTCAATCTGGCGGCTGTAGAATGGTTCCAGCAGCTTGTAGAGCTACTAAATAAGGGATGGCGGCTATAAGACTCAAAATGGAGGCTGTAGAATGGCTCCAGCATCTTGTATAGCTGTTATATAAAGATTGGCGGCCATAACACTAAAAATGGCGGCAGCTTGTATAGCTACTATATTAAAGATGGCGGCTAAAGAACTCAAACTGGCGGCTGTAGAATGGTTCCAGCAGCTTGTATAGCTGTTATATTAAGGATGGCGGCTATAAGACTCAAAATGAAGGCTGTAGAATGGTTCCAGCAGCTTGTATAATTGTTATATAAAAATTGGCGGCTATAAGACTCAAAATGGCGTTTATAGAATGGTTCCAGCAGCTTGTATAGCTACTATATTAAAGATGGCGTCTAAAGAACTCAATCTGGCGGCTGTAGAATGGTTCCAGCAGCTTGTAGAGCTACTAAATAAGGGATGGCGGCTATAAGACTCAAAATAGAGGCTGTAGAATGGCTCCAGCATCTTGTGTAGCTGTTATATAAAGATTGGCGGCCATAACACTAAAAATGGCGGCAGCTTGTATAGCTACTATATTAAAGATGGCGGCTAAAGAACTCAAACTGGCGGCTGTAGAATGGTTCCAGCAGCTTGTAGAGCTACTAAATAAGGGACGTCGGCTGTAAGACTCAAATTGGAGACTGTAGAATGGCTTTAGCAGCTTGTATAGCTGTTATATTAAGATTGGCGACTATAACACTAAAATTGGTGGCAGCTTGTATAGCTACTATATTAAAGATGGCGGCTAAAGAACTCAATCTGGCGGCTGTAGAATGGTTCCAGCAGCTTGTAGAGCTACTAAATAAGGGATGGCGGCTATAAGACTCAAAATGGAGGCTGTAGAATGGCTCCAGCAGCTTGTATAGCTGTTATATAAAGATTGGCGACTATAACACTAAAAATGGCGGCAGCTTGTATAGCTACTATATTAAAGATGGCGGCTAAAGAACTTAAACTGGCGGCTGTAGAATGGTTCCAGCAGCTTGTAGATCTACTAAATAAGGGATGGCGGCTATAAGACTCAAAATGAAGGCTGTAGAATGGTTACAGCAGATTGCATAGCTATTATATAAATTGGCGGCTGTACAAAGGTTCCAGCAGCTTGTAGAGCTACTATATAAAGGATGGCGGCTATATGATTAAAAATGGCGGCTGTAGAATGGTTACAGCAGCTTGCATAACTATTATATAAAAATTGGCGGCTATACAAAGGTTCCAGCACCTTAGAGGTACTATATAAAGGATGGCTGCTATATGACTCACAATGGCAGTTGTAGAATGGTTCCAGCAGCTTGTAGAGCTACTACACAAAGGATAGCGCCTATAAGACTCAAAATGGCAGCTGTAGAATGGTTCCAGCAGTTTGAAACGCTGTCATATAAAGAATGGCGGCTATAACACTCAAAATGGCGGCTGTAGAATGGTTCCAGCAGTTTGTAAATCTGTTATATAAAGGCGGCTATAAGACTCAAACTGGCGGCTGGTTATAGCAGCTTGTATAGCTGCTAAATTAAAGATAGCGGCTATAAGACTCAAACTGGCGGCTGGTTATAGCAGCTTGTAGAGCTACTATATAAGGCATGGCGGCTATAAGACTCAAAATGGCGGCTGTAGAATGGTTCCAGCAGTTTGTATAGCTGTTATATAAAGAATAGCGGCTATAACACTCAAAATGGCGGCTGTAGAATGCTTCCAGCAGCTTGTATAGCTGCTTCATTAAAGATAGCGGCTATAAGACTCAAACTGGCAGCTGAAGAATTGTTCCAGCAACATGTATAGCTGTTATATAAAGAACGGCGGCTATAACACTCAAAATGGCGGCCGTAGAATGGCTCCAGCAGCTTGTATAGCTGTTATATAAAGAATGGCGGCTATAACCTTCAAAATGGAGGCTGTTGATTGGTTCCAGCAGCTTGTATAGCTGTTATATAAAGAATGGCGGCTATACCACTCAAAGTGGCGGCTGTAGAATGGTTCCAGCAGCTTGTATAGCTGCTTCATTAAAGATAGCGGCTATAAGACTCAAACTGGCAGCTGTAGAATTGTTCCAGCAACATGTATAGCTGTTATATAAAGAATGGCGACTATAACCCCCTAAAAGGAGGCTGTTAATTGTTTCCAGCAACGTGTATAGCTGTTATATAAAGAATAGCGGCTATAACACTCAAAATGGCGGCTGTAGAATGGCTCCAGCAGCTTGTATAGCTGCTACATTAAAGATAGCGGCTATAAGACTCAAACTGGCGGCTGTAGAATGGTTCCAGCAGCTTGTAGAGCTGCTATATACCTATAAAGAATGGCGGCTATAACACTCCAAATGGCAGCTGTAGAATGGTTCCAGCAGTTTGTAAACCTGTTATATAAAGGCGGCTATAACTCTCAAAATGGCGGCTGTAGAATGGTTCCAGCAGCTTGTATAGCTGCTAAATTAAAGATAGCGGCTATAAGACTCAAACTGGCGGCTGTAGAATGGTTCCAGCAGCTTGTAGAGCTACTAAATAAGGGATGGCGGCTATAAGACTCAAAATGGCGGCTGTAGAATGGTTCCAGCAGTTTGTAAAGCTGTTATATAAAGGATGGCGGCTATAACCCTCAAAATGGAGTCTCTTGATTGGTTCCAGCAGCTTGTATAGCTACTATATTAATGATGGCGGCTAAAGAACTCAAACTGGCGGCTGTAGAATGGTTCCAGCAACTTGTATAACTGTTATATAAAGAATGGCGGCTATAACGCTCAAAATGGCGGCTGTAGAATGGTTCCAGCAGCTTGTTTAGCTACTATATTAAAGATGGCGGCTAAAGAACTCAAATTGGCGGCTGTAGAATGGTTCCAGCAACTTGTATAGCTGTTATATAAAGAATGGCGACTATAACCCCCTAAAAGGAGGCTGTTAATTGTTTCCAGCAACGTGTATAGCTGTTATATAAAGAATAGCGGCTATAACACTCAAAATGGCGGCTGTAGAATGGCTCCAGCAGCTTGTATAGCTGCTACATTAAAGATAGCGGCTATAAGACTCAAACTGGCGGCTGTAGAATGGTTCCAGCAGCTTGTAGAGCTTCTATATACCTATAAAGAATGGCGGCTATAACACTCCAAATGGCAGCTGTAGAATGGTTCCAGCAGTTTGTATAGCTACTATATTAAAGATGGCGGCAAAAGAACTCAAAGTTGTGGCTGTAGAATGGTTTCAGCAGCTTGTAGAGCTACTATATTAAAGATGGCGGCTAAAGAACTCAAAGTTGTGGCTGTAGAATGGTTTCAGCAGCTTGTAGAGCTACTATATTAAAGATGGCGGCTAAAGAACTCAAAGTTGTGGCTGTAGAATGGTTTCAGCAGCTTGTATAGCTGTTATATTAAGGATGGCGGCTATAAGACTCAAAATGAAGGCTGTAGAATGGTTCCAGCAGCTTGTATAGCTACTATATTAAAGATGGCGGCTAAAGAACTCAAAGTTGTGGCTGTAGAATGGTTTCAGCAGCTTGTAGAGCTACTAAATAAGGAATGGCGGCTATAAGACTCAAAATGGAGGCTGTAGAATGGTTCCAGCTGTTTGTATAATTGTTATATAAAAATTGGCGGCTATAAGACTCAAAATGGCGTTTATAGAATGGTTCCAGCAGCTTGTATAGCTACTATATTAAAGATGGCGGCTAAAGAACTCAATCTGGCGGCTGTAGAATGGTTCCAGCAGCTTGTAGAGCTACTAAATAAGGGATGGCGGCTATAAGACTCAAAATGGAGGCTGTAGAATGGCTCCAGCATCTTGTGTAGCTGTTATATAAAGATTGGCGGCCATAACACTAAAAATGGCAGCAGCTTGTATAGCTACTATATTAAAGATGGCGGCTAAAGAACTCAAACTGGCGGCTGTAGAATGGTTCCAGCAGCTTGTATAGCTGTTATATTAAGGATGGCGGCTATAAGACTCAAAATGAAGGCTGTAGAATGGTTCCAGCAGCTTGTATAATTGTTATATAAAAATTGGCGGCTATAAGACTCAAAATGGCGTTTATAGAATGGTTCCAGCAGCTTGTATAGCTACTATATTAAAGATGGCGTCTAAAGAACTCAATCTGGCGGCTGTAGAATGGTTCCAGCAGCTTGTAGAGCTACTAAATAAGGGATGGCGGCTATAAGACTCAAAATAGAGGCTGTAGAATGGCTCCAGCATCTTGTGTAGCTGTTATATAAAGATTGGCGGCCATAACACTAAAAATGGCGGCAGCTTGTATAGCTACTATATTAAAGATGGCGGCTAAAGAACTCAAACTGGCGGCTGTAGAATGGTTCCAGCAGCTTGTAGAGCTACTAAATAAGGGACGTCGGCTGTAAGACTCAAATTGGAGACTGTAGAATGGCTTTAGCAGCTTGTATAGCTGTTATATAAAGATTGGCGACTATAACACTAAAAATGGTGGCAGCTTGTATAGCTACTATATTAAAGATGGCGGCTAAAGAACTCAATCTGGCGGCTGTAGAATGGTTCCAGCAGCTTGTAGAGCTACTAAATAAGGGATGGCGGCTATAAGACTCAAAATGGAGGCTGTAGAATGGCTCCAGCAGCTTGTATAGCTGTTATATAAAGATTGGCGACTATAACACTAAAAATGGCGGCAGCTTGTATAGCTACTATATTAAAGATGGCGGCTAAAGAACTTAAACTGGCGGCTGTAGAATGGTTCCAGCAGCTTGTAGATCTACTAAATAAGGGATGGCGGCTCTAAGACTCAAAATGAAGGCTGTAGAATGGTTACAGCAGATTGCATAGCTATTATATAAATTGGCGGCTGTACAAAGGTTCCAGCAGCTTGTAGAGCTACTATATAAAGGATGGCGGCTATATGATTAAAAATGGCGGCTGTAGAATGGTTACAGCAGCTTGCATAACTATTATATAAAAATTGGCGGCTATACCACTCAAAGTGGCGGCTGTAGAATGGTTCCAGCAGCTTGTATAGCTGCTTCATTAAAGATAGCGGCTATAAGACTCAAACTGGCAGCTGTAGAATTGTTCCAGCAACATGTATAGCTGTTATATAAAGAATGGCGACTATAACCCCCTAAAAGGAGGCTGTTAATTGTTTCCAGCAACGTGTATAGCTGTTATATAAAGAATAGCGGCTATAACACTCAAAATGGCGGCTGTAGAATGGCTCCAGCAGCTTGTATAGCTGCTACATTAAAGATAGCGGCTATAAGACTCAAACTGGCGGCTGTAGAATGGTTCCAGCAGCTTGTAGAGCTGCTATATACCTATAAAGAATGGCGGCTATAACACTCCAAATGGCAGCTGTAGAATGGTTCCAGCAGTTTGTAAACCTGTTATATAAAGGCGGCTATAACTCTCAAAATGGCGGCTGTAGAATGGTTCCAGCAGCTTGTATAGCTGCTAAATTAAAGATAGCGGCTATAAGACTCAAACTGGCGGCTGTAGAATGGTTCCAGCAGCTTGTAGAGCTACTAAATAAGGGATGGCGGCTATAAGACTCAAAATGGCGGCTGTAGAATGGTTCCAGCAGTTTGTAAAGCTGTTATATAAAGGATGGCGGCTATAACCCTCAAAATGGAGTCTCTTGATTGGTTCCAGCAGCTTGTATAGCTACTATATTAATGATGGCGGCTAAAGAACTCAAACTGGCGGCTGTAGAATGGTTCCAGCAACTTGTATAACTGTTATATAAGGAATGGCGGCTATAACCGTCAAAATGGAGGATGTTGATTGGTTCCAGCAACTTGTATAGCTGCTACATTAAAGATAGCGCCTATAAGACTCAAACTGGCGGCTGTAGAAAGGTTCCAGCAGCTTGTTTAGCTACTATATTAAAGATGGCGGCTAAAGAACTCAAACTGGGGGCTGTAGAATGGTTCCAGCAACTTGTATAGCTGTTATATAAGGAATGGCGGCTATAACCGTCAAAATGGAGGATGTTGATTGGTTCCAGCAGCTTGTATAGCTGCTACATTAAAGATAGCGCCTATAAGACTCAAACTGGCGGCTGTAGAATGGTTCCAGCAACTTGTATAGCTGTTATATAAAGAATGGCGGCTATAAGACTCAAAATGGCGGCTGCAGAATGGTTCCAGCAGCTTGTATAGATGCTACATTAAAGATACGGGCTGTAAGGCTTAAACTGGCGGCTGCAGAATGGTTCCAGCAGCTTGTTTAGCTACTATATTAAAGATGGCGGCTAAAGAACTCAAATTGGCGGCTGTAGAATGGTTCCAGCAGCTTGTTTAGCTACTATATTAAAGATGGCGGCTAAAGAACTCAAATTGGCGGCTGTAGAATGGTTCCAGCAACTTGTATAGCTGTTATATAAAGAATGGCGGCTATAACACTCAAAATGGCACCTGTAGAATGCTTCCAGCAGCTTGTATAGCTGCTACATTAAAGAAGCTATAAGACTTAAACTGTCGGCTTTAGAATGGTTCCAGCAGCTTGTAGAGCTACTAAATAAGGGATGGCGGCTATAAGACTCAAAATGGCGGCTGTAGAATGGTTCCAGCAGCTTGTTTAGCTACTATATTAAAGATGGCGGCTAAAGAACTCAAACTGGGGGCTGTAGAATGGTTCCAGCAACTTGTATAGCTGTTATATAAGGAATGGCGGCTATAACCGTCAAAATGGAGGATGTTGATTGGTTCCAGCAGCTTGTATAGCTGCTACATTAAAGATAGCGCCTATAAGACTCAAACTGGCGGCTGTAGAAAGGTTCCAGCAGCTTGTTTAGCTACTATATTAAAGATGGCGGCTAAAGAACTCAAACTGGGGGCTGTAGAATGGTTCCAGCAACTTGTATAGCTGTTATATAAGGAATGGCGGCTATAACCGTCAAAATGGAGGATGTTGATTGGTTCCAGCAGCTTGTATAGCTGCTACATTAAAGATAGCGCCTATAAGACTCAAACTGGCGGCTGTAGAATGGTTCCAGCAACTTGTATAGCTGTTATATAAAGAATGGCGGCTATAAGACTCAAAATGGCGGCTGCAGAATGGTTCCAGCAGCTTGTATAGCTGCTACATTAAAGATACGGGCTGTAAGGCTTAAACTGGCGGCTGCAGAATGGTTCCAGCAGCTTGTTTAGCTACTATATTAAAGATGGCGGCTAAAGAACTCAAATTGGCGGCTGTAGAATGGTTCCAGCAGCTTGTTTAGCTACTATATTAAAGATGGCGGCTAAAGAACTCAAATTGGCGGCTGTAGAATGGTTCCAGCAACATTTATAGCTGTTATATAAAGAATGGCGGCTATAACCCCCTAAAAGGAGGCTGTTAATTGTTTCCAGCAACGTGTATAGCTGTTATATAAAGAATAGCGGCTATAACACTCAAAATGGCGGCTGTAGAATGGCTCCAGCAGCTTGTATAGCTGCTACATTAAAGATAGCGGCTATAAGACTCAAACTGGCGGCTGTAGTATGGTTCCAGCAGCTTGTATAGCTGCTACATTAAAGATAGCGCCTATAAGACTCAAACTGGCGGCTGTAGAATGGTTCCACCAGCTTGTTTATCTACTATATTAAAGATGGAGGCTAAAGAACTCAAACTGGCGGCTGTAGAATGGTTCCAGCAACTTGTATAGCTGTTATATAAAGAATGGCGGCTATAACACTCAAAATGGAGGCTGTTGATTGGTTCCAGCAGCTTGTATAGCTGCAATTTATAAAGAATGGCGGCTATAACACTCAAAATGGCAGCTGTAGAATGGTTCCAGCAGTTTGTAAAGCTGTTATATAAAGGATGGCGGCTATAACAATTAAAATGGAGGCTGTTGATTGGTTCCAGCAACTTGTTTAGCTGTTATATAAAGAATGGCGGCTATAACACTCAAAATGGCAGCTGTAGAATGGTTCCAGCAGTTTGTAAAACTGTTATATAAAGGATGGAGGCTATAACCCTAAAAATGGAGGCTGTTGATTGGTTCCAGCAGCTTGTATAGCTGTTATATAATGAATGGCGGCTATAACACTCAAAATGGAGGCTGTTGATTGGTTCCAGCAGCTTGTATAGCTACTATATTAAGAATGGCGGCTAAAGAACTCAAAGTGGTGGCTGTAGAATGGTTCCAGCAGCTTGTAGAGCTACTAAATAAGGGCTTGCGGCTATAAGACTCAAAATAAAGGCTGTAGAATGGTTCCAGCTGTTTGTATAGCTGTTATATAAAGGATGGCGGCTATAACACTCAAAATGGCGGCTGTAGAATGGTTCCAGCAGCTTGTATAGCTGCTACATTAAAGATAGCAGCTATAAGACTCAAAATGGAGGCTGTAGAATGGTTCCAGCAGCTTGTATAGCTGTTATATTAAGAATGGCGGCTAAAGAACTCAAAGTGGTGGCTGTAGAATGGTTCCAGCAGCTTGTAGAGCTACTAAATAAGGGCTTGCGGCTATAAGACTCAAAATAAAGGCTGTAGAATGGTTCCAGCTGTTTGTATAGCTGTTATATAAAGGATGGCGGCTATAACCCTCAAAATGGAGTCAGTTGATTGGTTCCAGCAGCTTGTATATCTGTTATATAAGGAATGGCGGCTATAACACTCAAAATGGAGGCTGTAGAATGGTTCCAACAGCTTGTATAGCTACTATATTAAGAATGGCGGCTAAAGAACTCAAAGTGGTGGCTGTAGAATGGTTCCAGCAGCTTGTAGAGCTACTAAAGAAGGGATGGCGGCTATAAGACTCAAAACGGAGGCTGTAGAATGGTTCCAGCAGTTTGTAAAGCTGTTATATAAAGGATGGCGGCTATAACCCTCAAAGTGGAGTCTGTTGATTGGTTCCAGCAGCTTGTATATCTGTTATATAAAGAATGGCGGCTATAACACTCAAAGTGGTGGCTGTAGAATGGTTCCAGCAGCTTGTAGAGCTACTAAATAAGGGATGGCGGCTATAAGACTCAAACTGGCGGCTGTAGAATGGTTCCAGCAGTTTGTGAATCTATTATATAAAGGATGGCGGCTATAACCCTCAAAATGGAGGCTGTTGATTGGTGCCAGCAGCTTGTATAGCTGTTATATAAAGAATGGCGGCTACAACACTCAGAATGGCGACTGTAGAATGCTTACAGCAGCTTGTATAGCTACTATATTAAAGATGTCGGCTAAAGAACTCAAACTGGCGGCTGTAGAATGGTTCCAGCAGCTTGTTTAGCTTCTATATTAAAGATGGCGGCTAACGAACTCAAACTGGCGGCTGTAGAATGGTTCCAGCAACTTGTATAGCTGTTATATAAAGAATGGCGGCTATAACACTCAAAATGGAGGCTGTAGAATGCTTACAGCAGCTTGTATAGCTGTTATATAAAGAATGGCGGCTATAACACTCAAAATGGAGGCTGTAGAATGCTTACAGCAGCTTGTATAGCTACTATATTAAAGATGGCGGCTAAAGAACTCAAACTGGCGGCTGTAGAATGGTTCCAGCAGCTTGTTTAGCTACTATATTAAAGATGGCGGCTAAAGAACTCAAACTGGCGGCTATAACACTCAAAATGGCGGCTGTAGAATGGTTCCAGCAGCTTGTATAGCTACTACATTAAAGATGGCAGCAATAAGACTCAAACTGGCGGCTGTAGAATGGTTCCAGCAGCTTGTATAGCTGCTACATTAAAGATAGCGCCTATAAGACTCAAACTGGCGGCTGTAGAATGGTTCCACCAGCTTGTTTATCTACTATATTAAAGATGGAGGCTAAAGAACTCAAACTGGCGGCTGTAGAATGGTTCCAGCAACTTGTATAGCTGTTATATAAAGAATGGCGGCTATAACACTCAAAATGGAGGCTGTTGATTGGTTCCAGCAGCTTGTATAGCTGCAATTTATAAAGAATGGCGGCTATAACACTCAAAATGGCAGCTGTAGAATGGTTCCAGCAGTTCGTAAAGCTGTTATATAAAGGATGGCGGCTATAACAATTAAAATGGAGGCTGTTGATTGGTTCCAGCAACTTGTTTAGCTGTTATATAAAGAATGGCGGCTATAACACTCAAAATGGCAGCTGTAGAATGGTTCCAGCAGCTTGTATAGCTGCTACATTAAAGATAGCGGCTATAAGACTCAAACTGGCGGCTGTAGAATGGTTCCAGCAGCTTGTATAGCTGCTACATTAAAGATAGCGCCTATAAGACTCAAACTGGCGGCTGTAGAATGGTTCCACCAGCTTGTTTATCTACTATATTAAAGATGGAGGCTAAAGAACTCAAACTGGCGGCTGTAGAATGGTTCCAGCAACTTGTATAGCTGTTATATAAAGAATGGCGGCTATAACACTCAAAATGGAGGCTGTTGATTGGTTCCAGCAGCTTGTATAGCTGCAATTTATAAAGAATGGCGGCTATAACACTCAAAATGGCAGCTGTAGAATGGTTCCAGCAGTTCGTAAAGCTGTTATATAAAGGATGGCGGCTATAACAATTAAAATGGAGGCTGTTGATTGGTTCCAGCAACTTTTTTAGCTGTTATATAAAGAATGGCGGCTATAACACTCAAAATGGCAGCTGTAGAATGGTTCCAGCAGCTTGTATAGCTGCTACATTAAAGATAGCGGCTATAAGACTCAAACTGGCGGCTGTAGAATGGTTCCAGCAGCTTGTATAGCTGCTACATTAAAGATAGCGCCTATAAGACTCAAACTGGCGGCTGTAGAATGGTTCCACCAGCTTGTTTATCTACTATATTAAAGATGGAGGCTAAAGAACTCAAATTGGCGGCTGTAGAATGGTTCCAGCAACTTGTATAGCTGTTATATAAAGAATGGCGGCTATAACCCCCTAAAAGGAGGCTGTTAATTGTTTCCAGCAACGTGTATAGCTGTTATATAAAGAATAGCGGCTATAACACTCAAAATGGCGGCTGTAGAATGGCTCCAGCAGCTTGTATAGCTGCTACATTAAAGATAGCGGCTATAAGACTCAAACTGGCGGCTGTAGAATGGTTCCAGCAGCTTGTATAGCTGCTACATTAAAGATAGCGCCTATAAGACTCAAACTGGCGGCTGTAGAATGGTTCCACCAGCTTGTTTATCTACTATATTAAAGATGGAGGCTAAAGAACTCAAACTGGCGGCTGTAGAATGGTTCCAGCAACTTGTATAGCTGTTATATAAAGAATGGCGGCTATAACACTCAAAATGGAGGCTGTTGATTGGTTCCAGCAGCTTGTATAGCTGCAATTTATAAAGAATGGCGGCTATAACACTCAAAATGGCAGCTGTAGAATGGTTCCAGCAGTTCGTAAAGCTGTTATATAAAGGATGGCGGCTATAACAATTAAAATGGAGGCTGTTGATTGGTTCCAGCAACTTGTTTAGCTGTTATATAAAGAATGGCGGCTATAACACTCAAAATGGCAGCTGTAGAATGGTTCCAGCAGTTTGTAAAACTGTTATATAAAGGATGGAGGCTATAACCCTAAAAATGGAGGCTGTTGATTGGTTCCAGCAGCTTGTATAGCTGTTATATAATGAATGGCGGCTATAACACTCAAAATGGAGGCTGTTGATTGGTTCCAGCAGCTTGTATAGCTACTATATTAAGAATGGCGGCTAAAGAACTCAAAGTGGTGGCTGTAGAATGGTTCCAGCAGCTTGTAGAGCTACTAAATAAGGGCTTGCGGCTATAAGACTCAAAATAAAGGCTGTAGAATGGTTCCAGCTGTTTGTATAGCTGTTATATAAAGGATGGCGGCTATAACCCTCAAAATGGAGTCAGTTGATTGGTTCCAGCAGCTTGTATATCTGTTATATAAGGAATGGCGGCTATAACACTCAAAATGGAGGCTGTAGAATGGTTCCAACAGCTTGTATAGCTACTATATTAAGAATGGCGGCTAAAGAACTCAAAGTGGTGGCTGTAGAATGGTTCCAGCAGCTTGTAGAGCTACTAAAGAAGGGATGGCGGCTATAAGACTCAAAACGGAGGCTGTAGAATGGTTCCAGCAGTTTGTAAAGCTGTTATATAAAGGATGGCGGCTATAACCCTCAAAGTGGAGTCTGTTGATTGGTTCCAGCAGCTTGTATATCTGTTATATAAAGAATGGCGGCTATAACACTCAAAGTGGTGGCTGTAGAATGGTTCCAGCAGCTTGTAGAGCTACTAAATAAGGGATGGCGGCTATAAGACTCAAACTGGCGGCTGTAGAATGGTTCCAGCAGTTTGTGAATCTATTATATAAAGGATGGCGGCTATAACCCTCAAAATGGAGGCTGTTGATTGGTGCCAGCAGCTTGTATAGCTGTTATATAAAGAATGGCGGCTACAACACTCAGAATGGCGACTGTAGAATGCTTACAGCAGCTTGTATAGCTACTATATTAAAGATGTCGGCTAAAGAACTCAAACTGGCGGCTGTAGAATGGTTCCAGCAGCTTGTTTAGCTTCTATATTAAAGATGGCGGCTAACGAACTCAAACTGGCGGCTGTAGAATGGTTCCAGCAACTTGTATAGCTGTTATATAAAGAATGGCGGCTATAACACTCAAAATGGAGGCTGTAGAATGCTTACAGCAGCTTGTATAGCTGTTATATAAAGAATGGCGGCTATAACACTCAAAATGGAGGCTGTAAAATGCTTACAGCAGCTTGTTTAGCTACTATATTAAAGATGTCGGCTAAAGAACTCAAACTGGCGGCTGTAGAATGGTTCCAGCAGCTTGTATAGCTACTATATTAAAGATGGCGGATAAAAACTCCAACTGGTGGCTGTTGAATGGTTCCAGCAGCATGTGTATCTGTAACATAAAGAATGGCAGCTATAACACTCAAAATGGCAGCTGTAGAATGGTTCCAGCAGTTTGTACAGCTGTTATATAAAGAATGGCGGCTATAACACTCAAAATGGAGGCTGTAGAATGCTTACAGCAGCTTGTATAGCTACTATATTAAAGATGGCGGCTAAAAAACTCAAACTGGCGGCTGTAGAATGGTTCCAGCAGCTTGTTTAGCTACTATATTAAAGATGGCGGCTAACGAACTCAAACTGGCGGCTGTAGAATGGTTCCAGCAACTTGTATAGCTGTTATATAAAGAATGGCGGCTATAACACTCAAAATGGAGGCTGTAGAATGCTTACAGCAGCTTGTATAGCTACTATATTAAAGATGGCGGCTAAAGAACTCAAACTGGCGGCTGTAGAATGGTTCCAGCAGCTTGTTTAGCTACTATATTAAAGATGGCGGCTAAAGAACTCAAACTGGCGGCTATAACACTCAAAATGGCGGCTGTAGAATGGTTCCAGCAGCTTGTATAGCTACTACATTAAAGATGGCAGCAATAAGACTCAAACTGGCGGCTGTAGAATGGTTCCAGCAGCTTGTAGAGCTACTATATAAAGCATGGCGGCTATAAGACTCAAAATGGCAGCTGTAGAATGGTTCCAGCAGCTTGTTTAGCTACTATATTAAAGATGGCGGCTCAAACTGGCGGCTGTAGAATGGTTCCAGCAACTTGTATACCTGTTATATAAAGAATGGCGGCTATAACCCTCAAAATGGAGGCTGTTGATTGGTTCCAGCCGCTTGTATAGCTGCTATATATAAAGAATGGCGGCTATAACACTCAAAATGGCGGCTGTAGAATGGTTCCAGCAGCTTGTATAGCTACTACATTAAAGATGGCAGCAATAAGACTCAAACTGGCGGCTGTAGAATGGTTCCAGCAGCTTGTAGAGCTACTATATAAAGCATGGCGGCTATAAGACTCAAAATGGCGGCCGTAGAATGGCTCCAGCAGCTTGTATAGCTGTTATATAAAAAATGGCGGCTACAACACTCAGAATGGCGACTGTAGAATGGTTTCAGCAGCTTGTATAGCTACTATATTAAAGATGGCGGATAAAAACTCCAACTGGTGGCTGTTGAATGGTTCCAGCAGCATGTGTAGCTGTTATATAAAGAATGGCAGCTATAACACTCAAAATGGCAGCTGTAGAATGGTTCCAAAAACTTGTATAGCTGTTATATAAAGAATGGCGGCTATAACCCTCAAAATGGAGGCTTTTGGTTGGTTCCAGCAGCTTGTATAGCTGCTATATATAAAGAATGGCGGCTATAACACTAAAAATGGCGGCTGTAAAATGGTTCCAGCAGTTTGTAAAGCTGCTACTTTAGAGGTAGCGGCTATAAGACTCAAACTGGCGGCTGTAGAATGGTTCCAGCAGCTTGTTTAGCTACTATATTAAAGATGGCGGCTCAAACTGGCGGCTGTAGAGTGGTTCCAGCAACTTGTATAGCTGTTATATAAAGAATGGCGGCTATAACCCTCAAAATGGAGGCTGTTGATTGGTTCCAGCAGCTTGTATAGCTGCTATGTATAAAGAATGGCGGCTATAAGACTCAAAATGGCGCCTGTAGAACGCTTCCAGCAGCTTGTATAGCTGCTACTTTAAAGATAGCGGCTATAAGACTCAAACTGGCGGCTGTAGAATGGTTCCAGCAGCTTGTTTAGCTACTATATTAAAGATGGCGGCTCAAACTGGCGGCTGTAGAATGGTTCCAGCAACTTGTATACCTGTTATATAAAGAATGGCGGCTATAACCCTCAAAATGGAGGCTGTTGATTGGTTCCAGCCGCTTGTATAGCTGCTATATATAAAGAATGGCGGCTATAACACTCAAAATGGCAGCTGTAGAATGGTTCCAGCAGTTTGTAAAGCTGTTATATAAAGGATGGCGACTATAACCCTCAAAATGCAGGCTGTTGATAGGTTCCAGCAGCTTGTATAACTCATATAAAGAATGGCGGCTTTAACACTCAAAATGGAGGCTGTAGAATGCTTGCATCAGCTTGTATAGCTGCTACATGAAAGATAGCGGCTATAAGACTCAACCTGGCGGCTGTACAATGGTTCCAGCAACTTGTATAGCTGTTATATAAAGAATGGCGGCTATAATACTAAAAATGGAGGCTGTAGAATGCTTCTATCAGCTTGTATAGCTGCTACATGAAAGATAGCGGCTATAAGACTCAAACTGGCGGCTGTAGAATGGTTCCAGCAACTTGTATAGCTGTTATATAAAGAATGGCGGCTATAACCCTCAAAATTGAGACAGTTGATTGGTTCCAGCAGCTTGTATAGCTGCTATATATAAAGAATGGCGGCTATAACACTCAAAATGGCAGCTGTAGAATGGTTCCAGCAGTTTGTAAAGCTGTTATATAAAGGATGGCGGCTATAACCCTCAAAATGCAGGCTGTTGATTGGTTCCAGCAGCTTGTATAACTCTTATATAAAGAATGGCGGCTATAGCACTCAAAATGGAGGCTGTAGAATGCTTCCAGCAGCTTGTATAGCTGCTACTTTAAAGATAGCGGCTATAAGGCTCAAACTGGCGGCTGTAGAATGGTTCCAGCAGCTTGTTTAGCTTTTATATTAAAGATGGCGGCTAAAGAACTCAAACTGGCAGCTGTAGAATGGTTCCAGCAACTTGTATAGCTGTTATATAAAGAATGGCGGCTATAACCCTCAAAATGGAGGCTGTTGATTGGTTCCAGCAGCTTGTATAGCTGTTATATAAAGAATGGCGGCTATAAGACTCAAACTGGCAGCTGTAGAATGGTTCCAGCAGCTTGTATAGCTGCTACATTAAAGATAGCGGCTATAAGACTCAAACTGCCGGCTGTAGAATGGTTCCAGCAGCTTGTTTAGCTACTATATTAAAGATGGCGGCTAAAGAACTCAAACTGGCGGCTGTAGAATGGTTCCAGCAACTTCTATAGCTGTTATATAAAGAATGGTGGCTATAACACTCAAAATGGCGGCTGTAGAATGCTTCCAGCAGCGTGTATAGCTACTATATTAAAGATGGCGGCTTAAGAACTCAAACTGGCGGCTGTAGAATGGTTCCAGCAACTTGTATAGCTGCTACTTTAAAGATAGCGGCTATAAGACTCAAACTGGCGGCTGTAGAATGGTTCCAGCAGCTTGTTTAGCTACTATATTAAAGATGGCGGCTCAAACTGGCGGCTGTAGAATGGTTCCAGCAACTTGTATAGCTGTTATATAAAGAATGGCGGCTATAACCCTCAAAATGGAGGCTGTTGATTGGTTCCAGCATCTTGTATAGCTGCTATATATAAAGAATGGCGGCTATAAGACTCAAAATGGCGCCTGTAGAATGCTTCCAGCAGCTTGTATAGCTGCTACTTTAAAGATAGCGGCTATAAGACTCAAACTGGCGGCTGTAGAATGGTTCCAGCAGCTTGTTTAGCTACTATATTAAAGATGGCGGCTCAAACTGGCGGCTGTAGAATGGTTCCAGCAACTTGTATACCTGTTATATAAAGAATGGCGGCTATAACCCTCAAAATGGAGGCTGTTGATTGGTTCCCGCCGCTTGGATAGCTGCTATATATAAAGAATGGCGGCTATAACACTCAAAATGGCAGCTGTAGAATGGTTCCAGCAGTTTGTAAAGCTGTTATATAAAGGATGGCGACTATAACCCTCAAAATGCAGGCTGTTGATAGGTTCCAGCAGCTTGTATAACTCATATAAAGAATGGTGGCTATAACACTCAAAATGGAGGCTGTAGAATGCTTGCATCAGCTTGTATAGCTGCTACATGAAAGATAGCGGCTATAAGACTCAACCTGGCGGCTGTAGAATGGTTCCAGCAACTTGTATAGCTGTTATATAAAGAATGGCGGCTATAATACGCAAAATGGAGGCTGTAGAATGCTTCCATCAGCTTGTATAGCTGCTACATGAAAGATAGCGGCTATAAGACTCAAACTGGCGGCTGTAGAATGGTTCCAGCAACTTGTATAGCTGTTATATAAAGAATGGCGGCTATAACCCTCAAAATTGAGGCTGTTGATTGGTTCCAGCAGCTTGTATAGCTGCTATATATAAAGAATGGCGGCTATAACACTTAAAATGGCAGCTGTAGAATGGTTCCAGAAGTTTGTAAAGCTGTTATATAAAGGATGGCGGCTATAACCCTCAAAATGCAGGCTGTTGATTGGTTCCAGCAGCTTGTATAACTCTTATATAAAGAATGGCGGCTATAGATTTCAAAATGGGGGCTGTAGAATGCTTCCATCAGCTTGTATAGCTGCTACATGAAAGATAGCGGCTATAAGGCTCAAATTGGATGCTGTAGAATGGTTCCAGCAACTTGAATAGCTGTTATATAAAGAATGGCGGCTATAACACTCAAAATGGCGCCTGTAGAATGCTTCCAGCAGCTTGTATAGCTGCTACATTAAAGATAGCGGCTATAAGACTCAAACTGCCGGCTGTAGAATGGTTCCAGCAGCTTGTTTAGCTACTATATTAAAGATGGCGGCTAAAGAACTCAAACTGGCGGCTGTAGAATGGTTCCAGCAACTTGTATAGCTGGTATATAAAGGATGGCGGCTATAACCCTTAAAATGGAGGCTGTTGATTGGATCCAGCAGCTTGTATAGCTGCTATATATAAAGAATGGTGGCTATAACACTCAAAATGGAGGCTGTAGAATGGTTCCAGCAGTTTGTAAAGCTGTTATATAAAGGATGGCGGCTATAACCCTCAAAATAGAGGCTGTTGTTTGGTTCCAGCAGGTTATATAGCTGTTATATAAAGAATGGCGGCTATAACACTCAAAATGGCGGCTGTAGAATGGTTCCAGCAGCTTGTATAGCTGCTATATGTAAAGAATGGCGGCTATAACACTCAAAAAGGAGGCTGTAGAATCGTTCCAGCAGCTTGTTTAGCTACTATATTAAAGATGGCGGCTAAAGAACTCAAACTGGCGGCTGTAGAATGGTTCCAGCAACTTGTATAGCTGTTATATAAAGAATGGCGGCTATAACTCTCCAAATGGCGGCTGTAGAATGCTTCCAGCAGCTTGTATAGCTTCTAGATTAAAGATAGCGGCTAAAGAACTCAAACTGGCGGCTGTAGAATGGTTCCAGCAACTTGTCTAGCTATTATATGAAGGATGGCGGCTATAACCCTCAAAATGGAGGCTGTTGATTGGTTCCAGCAGCTTGTTTAGCTGTTATATAAAGAATGGCGGCTATAACTCTCCAATGGCGGCTGTAGAATGCTTCCAGCAGCTTGTTTAGCTACTACATGAAAGATGGCGGCTAAAGGAATCAAACTGGCGGCTGTAGAATGGTTCCACCAACTTGTGTAGCTGTTATATAAAGAATGGCGGCTATAGCACTCAAAATGGCGGCTGTAGAATGGTTTCAGCAGCTTGTATAGCTGCTACATTAAAGATAGCGGCTATAAGACTCAAACTGGCGGCTGTAGAATGGTTCCAGCAGCTTGTTCAGCTACTATATTAAAGATGGCGGCTAAAGAACTCAAACTGGCAGCTGTAGAATGGTTCCAGCAGTTTGTAAAGCTGTTATATAAAGGATGGCGGCTATAACACTCAAAATGGAGGCTGTTGATTGGTTCCAGCAGCTTGTATAGCTGTTATATAAAGAATGGCGGCTATAAGACTCAAACTGGCGGCTGTAGAATGGTTCCAGCAGCTTGTTTAGCTACTATATTAAAGATGGCGGCTCAAACTGGCGGCTGTAGAATGCTTCCAGCAGCTTGTATAGCTACTATATTAAAGATGGTGGCTTAAGAACTCAAACTGGCGGCTGTAGAATGGTTCCAGCAACTTGTATAGCTGTTATATAAAGAATGGCGGCTATAAGACTCAAGTTGGCGCCTGTAGAATGCTTCCAGCAGCTTGTATAGCTGCTACTTTAAAGATAGCGGCTATAAGACTCAACCTGGCGGCTGTAGAATGGTTCCAGCAGCTTGTTTAGCTACTATATTAAAGATGGCGGCTCAAACTGGCGGCTGTAGAATGGTTCCAGCAACTTGTATAGCTGTTATATGAAGAATGGCGGCTATAACCCTCAAAATGGAGGCTGTTGATAGGTTCCAGCAGCTTGTATAACTGATATAAAGAATGGCGGCTATAACACTCAAAATGGATTCTGTAGAATGCTTGCATCAGCTTGTATAGCTGCTACATGAAAGATAGCGGCTAGAAGACTCAAACTGGCGGCTGTAGAATGGTTCCAGCAACTTGTATAGCTGTTATATAAAGAATGGCGGCTATAACACTCAAAATGGAGGCTGTAGAATGCTTCCATGAGCTTGTATAGCTGCTACATGAAAAATAGCGGCTATAAGACTCAAACTGGTGGCTGTAGAATGGTTCCTGCAACTTGTATAGCTGTTATATAAAGAATGGCGGGTATAACCCTCAAATTGGAGGCTGTTGATTGGTTCCAGCAGCTTGTATAGCTGCTATATATAACGAATGGCGGCTATAACAGTCAAAATGGCGGCTGTAGAATGGTTCCAGCAGCTTGTATAGCTGCTACATTAAAGATAGCGGCTATAAGACTCAAACTGCCGGCTGTAGAATGGTTCCAGCAGCTTGTTTAGCTACTATATTAAAGATGGCGGCTAAAGAACTCAAACTGGCGGCTGTAGAATGGTTCCAGCAACTTGTATAGCTGATATATAAAGAATGGCGACTATAGCACTCAAAATGGCGGCTGTAGAAAGCTTCCAGCAGCTTGTATAGCTACTGTATTAAAGATGGCGGCTTAAGAACTCAAACTGGCGGCTGTAGAATGGTTCCTGCAACTTGTATAACTGTTATATAAAGAATGGCGGCTATAAGACTCAAGTTGGCGCCTGTAGAATGCTTCCAGCAGCTTGTATAGCTGCTACTTTAAAGATAGCGGCTATAAGACTCAAACTGGCGGCTGTAGAATGGTTCCAGCAGCTTGTTTAGCTACTATATTAAAGATGGCGGCTCAAACTGGCGGCTGTAGAATGGTTCCAGCAACGTGTATAGCTGTTATATAAAGAATGGCGGCTATAAGACTCAAGTTGGCGCCTGTAGAATGCTTCCAGCAGCTTGTATAGCTGCTACTTTAAAGATAGCGGCTATAAGACTCAAACTGTCGGCTGTAGAATGGTTCCAGCAGCTTGTTCAGCTACTATATTAAAGATGGCGGCTAAAGAACTCAAACTGGCAGCTGTAGAATGGTTCCAGCAGTTTGTAAAGCTGTTATATAAAGGATGGCGGCTATAACACTCAAAATGGAGGCTGTTGATTGGTTCCAGCAGCTTGTATAGCTGTTATATAAAGAATGGCGGCTATAAGACTCAAACTGGCGGCTGTAGAATGGTTCCAGCAGCTTGTTTAGCTACTATATTAAAGATGGCGGCTCAAACTGGCGGCTGTAGAATGGTTCCAGCAGCTTGTTTAGCTACTATAGTAAAGATGGCGGCTTAAGAACTCAAACTGGCGGCTGTAGAATGGTTCCAGCAACTTGTATAGCTGTTATATAAAGAATGGCGGCTATAAGACTCAAGTTGGCGAATGTAGAATGCTTCCAGCAGCTTGTATAGCTGCTACTTTAAAGATAGCGGCTATAAGACTCAAACTGGCGGCTGTAGAATGGTTCCAGCAGCTTGTTCAGCTACTATATTAAAGATGGCGGCTAAAGAACTCAAACTGGCAGCTGTAGAATGGTTCCAGCAGTTTGTAAAGCTGTTATATAAAGTATGGCGGCTATAACACTCAAAATGGAGGCTGTTGATTGGTTCCAGCAGCTTGTATAGCTGTTATATAAAGAATGGCGGCTATAAGACTCAAACTGGCGGCTGTAGAATGGTTCCAGCAGCTTGTTTAGCTACTATATTAAAGATGGCGGCTCAAACTGGCGGCTGTAGAATGGTTCCAGCAGCTTGTTTAGCTACTATATTAAAGATGGCGGCTTAAAAACTCAAACTGGCGGCTGTAGAATGGTTCCAGCAACTTGTATAGCTGTTATATAAAGAATGGCGGCTATAAGACTCAAGTTGGCGCCTGTAGAATGCTTCCAGCAGCTTGTATAGCTGCTACTTTAAAGATAGCGGCTATAAGACTCAACCTGGCGGCTGTAGAATGGTTCCAGCAACTTGTATAGCTGTTATATAAAGAATGGCGGCTATAACACTCAAAATGGCGGCTGTAGAATGCTTCTAGCAGCTTGTATAGCTACTATATTAAAGATGGCGGCTTAAGAACTCAAACTGGCGGCTGTAGAATGGTTCCAGCAACTTGTATAGCTGTTATATAAAGAATGGCGGCTATAAGACTCAAGTTGGCGCCTGTAGAATGCTTCCAGCAGCTTGTATAGCTGCTACTTTAAAGATAGCGGCTATAAGACTCAACCTGGCGGCTGTAGAATGGTTCCAGCAGCTTGTTTAGCTACTATATTAAAGATGGCGGCTCAAACTGGCGGCTGTAGAATGGTTCCAGCAACTTGTATAGCTGTTATATAAAGAATGGCGGCTATAACCCTCAAAATGGAGGCTGTTGATAGGTTCCAGCAGCTTGTATAACTGATATAAAGAATGGCGGCTATAACACTCAAAATGGAGGCTGTAGAATGCTTGCATCAGCTTGTATAGCTGCTACATGAAAGATAGCGGCTATAAGACTCAAACTGGCGGCTGTAGAATGGTTCCAGCAACTTGTATAGCTGTTATATAAAGAATGGCGGGTATAACCCTCAAATTGGAGGCTGTTGATTGATTCCAGCAGCTTGTATAGCTGCTATATATAACGAATGGCGGCTATAACACTCAAAATGGCGGCTGTAGAATGGTTCCAGCAGCTTGTTTAGCTACTATATTAAAGATGGCGGCTAAAGAACTCAAATTGGAGGCTGTTGATTGGTTCCAGCAACTTGTATAGCTGTTATATAAAGAATGGCGGCTATAACACTCAAAATGGAGGCTGTAGAATGCTTCCATCAGCTTGTATAGCTGCTACATGAAAGATAGCGGCTATAAGACTCAAACTGGCGGCTGTAGAATGGTTCCAGCAACTTGTATAGCTGTTATATAAAGAATGGCGGGTATAACCCTCAAATTGGAGGCTGTTGATTGGTTCCAGCAGCTTGTATAGCTGCTATATATAACGAATGGCGGCTATAACACTCAAAATGGCGGCTGTAGAATGGTTCCAGCAGCTTGTTTAGCTACTATATTAAAGATGGCGGCTAAAGAACTCAAACTGGCGGCTGTAGAATGGTTCCAGCAACTTGTATAGCTGTTATATAAAGAATGGCGGCTATAGCACTCAAAATGGCGGCTGTAGAATGCTTCCAGCAGCTTGTATAGCTACTATATTAAAGATGGCGGCTTAAGAACTCAAACTGGCGGCTGTAGAATGGTTCCAGCAATTTGTTTAGCTGTTATATAAAGAATGGCGGCTATAAGACTCATGTTGGCGCCTGTAGAATGCTTCCAGCAGCTTGTATAGCTGCTACTTTAAAGATAGCGGCTATAAGACTTAAACTGGCGGCTGTAGAATGGTTCCAGCAGCTTGTTTAGCTACTATATTAAAGATGGCGGCTCAAACTGGCGGCTGTAGAATGGTTCCAGCAACTTGTATAGCTGTTATATAAAGAATGGCGGCTATAACACTCAAAATGGCGGCTGTAGAATGCTTCCAGCAGCTTGTATAGCTACTATATTAAAGATGGCGGCTTAAGAACTCAAACTGGCGGCTGTAGAATGGTTCCAGCAACTTGTATAACTGTTATATAAAGAATGGCGGCTATAAGACTCAAGTTGGCGCCTGTAGAATGCTTCCAGCAGCTTGTATAGCTGCTACTTTAAAGATAGCGGCTATAAGACTCAAACTGGCGGCTGTAGAATGGTTCCAGCAGCTTGTTTAGCTACTATATTAAAGATGGCGGCTCAAACTGGCGGCTGTAGAATGGTTCCAGCAACTTGTATAGCTGTAATATAAAGAATGGCGGCTATAGCACTCAAAATGGCGGCTAAAGAATGCTTCCAGGAGCTTGTATAGCTACTATATTAAAGATGGCGGCTTAAGAACTCAAACTGGCGGCTGTAGAATGGTTCCAGCAACTTGTATAGCTGTTATATAAAAAATGGCGGCTATAAGACTCAAGTTGGCGCCTGTAGAATGCTTCCAGCAGCTTGTATAGCTGCTACTTTAAAGATAGAGTCTATAAGACTCAAACTGGCGGCTGTAGAATGGTTCCAGCAGCTTGTTCAGCTACTATATTAAAGATGGCGGCTTAAGAACTCAAACTGGCGGCTGTAGAATGGTTCCAGCAACTTGTATAGCTGTTATATAAAGAATGGCGGCTATAAGACTCAAACTGGCGGCTGTAGAATGGTTCCTGCAGCTTTTTTAGCTACTATATTACAGATGGCGGCTCAAACTGGCGGCTGTAGAATGGTTCCAGCAACTTGTATAGCTGTTATATAAAGAATGGCGGCTATAAGACTCAAACTGGCGGCTGTAGAATGGTTCCAGCAGCTTGTTTAGCTACAATATTAAAGATGGCGGCTCAAACTGGCGGCTGTAGAATGGTTCCAGCAACTTGTATACCTGTTATATAAAGAATGGCGGCTATAACCCTCAAAATGGAGGCTGTTGATTGGTTCCAGCCGCTTGTATAGCTGCTATATATAAAGAATGGCGGCTATAACACTCAAAATGGCAGCTGTAGAATGGTTCCAGCAGTTTGTAAAGCTGTTATATAAAGGATGGCGACTATAACCCTCAAAATGCAGGCTGTTGATAGGTTCCAGCAGCTTGTATAACTCATATAAAGAATGGTGGCTATAACACTCAAAATGGAGGCTGTAGAATGCTTGCATCAGCTTGTATAGCTGCTACATGAAAGATAGCTGCTATAAGAGTCAACCTGGCGGCTGTAGAATGGTTCCAGCAACTTGTATAGCTGTTATATTAAGAATGGCGGCTATAATACTCAAAATGGAGGCTGTAGAATGCTTCCATCAGCTTGTATAGCTGCTACATGAAAGATAGCGGCTATAAGACTCAAACTGGCGGCTGTAGAATGGTTCCAGCAACTTGTATAGCTGTTATATAAAGAATGGCAGCTATAAGAGTCAAGTTGGCGCCTGTAGAATGCTTCCAGCAGCTTGTATAGCTGCTACTTTAAAGATAGCGGCTATAAGACTCAAACTGGCGGCTGTAGAATGGTTCCAGCAGCTTGTTTAGCTACTATATTAAAGATGGCGGCTCAAACTGGCGGCTGTAGAATGGTTCCAGCAACTTGTATAGCTGTAATATAAAGAATGGCGGCTATAGCACTCAAAATGGCGGCTAAAGAATGCTTCCAGGAGCTTGTATAGCTACTATATTAAAGATGGCGGCTTAAGAACTCAAACTGGCGGCTGTAAACTTGTATAGCTGTTATATAAAGAATGGCGGCTATAAGACTCAAGTTGGCGCCTGTAGAATGCTTCCAGCAGCTTGTATAGCTGCTACTTTAAAGATAGCGGCTATAAGACTCAAACTGGCGGCTGTAGAATGGTTCCAGCAGCTTGTTTAGCTACTATATTACAGATGGCGGCTCAAACTGGCGGCTGTAGAATGGTTCCAGCAACTTGTATACCTGTTATATAAAGAATGGCGGCTATAACCGTCAAAATGGAGGCTGTTGATAGGTTCCAGCAGCTTGTATAACTGATATAAAGAATGGCGGCTATAACACTCAAAATGGAGGCTGTAGAATGCTTGCATCAGCTTGTATAGCTGCTACATGAAAGATAGCGGCTATAAGACTCAAACTGGCGGCTGTAGAATGGTTCCAGCAACTTGTATAGCTGTTATATAAAGAATGGCGGGTATAACCCTCAAATTGGAGGCTGTTGATTGGTTCCAGCAGCTTGTATAGCTGCTATATATAACGAATGGCGGCTATAACACTCAAAATGGCGGCTGTAGAATGGTTCCAGCAGCTTGTTTAGCTACTATATTAAAGATGGCGGCTAAAGAACTCAAATTGGAGGCTGTTGATTGGTTCCAGCAACTTGTATAGCTGTTATATAAAGAATGGCGGCTATAACACTCAAAATGGAGGCTGTAGAATGCTTCCATCAGCTTGTATAGCTGCTACATGAAAGATAGCGGCTATAAGACTCAAACTGGCGGCTGTAGAATGGTTCCAGCAACTTGTATAGCTGTTATATAAAGAATGGCGGGTATAACCCTCAAATTGGAGGCTGTTGATTGATTCCAGCAGCTTGTATAGCTGCTATATATAACGAATGGCGGCTATAACACTCAAAATGGCGGCTGTAGAATGGTTCCAGCAGCTTGTTTAGCTACTATATTAAAGATGGCGGCTAAAGAACTCAAACTGGCGGCTGTAGAATGGTTCCAGCAACTTGTATAGCTGTTATATAAAGAATGGCGGCTATAAGACTCAAACTGGCGGCTGTAGAATGGTTCCAGCAGCTTGTTTAGCTACTATATTAAAGATGGCGGCTTAAGAACTCAAACTGGCGGCTGTAGAATGGTTCCAGCAACTTGTATAGCTGTTATATAAAGAATGGCGGCTATAAGACTCAAGTTGGCGAATGTAGAATGCTTCCAGCAGCTTGTATAGCTGCTACTTTAAAGATAGCGGCTATAAGACTCAAACTGGCGGCTGTAGAATGGTTCCAGCAGCTTGTTCAGCTACTATATTAAAGATGGCGGCTAAAGAACTCAAACTGGCAGCTGTAGAATGGTTCCAGCAGTTTGTAAAGTTGTTATATAAAGGATGGCGGCTATAACACTCAAAATGGAGGCTGTTGATTGGTTCCAGCAGCTTGTATAGCTGTTATATAAAGAATGGCGGCTATAAGACTCAAACTGGCGGCTGTAGAATGGTTCCAGCAGCTTGTTTAGCTACTATATTAAAGATGGCGGCTCAAACTGGCGGCTGTAGAATGGTTCCAGCAGCTTGTTTAGCTACTATATTAAAGATGGCGGCTTAAAAACTCAAACTGGCGGCTGTAGAATGGTTCCAGCAACTTGTATAGCTGTTATATAAAGAATGGCGGCTATAAGACTCAAGTTGGCGCCTGTAGAATGCTTCCAGCAGCTTGTATAGCTGCTACTTTAAAGATAGCGGCTATAAGACTCAACCTGGCGGCTGTAGAATGGTTCCAGCAACTTGTATAGCTGTTATATAAAGAATGGCGGCTATAACACTCAAAATGGCGGCTGTAGAATGCTTCCAGCAGCTTGTATAGCTACTATATTAAAGATGGCGGCTTAAGAACTCAAACTGGCGGCTGTAGAATGGTTCCAGCAACTTGTATAGCTGTTATATAAAGAATGGCGGCTATAAGACTCAAGTTGGCGCCTGTAGAATGCTTCCAGCAGCTTGTATAGCTGCTACTTTAAAGATAGCGGCTATAAGACTTAAACTGGCGGCTGTAGAATGGTTCCAGCAGCTTGTTTAGCTACTATATTAAAGATGGCGGCTCAAACTGGCGGCTGTAGAATGGTTCCAGCAACTTGTATAGCTGTTATATAAAGAATGGCGGCTATAACCGTCAAAATGGAGGCTGTTGATAGGTTCCAGCAGCTTGTATAACTGATATAAAGAATGGCGGCTATAACACTCAAAATGGAGGCTGTAGAATGCTTGCATCAGCTTGTATAGCTGCTACATGAAAGATAGCGGCTATAAGACTCAAACTGGCGGCTGTAGAATGGTTCCAGCAACTTGTATAGCTGTTATATAAAGAATGGCGGGTATAACCCTCAAATTGGAGGCTGTTGATTGGTTCCAGCAGCTTGTATAGCTGCTATATATAACGAATGGCGGCTATAACACTCAAAATGGCGGCTGTAGAATGGTTCCAGCAGCTTGTTTAGCTACTATATTAAAGATGGCGGCTAAAGAACTCAAACTGGCGGCTGTAGAATGGTTCCAGCAACTTGTATAGCTGTTATATAAAGAATGGCGGCTATAGCACTCAAAATGGCGGCTGTAGAATGCTTCCAGCAGCTTGTATAGCTACTATATTAAAGATGGCGGCTTAAGAACTCAAACTGGCGGCTGTAGAATGGTTCCAGCAATTTGTATAGCTGTTATATAAAGAATGGCGGCTATAAGACTCATGTTGGCGCCTGTAGAATGCTTCCAGCAGCTTGTATAGCTGCTACTTTAAAGATAGCGGCTATAAGACTTAAACTGGCGGCTGTAGAATGGTTCCAGCAGCTTGTTTAGCTACTATATTAAAGATGGCGGCTCAAACTGGCGGCTGTAGAATGGTTCCAGCAACTTGTATAGCTGTTATATAAAGAATGGCGGCTATAACACTCAAAATGGCGGCTGTAGAATGCTTCCAGCAGCTTGTATAGCTACTATATTAAAGATGGCGGCTTAAGAACTCAAACTGGCGGCTGTAGAATGGTTCCAGCAACTTGTATAACTGTTATATAAAGAATGGCGGCTATAAGACTCAAGTTGGCGCCTGTAGAATGCTTCCAGCAGCTTGTATAGCTGCTACTTTAAAGATAGCGGCTATAAGACTCAAACTGGCGGCTGTAGAATGGTTCCAGCAGCTTGTTTAGCTACTATATTAAAGATGGCGGCTCAAACTGGCGGCTGTAGAATGGTTCCAGCAACTTGTATAGCTGTAATATAAAGAATGGCGGCTATAGCACTCAAAATGGCGGCTAAAGAATGCTTCCAGGAGCTTGTATAGCTACTATATTAAAGATGGCGGCTTAAGAACTCAAACTGGCGGCTGTAGAATGGTTCCAGCAACTTGTATAGCTGTTATATAAAGAATGGCGGCTAAAGAACTCAAACTGGCGGCTGTAGAATGGTTCCAGCAACTTGTATAGCTGTTATATAAAGAATGGCGGCTATAAGACTCAAACTGGCGGCTGTAGAATGGTTCCAGCAGCTTGTTTAGCTACAATATTAAAGATGGCGGCTCAAACTGGCGGCTGTAGAATGGTTCCAGCAACTTGTATACCTGTTATATAAAGAATGGCGGCTATAACCCTCAAAATGGAGGCTGTTGATTGGTTCCAGCCGCTTGTATAGCTGCTATATATAAAGAATGGCGGCTATAACACTCAAAATGGCAGCTGTAGAATGGTTCCAGCAGTTTGTAAAGCTGTTATATAAAGGATGGCGACTATAACCCTCAAAATGCAGGCTGTTGATAGGTTCCAGCAGCTTGTATAACTCATATAAAGAATGGTGGCTATAACACTCAAAATGGAGGCTGTAGAATGCTTGCATCAGCTTGTATAGCTGCTACATGAAAGATAGCTGCTATAAGACTCAAACTGGCGGCTGTAGAATGGTTCCAGCAACTTGTATAGCTGTTATATTAAGAATGGCGGCTATAATACTCAAAATGGAGGCTGTAGAATGCTTCCATCAGCTTGTATAGCTGCTACATGAAAGATAGCGGCTATAAGACTCAAACTGGCGGCTGTAGAATGGTTCCAGCAACTTGTATAGCTGTTATATAAAGAATGGCAGCTATAAGAGTCAAGTTGGCGCCTGTAGAATGCTTCCAGCAGCTTGTATAGCTGCTACTTTAAAGATAGCGGCTATAAGACTCAAACTGGCGGCTGTAGAATGGTTCCAGCAGCTTGTTTAGCTACTATATTAAAGATGGCGGCTAAAGAACTCAAACTGGCGGCTGTAGAATGGTTCCAGCAACTTGTATAGCTGTTATATAAAGAATGGCGGCTATAACCCTCAAACTGGCGGCTGTAGAATGGTTCCAGCAGCTTGTTTAGCTACTATATTACAGATGGCGGCTAAAGAACTCAAACTGGCGGCTGTCGAATGGTTCCAGCAACTTGTATAGCTGTTATATAAAGAATGGCGGCTATAACACTTAAAATGGCGGCTGTAGAATGCTTCCAGCAGCTTGTATAGCTACTATATTAAAGATGGCGGCTTAAGAACTCAAACTGGCGGCTATAGAATGGTTCCAGCAACTTGTATAGCTGTTATATAAAGAATGGCGGCTATAAGACTCAAGTTGGCGCCTGTAGAATGCTTCCAGCAGCTTGTATAGCTGCTACATTAAAGATAGCGGCTATAAGACTCAACCTGGCGGCTGTAGAATGGTTCCAGCAGCTTGTTTAGCTACTATATTACAGATGGCGGCTAAAGAACTCAAACTGGCGGCTGTCGAATGGTTCCAGCAACTTGTATAGCTGTTATATAAAGAATGGCGGCTATAACTCTCCAAATGGCGGCTGTAGAATGCTTCCAGCAGCTTGTATAGCTACTATATTAAAGATGGCGTCTAAAGAACTCAAACTGGCGGCTGTAGAATGGTTCCAGCAACTTGTATAGCTGTTATATAAAGGATGGCGGCTAAAACCCTCAAAATGGAGGCTGTTGATTGGTTCCAGCAGCTTGCATATCTCTTATATAAAGAATGGCGGCTATGACACTCAAAATGGAGGCTGTAGAATAGTTCCAGCAGCTTGTATAGCTGCTACATTAAAGATAGCGCCTATAAAACTCAAACTGGCGGCTGTAGAATGGTTCCAGCAGCTTGTTTAGCTACTATTTGAAAGATGGCGGCTAATGATCTCAAACTGGCGGCTGTAGAATGGTTCCAGCAACTTGTATAGCTGTTATATAAAAAATGGCGGCTGTAACACTCAAAATGGCGGCTGTAGAATGCTTCCAGCAGCTTGTATAGCTACTATATTAAAGATGGCGGCTTAAGAACTCAAACTGGCGGCTGTAGAATGGTTCCAGCAACTTGTATAGCTGTTATATAAAGAATGGCGGCTATAACTCTCCAAATGGCGGCTGTAGAATGGTTCCAGCAGCTTGTATAGCTACTATATTAAAGATGGCGGCTTAAGAACTCAAACTGGCGGCTGTAGAATGGTTCCAGCAACTTGTATAGCTGTTATATAAAGAATGGCGGCTATAAGACTCAAGTTGGCGCCTGTAGAATGCTTCCAGCAGCTTGTATAGCTGCTACTTTAAAGATAGCGGCTATAAGACTCAAACTGGCGGCTGTAGAATGGTTCCAGCAGCTTGTTTAGCTACTATATTACAGATGGCGGCTCAAACTGGCGGCTGTAGAATGGTTCCAGCAACTTGTATAGCTGTTATATAAAGAATGGCGGCTATAAGCCTCAAACTGGCGGCTGTAGAATGGTTCCAGCAGCTTGTTTAGCTACAATATTAAAGATGGCGGCTCAAACTGGCGGCTGTAGAATGGTTCCAGCAACTTGTATAGCTGTTATATAAAGAATGGCGGCTATAACTCTCCAAATGGCGGCTGTAGAATGGTTCCAGCAGCTTGTTTAGCTACTATATTACAGATGGCGGCTAAAGAACTCAAACTGGCGCCTGTCGAATGGTTCCAGCAACTTGTATAGCTGTTATATAAAGAATGGCGGCTATAACTCTCCAAATGGCTTCTGTAGAATGCTTCCAGCAGCTTGTATAGCTACTATATTAAAGATGGCGTCTAAAGAACTCAAACTGGCGGCTGTAGAATGGTTCCAGCAACTTGTATAGCTGTTATATAAAGGATGGCGGCTAAAACCCTCAAAATGGAGGCTGTTGATTGGTTCCAGCAGCTTGCATATCTCTTATATAAAGAATGGCGGCTATGACACTCAAAATGGAGGCTGTAGAATAGTTCCAGCAGCTTGTATAGCTGCTACATTAAAGATAGCGCCTATAAAACTCAAACTGGCGGCTGTAGAATGGTTCCAGCAGCTTGTTTAGCTACTATTTGAAAGATGGCGGCTAATGAACTCAAACTGGCGGCTGTAGAATGGTTCCAGCAACTTGTATAGCTGTTATATAAAGAATGGCGGCTATAGCACTCAAAATGGCGGGTGTAGAATGGTTCCAGCAGCTTGTTTAGCTGCTACATTAAAGATGGCGGCTATAAGACTCAAACTGGCGGCTGTAGAATGGTTCCAGCAGCTTGTTTAGCTACTATATTACAGATGGCGGCTAAAGAACTCAAACTGGCGGCTGTAGAATGGTTCCAGCAACTTGTATAGCTGTTATATAAAGAATGGCGGCTATAACTCTCCAAATGGCGGCTGTAGAATGCTTCCAGCAGCTTGTATAGCTACTATATTAAAGATGGCGTCTAAAGAACTCAAACTGGCGGCTGTAGAATGGTTCCAGCAACTTGTATAGCTGTTATATAAAGAATGGCGGGTATAACCCCCAAAATGGAGGCTGTTGATTGGTTTCAGCAGCTTGTATAGCTGTTATATAAAGAAAGGCGGCTATAACACTCAAAATGGAGGCTGTAGGATGCTTCCAGCAGCTTGTAGAGCTACTAAATAAGGGATTGCGGTTATAAGACTCAAAATTGAGGCTGTAGAATGGTTCCAGCTGTTTGTATAGCTGTTATATAAAGGATCGCGGCTATAACCCTCAAAATGGAGTCAGTTGATTGGTTCCAGCAGCTTGTATAAATGTTATATAAAGAATGGCGGCTATAACACTCAAAGTGGTGGCTGTAGAATGGTTCCAGCAGCTTGTAGAGCTACTAAATAAGGGATGGCGGCTATAAGACTAAAAATGCAGGCTGTACGGTTCCAGCAGTTTGTAAATATGTTATATAAAGGATGGCGGCTATAACCCTCAAAATGGAGGCTGTTGATTGGTTCCAGCAGCTTGTATAGCCGTTATATAAAAAATGGCGGCTATAACACTCAAAATGGAGGCTGTAGAATGCTTCCAGCAGCTTGTATAGCTGCTAGATTAAAGATAGCGGCTATAAGACTCAAACTGGCGGCAGCTTGTTTAGCTACTATATTAAAGATGGCGGCTAAAGAACTCAAACTGGCGGCTGTAGAATGGTTCCAGCAACTTGTATAGCTGTTATATAAAGAATGGCGGCTATAACACTCAAAATGGCGGCTGTAGAATGCTTCCAGCAGCTTGTATAGCTACTATATTAAAGATGGCGGCTAAAGAACTCAAACTGGCGGCTGTAGAATGGTTCCAGCAGTTTGTTTAGCCACTATATTAAAGATGGCGGGTAAAAAACTCAAACTGGCGGCTGTAGAATGGTTCCAACAACTTGTATAGCTGTTATATAATGAATCGCGGCTATAACCCTCAAATTGGAGGCTGTTGATTGGTTCCAGCAGTTTGTGTTGCTGCTATATACAAAGAATGGCGGCTATAACACTCAAAATGGCAGCTGTAGAATGGTTCCAGCAGTTTGTAACGCTGTTATATAAAGGATGGCGACTATAACCCTCAAAACGGAGGCTGTTGATTGGTTCCAGCTACTTGTATAGCTGTTATATAAAGAACGGCGGCTATAACACTCAAAATGGAGGCTGTAGAATGCTTCCAGCAGCTTGTATAGCTGCTAGATTAAAGATAGCGGCTATAAGACTCAAACTGGCGGCAGCTTGTTTAGCTACTATATTAAAGATGGCGGCTAAAGAACTCAAACTGGCGGCTGTAGAATGGTTCCAGCAACTTGTATAGCTGTTATATAAAAAATGGCGGCTATAACACTCAAAATGGCGGCTGTAGAATGCTTCCAGCAGCTTGTATAGCTACTATATTAAAGATGGCGGCTAAAGAACTCAAACTGGCGGCTGTAGAATGGTTCCAGCAGTTTGTTTAGCCACTATATTAAAGATGGCGGGTAAAAAACTCAAACTGGCGGCTGTAGAATGTTTCCAACAACTTGTATAGCTGTTATATAAAGAATGGCGGCTATAACTCTCCAAATGGCGGCTGTAGAATGCTTCCAGCAGCTTGTATAGCTACTATATTAAAGATGGCGTCTAAAGAACTCAAACTGGCGGCTGTAGAATGGTTCCAGCAACTTGTATAGCTGATATATAAAGAATGGCGGGTATTGCCCTCAAAATGGAGGCTGTTGATTGGTTTCAGCAGCTTGTATAGCTGTTATATAAAGAAAGGCGGCTATAACACTCAAAATGGAAGCTGTAGAATGCACCCAGCAGCTTGTATAGCTGCTACATTAAAGATAGCGGCTATAAGACTCAAACTGGCGGCAGGCTGTTTAGCTACTATAACACTCAAAGTGGTGGCTGTAGAATGGTTCCAGCAGCTTGTAGAGCTACTAAATAAGGGATTGCGGTTATAAGACTCAAAATGGAGGCTGTAGAATGGTTCCAGCTGTTTGTATAGCTGTTATATAAAGGATCGCGGCTATAACCCTCAAAATGGAGTCTGTTGATTGGTTCCAGCAGCTTGTATAAATGTTATATAAAGAATGGCGGCTTGAGTGTTACTCAAAGTGGTGGCTGTAGAATAGTTTCAGCACCTTGTAGAGCTACTAAATAAGGGATGGCGGCTATAAGACTAAAAATGCAGGCTGTACGGTTCCAGCAGTTTGTAAATATGTTATATAAAGGATGGCGGCTATAACCCTCAAAATGGAGGCTGTTGATTGGTTCCAGCAGCTTGTATAGCCGTTATATAAAAAATGGCGGCTATAACACTCAAAATGGAGGCTGTAGAATGCTTCCAGCAGCTTGTATAGCTGCTAGATTAAAGATAGCGGCTATAAGACTCAAACTGGCAGCTTGTTTAGCTACTATATTAAAGATGGCGGCTAAAGAACTCAAACTGGCGGCTGTAGAATGGTTCCAGCAACTTGTATAGCTGTTATATAAAAAATGGCGGCTATAACACTCAAAATGGCGGCTGTAGAATGCTTCCAGCAGCTTGTATAGCTACTATATTAAAGATGGCGGCTAAAGAACTCAAACTGGCGGCTGTAGAAAAGTTCCAGCAGTTTGTTTAGCTACTATATTAAAGATGGCGGGTAAAAAACTCAAACTGGCGGCTGTAGAATGGTTTCAACAACTTGTATAGCTGTTATATAATGAATCGCGGCTATAACCCTCAAATTGGAGGCTGTTGATTGGTTCCAGCAGTTTATGTTGCTGCTATATATAAAGAATGGCGGCTAAAACACTCAAAATGGCAGCTGTAGAATGGTTCCAGCAGTTTGTAACGCTGTTATATAAAGGATGGCGGCTATAACCCTCAAAACGGAGGCTGTTGATTGGTTCCAGCAACTTGTATAGCTGTTATATAAGGAATGGCGGCTATAACACTCAAAATGGAGGCTGTAGAATGCTTCCAGCAGCTTGTATAGCTTCTAGATTAAAGATAGCGGCTATAAGACTCAAACTGGCGGCAGCTTGTTTAGCTACTATATTAAAGATGGCGGCTAAAGAACTCAAACTGGCGGCTGTAGAATGGTTCCAGCAGTTTGTTTAGCTACTATATTAAAGATGGCGGGTAAAAAACTCAAACTGGCGGCTGTAGAATGTTTCCAACAACTTGTATAGCTGTTATATAAAGAATGGCGGCTATAACTCTCCAAATGGCGGCTGTAGAATGCTTCCAGCAGCTTGTATAGCTACTATATTAAAGATGGCGTCTAAAGAACTCAAACTGGCGGCTGTAGAATGGTTCCAGCAACTTGTATAGCTGTTATATAAAGAATGGCGGGTATAACCCTCAAAATGGAGGCTGTTGATTGGTTTCAGCAGCTTGTATAGCTGTTATATAAAGAAAGGCGGCTATAACACTCAAAATGGAGGCTGTAGAATGCTTCCAGCAGCTTGTAGAGCTGCTAGATTAAAGATAGCGGCTATAAGACTCAAACTGGCGGCAGCTTGTTTAGCTACTATATTAAAGATGGCGGCTAAAGAACTCAAACTGGCGGCTGTAGAATGGTTCCAGCAACTTGTATAGCTGTTATATGAAAAATGGCGGCTATAACACTCAAAATGGCGGCTGTAGAATGCTTCCAGCAGCTTGTATAGCTACTATATTAAGGATGGCGGCTAAAGAACTCAAACAAACATATTAAAGATGGCGGCTATAAGACTCAAACTGGCGGCTGTAGAATGTTTCCAACAACTTGTATAGCTGTTATATAATGAATGGCGGCTAATACCCTCAAATGGAGGCTGTTGATTGGTTCCAGCTTGTATAGCTGTTATATAAAGAATGGGGGCTATAACACTCTAAATGGCGTCTGTAGAATGGTTCCAGCAGCTTGTTTAGCTACTATATTAAAGATGGCGGCTATAGAACTGAAACTGGCGGCTGTAAAATGGCTCCAGCAGTTTGTAAAGCTGTTATATAAAGAATGGCGGCTTTAACCCTCAAAATGGAGGCTGTTGATTAGTTCCAGCAGCTTGTATAGCTGCTATATATAAAGAATGGCGGCTATAACACTCAAAATGGCAGCTGTAGAATAGTTCCAGCAGATTGTAACGCTGTTATATAAACGATAGCGGCTATAACACTCAAAACGGAGGCTGTTGATTGGTTCCAGCAACTTGTATAGCTGTTATATAAAGAATGGCGGCTATAACACTCAAAATGGCCGCTGTAGAATGCTTCCAGCAGCTTGTATAGCTGCTATATATAAAGAATGGCGGCTATAACACGCAAAATGGCAGCTGTAGAATAGTTCCAGCAGTTTGTAACGCTGTTATATAAAGGATGGCGGCTATAACCATTAAAATGGAGGCTGTTGATTGGTTCCAGCTTGTATAGCTGTTATATAAAGAATGGGGGCTATAACACTCTAAATGGCGGCTGAAGAATGGTTCCAGCAGCTTGTTTAGCTACTATATTAAAGATGGCGGCTATAGAACTCAAACTGCCGGCTGTAAAATGGCTCTAGCAGTTTGTAAAGCTGTTATATAAAGAATGGCGGCTATAACCCTCAAAATGGAGGCTGTTGATTAGTTCCAGCAGCTTGTATAGCTGCTATATATAAAGGATGGCGTCTATAAGACTCAAAATGGCAGTTGTGGAATGGTTCCAGCTGTTTGTAACGCCGTTATATAAAGGATGGCGGCTATAACCCTCAAAACGGAGGCTGTTGATTGGTTCCAGCAATTTGTATAGCTGTTATATAAAGAATGGCGGCTATAACACTGAAATAGGCCGCTGTAGAATGCATCCAGCAGCTTGTATAGCTGCTATATATACAGAATGGCGGCTATAGTACTAAAAATGGCAGCTGTAGAATGGTTCCAGCAGTTTGTAAAGCTAGTATATAAAGGATGGCGGCTATAACCCTCAAAATGGAGGGTGTTGATTGGCTCCAGCAGCTTGTTTAGCTGTTATATAAAGAATGGCGGCTATAACACTCAAAATGGAGGCTGTAGAATGCTTCCAGCAGCTTGTATAGCTGCTACATTAAAGATAGCGGCTATAAGACTCAAACTGGCGGCAGCTTGTTTAGCCACTATATTAAAGATGGCGGCTAAAGAACTCAAACTGGCGGCTGTAGAATGGTTCCAGCTACTACTTGTATAGCTACTATATTAAGAATGGCGGCTAAAGAACTCAAAGTGGTGGCTGTAGAATGGTTCCAGCAGCTTGTAGAGGTACTAAATAAGGGATGGCAGCTATAAGACTCAAAATGGAGGCTGTAGAATGGTTCCAGCAGTTCCAGCGGTTCCAGCAACTTGTATAGCTGTTATATAAAGAATGGCGGCTATAACACTCAAAATGGCGGCTGTAGAATGCTTCCAGCGGCTTGTTTAGCCACTACATTAAAGATGGCGGCTAAAGAACTCAAACTGGCGTCTGTAGAATCGTTCCAGCAGCATGTTTAGCTACTATATTAAAGATGGCGGCTAAGAACTCAAACTGGCTGCTGTAGAATGGTTCCAGCAACTAGTATAGCTGTTATATAAAGAATGGCGGGTATAACCCTCAAAATAGAGGCTGTAGATTGGTTCCAGTAACTTGTATAGCTGGTTTATAAAAATTGGCGGCAGTAGCTTGTAGGGCTACTACATAAAGAATATCGGCTATAAGACTCAAACTGGCGGCTGTAGAATGGTACCAGCAGCTTGTAGAGGTACTATATTAAAGATGGCGGCTATAAGACTCAAACTGGCAGCTGTAGAATGGTTCCAGCAGCTTGTAGAGGTACTATGTTAAAAATGGCAGCTATAAGACTCAAACTGGCGGCTGTAGAACGGTTCCAGCAACTTGTATAGCTGTTATATAAAAATTGGCGGCTATAAGACTCAAAATGGCGGCTGTCGATTTCCAGCAGCTTGTATATCTGTTATACAAAGGATGACGTCTATAAGACTCAAACTGGCAACTGTAGAATGCTTCCAGCGGCTTGTATAGCTACCATATTAAAAATGGCGGCTATAAGACTCAAACTGGCGGCTGTAGAATGGTACCAGCAGCTTGTAGAGGTACTATATTAAAAATGGCGGCTATAAGACTCAAACTGGCGGCTGTAGAACGGTTCCAGCAGCTTATAGAGGTACTATATTAAAAATGGCAGCTAAAGGACTCAAACTGGCGGCTGTAGAATGGTTCCAGCAACTTGTATAGCTGTTGTTTAAAGAATGGCGGTTATAACACTCAAAATAGAGGCTGTAGAATGGTTCCAGCAGCTTGTATAACTGTTATATAAAGATGGCGGCTATAAGACTCAAACTGGCGGCTGTAGATTGGTTCCAGTAACTTGTATAGATGGTTTATAAAAATTGGCGGCTGTACAAAGGTTCCAGTAGCTTGTAGAGCTACTACATAAAGAATATCGGCTATAAGACTCAAAATGGCGGCTGTAGAATGGTTCTCGCAGATTGTATAGCTGTTATACAAAGGAAGGCGTCTATAACACACAAACTGGCGGCTGTAGAATGGTTCCTGCAGCTTGTATAGCTGTTATACAAAGGATGGCGGCTATAAGACTCACACTGGCGGCTGTAGAAAGGTTCCATTAGCTTGTATAGCTATTATATAAAAAAGTTCCAGCAGCTTGTATAGCTGTTGTATAAAGAATGGCGGTTATAACACTCAAAATAGAGGCTTTAGAATGGTTCCAGCAGCTTGTATAACTGTTATATAAAGATGGCGGCTATAAGACTCAAACTGGCAACTGTAGAATGGTTCCAGCAGCTTGTATGGATGTTATATTAAATATGGCGGCTATAAGACTCAAAATGGCGGCTGTCGAACGGTTCCAGCAGCTTGTATTTTCGTTATACAAAGGATGGCGTCTATAAGACTCAAACTGGCAGCTGTAGAATGGTTCCAGCAGATTGTATAGCTGTTGTATAAAGAATGGCGGCTATAACACTCAAAATAGAGGCTGTAGAATGGTTTCAGCAGCTTGTATTACTGTTATATAAAGATGGCGTCTATAAGACTCAAACTGGCGGCTGTAGAATGGTACCAGCAGCTTGTAGAGGTACTATATTAAAGATGACGGCTATAAGACTCAAACTGGCGGCTGTAGAATGGTTCCAGCAGCTTGTAGAGGTACTATATTAAAAATGGCAGCTATAAGACTCAAACTGGCGGCTGTAGAACGGTTCCAGCAACTTGTATAGCTGTTATATAAAAATTGGCGGCTATAAGACTCAAAATGGCGGCTGTCGAACGGTTCCAGCAGCTTGTATATCTGTTATACAAAGGATGACGTCTAAAAGACTCAAACTGGCAACTGTAGAATGCTTCCAGCGGCTTGTATAGCTACCATATTAAAAATGGCAGCTATAAGACTCAAACTGGCGGCTGTAGAATGGTACCAGCAGCTTGTAGAGGTACTATATTAAAGATGGCGACTATAAGACTCAAACTGGCGGCTGTACAACGGTTCCAGCAGCTTGTAGAGGTACTATATTAAAAATGGCAGCTAAAGGACTCAAACTGGCGGCTGTAGAATGGTTCCAGCAACTTGTATAGCTGTTGTTTAAAGAATGGCGGTTATAACACTCAAAATAGAGGCTGTAGAATGGTTCCAGCAGCTTGTATAACTGTTATATAAAGATGGCGGCTATAAGACTCAAACTGGCGGCTGTAGATTGGTTCCAGTAACTTGTATAGATGGTTTATAAAATTTGGCGGCTGTACAAAGGTTCCAGTAGCTTGTAGAGCTACTACATAAAGAATATCGTAACTTGTATAGCTGGTTTATAAAAATTGGCGGCTGTACAAAGGTTCCAGTAGCTTATAGAGCTACTACATAAGGAATATCGGCTATAAGACTCAAAATGGCGGCTGTAGAATGGTTCCAGCAGCTTGTATAGCTGTTATACAAAGGATGGCGTCTATAAGACACAAACTGGCGGCTGTAGAATGGTTCCTGCAGCTTGTATAGCTGTTATACAAAAGATGGCGGCTATAAGACTCAAACTGGCGGCTGTAGAAAGGTTCCAGTAGCTTGTATAGCTATTATATAAAAATTGGCGGCTGTACAAAGGTTCCAGCAGCTTGTAGAGCTACTATATGAAAGATGGCAGCTAAAGGACCCAAACTGGCGGCTGTTGAATGGTTCCAGCAACTTGTATTGCTGTAATATAAAAATTGGAGGCTATAAGACTCAAAATGGCGGCTGTAGAATGGTACCAGCAGCTTGTAGAGGTACTATATTAAAGATGGCGGCTATAAGACTCAAACTGGCGGCTGTAGAATGGTTCCAGCAGCTTGTAGAGCTACTATATTAAAAATGGCAGCTAAAGGACTCAAACTGGCGGCTGTTGAATGGTTCCAGCAGCTTGTAGAGGTACTATATTAAAAATGGCAGCTAAAGGACTCAAACTGGCGGCTGTAGAATGGTTCCAGCAACTTGTATAGCTGTTATATAAAAATTGGAGGCTATAAGACTCAAAATGGCGGCTGTCGAACGGTTCCAGCAGCTTGTATATCTGTTATACAAAGGATGGCGGCTATAAGACTCAAACTGGCGGCTGTAGAATTGTTCCAGTAGCTTGTATAGCTATTATATAAAAAGTGGCGGCTGTACAAAGGTTCCAACAGCTTGTAGAGCTACTATATTAAAGATGGCAGCTAAAGGACCCAAACTGGCGGCTGTTGAATGGTTCCAGCAACTTGTATTGCTGTAATATAAAAATTGGAGGCTATAAGACTCAAAATGGCGGCTGTAGAATGGTACCAGCAGCTTGTAGAGGTACTATATTAAAGATGGCGGCTATAAGACTCAAACTGGCGGCTGTAGAATGGTTCCAGCAGCTTGTAGAGGTACTATATTAAAAATGGCAGCTAAAGGACTCAAACTGGCGTCTGTAGAATGGTTCCAGCAACTGGTATAGCTGTTATATAAAAATTGGAGGCTATAAGACTCAAAATGGCGGCTGTAGAATGGTACCAGCAGCTTGTAGAGGTACTATATTAAAGATGGCGGCTATAAGACTCAAACTGGCGGCTGTAGAATGGTTCCAGCAGCTTGTTTAGCTACTATATTAAAGATGGCGGCTAAAGAACTCAAACTGGCGGCTGTAGAATGGTTCCAGCAGCTTGTATAGCTGTTATATAAAAATTGGCGGCTATAAGACTCAAAATGGCGGCTGTCGAACGGTTCCAGCAGCTTGTATATCTGTTATACAATGGATGACGTCTATAAGACTCAAACTGGCAACTGTAGAATGCTTCCTGCAGCTTGTATAGCTGTTGTATAAAAAATGGCGGTTATAACACTCAAAATAGAGGCTGTAGAATGGTTCCAGCAGCTTGTATAACTGTTATATAAAGATGGCGGCAATAAGACTCAAACTGGCGGCTGTAGAATGGTTTCAGTAACTTTTATAGCTGGTTTATAAAAATTGGCGGCTGTACAAAGGTTCCAGTAGCTTGTAGAGCTACTACATAAAGAATATCGGCTAAAAGACTCAAAATGGCGGCTGTAGAATGGTTCCAGCAGCTTGTATAGCTGTTATACAAAGGATGGCGTCTATAAGACACAAACTGGCGGCTGTAGAATGGTTCCAGCAGCTTGTATAGCTGTTATACAAAGGATGGCGTCTATAACACACAAACTGGCGGCTGTAGAATGGTTCCTGCAGCTTGTATAGCTGTTATACAAAGGATGGCGGCTATAAGACTCAAACTGGCGGCTGTAGAAAGGTTCCAGTAGCTTGTATAGCTATTATATATGAAAAAGTTCCAGCAGCTTGTATAGCTGTTGTATAAAGAATGGCGGTTATAACACTCAAAATAGAGGCTGTAGAATGGTTCCAGCAGCTTGTATAACTGTTATATAAAGATGGCGGCTATAAGACTCAAACTGGCGGCTGTAGAAGGGTTCCAGTAACTTGTATAGCTGGTTTATAAAAATTGGCGGCTGTACAAAGGTTCCAGTAGCTTGTAGAGCTACTACATAAAGAATATCGGCTATAAGACTCAAAATGGCGGCTGTAGAATGGTTTCAGCAGCTTGTGTGGATGTTATATTAAAAATGGCGGCTATAAGACTCAAAATGGCGGCTGTCGAACGGTTCCAGCAGCTTGTATATCTGTTATACAAAGGATGACGTCTATAAGACTCAAACTGGCAACTGTAGAATGCTTCCAGCGGCTTGTATAGCTACCATATTAAAAATGGCAGCTTTAAGACTCAAACTTGCGGCTGTAGAATGGTACCAGCAGCTTGTAGAGGTACTATATTAAAGATGGCGGCTATAAGACTCAAACTGGCGGCTGTAGAACGGTTCCAGCAGCTTGTAGAGGTACTATATTAAAAATGGCAGCTAAAGGACTCAAACTGGCGGCTGTTGAATGGTTCCAGCAGCTTGTAGAGGTACTATATTAAAAATGGCAGCTAAAGGACTCAATCTGGCGGCTGTAGAATGGTTCCAGCAACTTGTATAGCTGTTGTATAAAGAATGGCGGCTATAACACTCAAAATAGAGGCTGTAGAATGGTTTCAGCAGCTTGTATTACTGTTATATAAAAATTGCGGCTATAAGACTCAAACTGGCGGCTGTAGAATGGTACCAGCAGCTTGTAGAGGTACTATATTAAAGATGACGGCTATAAGACTCAAACTGGCGGCTGTAGAATGGTTCCAGCAGCTTGTAGAGGTACTATATTAAAAATGGCAACTATAAGACTCAAACTGGCGGCTATAGAATGGTTCCAGCAACTTGTATAGCTGTTATATAAAAATTGGCGGCTATAAGACTCAAAATGGCGGCTGTCGAACGGTTCCAGCAGCTTGTATATCTGTTATACAAAGGATGACGTCTATAAGACTCAAACTGGCAACTGTAGAATGCTTCCAGCGGCTTGTATAGCTACCATATTAAAAATGGCAGCTATAAGACTCAAACTGGCAGCTGTAGAATGGTTCCAGCAGATTTTATAGCTGTTGTATAAAGAATGGCGGCTATAACACTCAAAATAGAGGCTGTAGAATGGTTTCAGCAGCTTGTATTACTGTTATATAAAGATGGCGGCTATAAGACTCAAACTGGCGGCTGTAGAATGGTACCAGCAGCTTGTAGAGGTACTATATTAAAGATGACGGCTATAAGACTCAAACTGGCGGCTGTAGAATGGTTCCAGCAGCTTGTAGAGGTACTATATTAAAAATGGCAGCTATAAGACTCAAACTGGCGGCTGTAGAATGGTTCCAGCAACTTGTATAGCTGTTATATAAAAATTGGCGGCTATAAGACTCAAAATGGCGGCTGTCGAACGGTTCCAGCAGCTTGTATATCTGTTATACAAAGGATGACGTCTATAAGACTCAAACTGGCAACTGTAGAATGCTTCCAGCGGCTTGTATAGCTACCATATTAAAAATGGCAGCTATAAGACTCAAACTGGCGGCTGTAGAATGGTACCAGCAGCTTGTAGAGGTACTATATTAAAGATGGCGGCTATAAGACTCAAACTGGCGGCTGTAGAACGGTTCCAGCAGCTTGTAGAGGTACTATATTAAAAATGGCAGCTAAAGAACTCAAACTGGCGGCTGTAGAATGGTTCCAGCGACTTGTATGGCTGTTATATAAAAATTGGCGGCTATAAGACTCAAAATGGCGGCTGTCGAACGGTTCCAGCAGCTTGTATAGCTCTTGTATAAAGAATGGCGGTTATAACACTCAAAATAGAGGCTGTAGAATGGTTCCAGCAGCTTGTATAACTGTTATATAAAGATGGCGGCTATAAGACTCAAACTGGCAACTGTAGAATGGTTCCAGCAGCTTGTATAGCTGTTGTATAAAGAATGGCGGTTATAACACTCAAAATAGAGGTTGTAGAATGGTTCCAGCAGCTTGTATAACGGTTATATAAAGATGGCGGCTATAAGACTCAAACTGGCGGCTGTAGATTGGTTCCAGTAACTTGTATAGTTATTATATAAAAATTGGCGACTGTACAAAGGTTCCAGCAGCTTGTAGAGCTACTTTATAAAGAATATCGGCTATAAGACTCAAAATGGCGGCTGTAGAATGGTTCCAGCAGCTTGTATAGCTGTTATACAAAGGATGGCGTCTATAAGACACAAACTGGCGGCTGTAGAATGGTTCCTGCAGCTTGTATAGCTGTTATACAAAGGATGGCGGCTATAAGACTCAAACTGGCGGCTGTAGAAAGGTTCCAGTAGCTTGTATAGTTATTATATAAAAATTGGCGGCTGTACAAAGGTTCCAGCAGCTTGTAGAGCTACTTTATAAAGAATATCGGCTATAAGACTCAAAATGGCGGCTGTAGAATGGTTCCAGCAGCTTGTAGAGGTACTATATTTAAAATGGCAGCTAAAGGACTCAAACTGGCGGCTGTTGAAAGGTCCCAGCAGCTTGTATAGGTACTATATTAAAAATGGCAGCTAAAGGACTCAAACTGGCGGCTGTAGAATGGTTCCAGCAACTTGTATAGCTGTTATATAAAAATTGGAGGCAATAAGACTCTAAATGGCGGCTGTAGAATTGTTCCAGTAGCTTGTATAGCTATTATATAAAAATTGGCGGCTGTACAAAGGTTCCAGTAGCTTGTATAGCTATTATATAAAAAAGTTCCAGCAGCTTGTATAGCTGTTGTATAAAGAATGGCGGCTATAACACTCAAAATAGAGGCTGTAGAATGGTTCCAGCAGCTTGTAAACCTGTTATATAAAGATGGCGGCTATAAGATTCAAACTGGCGGCTGTAGAATGGTTCCAGTAACTTGTATAGCTGGTTTATAAAAATTGGCGGCTGTACAAAGGTTCCAGTAGCTTGTAGAGCTACTACATAAAGAATATCGGCTAAAAGACTCAAAATGGCGGCTGTAGAATGGTTCCAGCAGCTTGTATGGATGTTATATTAAAAATGGCGGCTATAAGACTCAAAATGGCGGCTGTCGAACGGTTCCAGCAGCTTGTATTTTCGTTATACAAAGGATGGCGTCTATAAGACTCAAACTGGCAGCTGTAGAATGGTTCCAGCAGATTGTATAGCTGTTGTATAAAGAATGGCGGCTATAACACTCAAAATAGAGGCTGTAGAATGGTTTCAGCAGCTTGTATTACTGTTATATAAAGATGGCGGCTATAAGACTCAAACTGGCGGCTGTAGAATGGTACCAGCAGCTTGTAGAGGTACTATATTAAAGATGACGGCTATAAGACTCAAACTGGCGGCTGTAGAATGGTTCCAGCAGCTTGTAGAGGTACTATATTAAAAATGGCAGCTATAAGACTCAAACTGGCGGCTGTAGAATGGTTCCAGCAACTTGTATATCTGTTATATAAAAATTGGCGGCTATAAGACTCAAAATGGCGGCTGTCGAACGGTTCCAGCAGCTTGTATATCTGTTATACAAAGGATGACGTCTATAAGACTCAAACTGGCAACTGTAGAATGCTTCCAGCGGCTTGTATAGCTACCATATTAAAAATGGCAGCTATAAGACTCAAACTGGCGGCTGTAGAATGGTACCAGCAGCTTGTAGAGGTACTATATTAAAGATGGCGGCTATAAGACTCAAACTGGCGGCTGTAGAACGGTTCCAGCAGCTTGTAGAGGTACTATATTAAAAATGGCAGCTAAAGGACTCAAACTGGCGGCTGTAGAATGGTTCCAGCAACTTGTATAGCTGTTATATAAAAATTGGCGGCCATAAGACTCAAAATGGCGGCTGTCGAACGGTTCCAGCAGCTTGTATAGCTGTTGTATAAAGAATGGCGGTTATAACACTCAAAATAGAGGCTGTAGAATGGTTCCAGCAGCTTGTATAACTGTTATATAAAGATGGCGGCTATAAGCCTCAAACTGGCAACTGTAGAATGGTTCCAGCAGCTTGTATAGCTGTTGTATAAAGAATGGCGGTTATAACACTCAAAATAGAGGCTGTAGAATGGTTCCAGCAGCTTGTATAACGGTTATATAAAGATGGCGGCTATAAGACTCAAACTGGCGGCTGTAGATTGGTTCCAAGAACTTGTATAACTGGTTTATAAAAATTGGCGGCTGTACAAAGGTTCCAGTAGCTTGTAGAGCTACTACATAAAGAATATCGGCTATAAGACTCAAAATGGCGGCTGTAGAATGGTTCCAGCAGCTTGTATAGCTGTTATACAAAGGATGGCGTCTATAAGACACAAACTGGCGGCTGTAGAATGGTTCCTGCAGCTTGTATAGCTGTTATACAAAGGATGGCGGCTATAAGACTCAAACTGGCGGCTGTAGAAAGGTTCCAGTAGCTTGAATAGCTATTATATAAAAATTGTACAAAGGTTCCAGCAGCTTGTAGAGCTACTTTATAAAGAATATCGGCTATAAGACTCAAAATGGCGGCTGTAGAATGGTTCCAGCAGCTTGTAGAGGTACTATATTAAAAATGGCAGCTAAAGGACTCAAACTGGCGGCTGTTGAATGGTTCCAGCAGCTTGTAGAGGTACTATATTAAAAATGGCAGCTAAAGGACTCAAACTGGCGGCTGTAGAATGGTTTCAGCAACTTGTATAGCTGTTATATAAAAATTGGAGGCTACAAGACTCTAAATGGCGGCTGTCGAACGGTTCCAGCAGCTTGTATATCTGTTATACAAAGGATGGCGGCTATAAGACTCAAACTGGCGGCTGTAGAATTGTTCCAGTAGCTTGTATAGCTATTATATAAAAATTGGCGTCTGTACAAAGGTTCTAGCAGCTTGTAGAGCTACTTTATAAAGAATATCGGCTATAAGACTCAAAATGGCGGCTGTAGAATGGTTCCAGCAGCTTGTAGAGGTACTATATTAAAAATGGCAGCTAAAGGACTCAAACTGGCGGCTGTTGAATGGTTCCAGCAGCTTGTAGAGGTACTATATTAAAAATGGCAGCTAAAGGACTCAAACTGGTGTCTGTAGAATGGTTCCAGCAACTTGTATAGCTGTTATATAAAAATAGGAGGCTATAAGACTCAAAATGGCGGCTGTAGAATGGTTCCAGCAGCTTGTAGAGGTACTATATTAAAAATGGCAGCTAAAGGACTCAAACTGGCGGCTGTTGAATGGTTCCAGCAGCTTGTAGAGGTACTATATTAAAAATGGCAGCTAAAGGACTCAAACTGGCGGCTGTAGAATGGTTTCAGCAACTTGTATAGCTGTTATATAAAAATTGGAGGCTACAAGACTCTAAATGGCGGCTGTCGAACGGTTCCAGCAGCTTGTATATCTGTTATACAAAGGATGGCGGCTATAAGACTCAAACTGGCGGCTGTAGAATTGTTCCAGTAGCTTGTATAGCTATTATATAAAAATTGGCGGCTGTACAAAGGTTCTAGCAGCTTGTAGAGCTACTTTATAAAGAATATCGGCTATAAGACTCAAAATGGCGGCTGTAGAATGGTACCAGCAGCTTGTAGAGGTACTATATTAAAGATGGCGGCTATAAGACTCAAACTGGCGGCTGTAGAATGGTTCCAGCAGCTTGTAGAGGTACTATATTAAAAATGGCAGCTAAAGGACTCAAACCGGCGTCTGTAGAATGGTTCCAGCAACTTGTATAGCTGTTATATAAAAATAGGAGGCTATAAGACTCAAAATGGCGGCTGTAGAATGGTACCAGCAGCTTGTAGAGGTACTATATTAAAGATGGCGGCTATAAGACTCAAACTGGCGGCTGTAGAATGGTTCCAGCAGCTTGTAGAGGTACTATATTAAAAATGGCAGCTAAAGGACTCAAACTGGCGTCTGTAGAATGGTTCCAGCAACTTGTATAGCTGTTATATAAAAATAGGAGGCTATAAGACTCAAAATGGCGGCTGTAGAATGGTACCAGCAGCTTGTAGAGGTACTATATTAAAGATGGCGGCTAAAGAACTTAAACTGGCGGCTGTAGAATGGTTCCAGCAGCTTGTATAGCTGTTATATAAAAATTGGCGGCTATAAGACTCAAAATGGCGGCTGTCGAACGGTTCCAGCAGCTTGTATATCTGTTATACAAAGGATGACATCTATAAGACTCAAACTGGCAACTGTAGAATGGTTCCAGCAGCTTGTATAGCTGTTGTATAAAGAATGGCGGTTATAACACTCAAAATAGAGGCTGTAGAATGGTTCCAGCAGCTTGTATAACTGTTATATAAAGATGGCAATAAGACTCAAACTGGCGGCTGTAGAATGGTTCCAGTAACTTTTATAGCTGGTTTATAAAAATTGGCGGCTGTACAAAGGTTCCAGTAGCTTGTAGAGCTACTACATAAAGAATATCGGCTAAAAGACTCAAAATGGCGGCTGTAGAATGGTTCCAGCAGCTTGTATAGCTGTTATACAAAGGATGGCGTCTATAAGACACAAACTGGTGGCTGTAGAATGGTTCCTGCAGCTTGTATAGCTGTTATATAAAAATTGGCGGCTGTACAAAAGTTTCAGCAGCTTGTAGAGCTACTATATAAAGGATGGCGGCTATAAGACTCAAAATGGCAGTTTTAGAATGCTTCCAGCAGCTTGTATAGTTGTTATATAAAGAATGGCGGGTACAACACTCAAAATGAAGGCTGTTGATTGGTTCCAGCAGCTTGTATAGCTGCTATATATAAAGAATGGCGGTTATAACACTCAAAATGGCAGCTGTAGAATGGTTCCAGCAGTTTGTAAAGCTGTTATATAAAGGATGGCGGCTATAACCCTCAAAATGGAGGCTGTTGATTGGTTCCAGCATTTTGTATAGCTGTTATATAAAAAATGGCGGCTATAACACTCAAATTGGCGGCTGTAGAATGGTTTCAGCAGCTTGTATAGATGTTATATTAAAGATGGCGGCTATAAGACTCAAACTGGCGGCTGTAGAATGGTTCCAGCAGCTTGTAGAGGTACTATATTAAAGATGGCAGCTAAAGGACTCAAACTGGCGGCTGTAGAATGGTTCCAGCAACTTGTATAGCTGTTATATAAAAATTGGCGGCTATAAATCTCAAAATGGCGGCTGTCGAACGGTTCCAGCAGCTTGTATATCTGTTATACAAAGGATGCCGTCTATAAGACTCAAACTGGCAGCTATAGAATGCTTCCAGCAGTTTGTATATCTGTTATATAAAGAATGGCTGCTATAAACCTCAAATTGGCGGCTGTAGAATGGTTCCAGCAGCTTGTAGAGGTACTATATTAAAGATGGCGGCTGTAAGACTCAAAATGGCCACTGTAGAATGGTTCCAGCAGTTTGTATATCTGTTATATAAAGAATGGCGGCTATAAACCTCAAATTGGCGGCTGTAGAATGGTTCCAGCAGCTTGTAGAGGTACTATATTAAAAATGCCAGCTAAAGGACTCAAACTGGCGGCTGTAGAATGGTTCCAGCAATATGTATAGCTGTTATATAAAAATTGGCGGCTAAAGGACTCAATATAACACTCAAATTGGCGGCTGTAGAATGGTTCCAGCAGCTTGTATAGATGTTATATTAAAAATGGCGCCTATAAGACTCAAACTGGCGGCTATAAGACTCAAACTGGCGGCTGTAGAATGGTACCAGCAGCTTGTAGAGGTACTATATTAAAGATGGCGGCTATAAGACTCAAACTGGCGGCTGTAGAATGGTTCCAGCAGCTTGTAGAGGTACTATATTAAAGATGGCAGCTAAAGGACTCAAACTGGCGGCTGTAGAATGGTTCCAGCAACTTGTATAGCTGTTATATAAAGGATGGCGTCTATAAGACACAAACTGGTGGCTGTAGAATGGTTCCTGCAGCTTGTATAGCTGTTATATAAAAATTGGCGGCTGTACAAAAGTTTCAGCAGCTTGTAGAGCTACTATATAAAGGATGGCGGCTATAAGACTCAAAATGGCAGTTTTAGAATGCTTCCAGCAGCTTGTATATCTATTTTACAAAGGATGGCGGCTATAAGACTCAAACTGGCGGCTGTATAATGGTTCCAGTAGCTTGTATAGCTGTTATACAAAGGATGGCGTCTATAAGACACAAACTGGTGGCTGTAGAATGGTTCCTGCAGCTTGTATAGCTGTTATATAAAAATTGGCGGCTGTACAAAAGTTTCAGCAGCTTGTAGAGCTACTATATAAAGGATGGCGGCTATAAGACTCAAAATGGCAGTTTTAGAATGCTTCCAGCAGCTTGTATATCTATTTTACAAAGGATGGCGGCTATAAGACTCAAACTGGCGGCTGTATAATGGTTCCAGTAGCTTGTATAGCTATTATATAAAAATTGGCGGCTGTATAAAGGTTCCAGCAGCTTGTAGAGCTACTATATAAAGGATGGCGGCTATAAGACTCAAAATGGTTCCAGCAGCTTGTATAGCTGTTATATAAAGAATGGCGGGTACAACACTCAAAATGGAGGCTGTTGGTTGGTTCCAGCAGCATGTATAGCTGCTATATATAACGAATGGCGGGTATAACACTCAAAATGGCAGCTGTAGAATGGTTCCAGCAGTTTGTAAAGCTGTTATATAAAGGATGGCGGCTATAACCCTCAAAATGGAGGCTGTAGAATGGTTCCAGCAACTTGTATAGCTGTTATATAAAAATTGGCGGCTATAAATCTCAAAATGGGGGCTGTCGAACGGTTCCAGCAGCTTGTATATCTGTTATACAAAGGATGACGTCTATAAGACTCAAACTGGCAGCTGTAGAATGGTTCCAGCAGCTTGTATAGCTGTTATACAAAGGATGGCGTCTATAAGACACAAACTGGTGGCTGTAGAATGGTTCCTGCAGCTTGTATAGCTGTTATATAAAAATTGGCGGCTGTACAAAAGTTTCAGCAGCTTGTAGAGCTACTATATAAAGGATGGCGGCTATAAGACTCAAAATGGCAGTTTTAGAATGCTTCCAGCAGATTGTATATCTATTTTACAAAGGATGGCGGCTATAAGACTCAAACTGGCGGCTGTATAATGGTTCCAGTAGCTTGTATAGCTATTATATAAAAATTGGCGGCTGTATAAAGGTTCCAGCAGCTTGTAGAGCTACTATATAAAGGATGGCGGCTATAAGACTCAAAATGGTTCCAGCAGCTTGTATAGCTGTTATATAAAGAATGGCGGGTACAGCACTCAAAATGGAGGCTGTTGATTGGTTCCAGCAGCATGTATAGCTGCTATATATAAAGAATGGCGGTTATAACACTCAAAATGGCAGCTGTAGAATGGTTCCAGCAGTTTGTAAAGCTGTTATATAAAGGATGGCGGCTATAACCCTCAAAATGGAGGCTGTTGATTGGTTCCAGCATTTTGTATAGCTGTTATATAAAGAATGGCGGCTGTAACACTCAAAATGGCGGCTGTAGACTACTTCCAGCAGCTTGTATAGCTGCTACATTATAGCTACGGCTATAAGACTCAAAATGAAGGCTGTAATATGGTTCCAGCAGTTTGTAAAAACTGTTATATAAAGGCTGGCGGCTATAACCCTCAAAATTGAGTCTGTTGATTGGTTCCAGCATATCTGTATATCTGTTTTATAAAAAATGGCGGCTATAACACGCAAATTGGCGGCTGTAAAATGGTTTCAGCAGCTTGTATAGATGTTATATTAAAGATGGCGGCTATAAGACTCAAACTGGCGGCTGTCGAACGGTTCCAGCAGCTTGTATATCTGTTATACAAAGGATGACGTCTATAAGACTCAAACTGGCAGCTGTAGAATGGTTCCAGCAGCTTGTATAGCTGTTATATAAAGAATGGCGGCTATAACACTGAAAATGGAGTCTGTTGATTGAATCCAGCAGCTTGTAGAGCTCGTAAATAAGGGATGGCGGCTATAAGACTCAAAATGGAGGCTGTTGATTGGTTCCAGCCGCTTGTATAGCTGTTATATAAAGAATAGCGGCTGTACAAAGGCTCCAGCAGCTTGTAGACTCTAACTGACGCTGTAGAATGGTTCCAGCAGCTTGTGTAGCTGTTATATAAGGAATAGCGGCTATAACACTCAAAATGGCAGCTGTAGAATGGTTCCAGCAGTTTGTAACGCTGTTATATAAAGGATGGCGGCTATAACCCTCAAAATGGAGGCTGTTGATTGGTTCCAGCAGCTTGTATAGCTGTTATATAAAGGATGGCGGCTATAAGACTCAAAATGAAGGCTGTAGAATGGTTCCATCAGCTTGTATATCTGTTATATAAAGAATGGCAGCTATAACACTCAAAATGGAGGCTATAGAATGGTTCCAGCAGCTTGTATAGATGTTATATTTAAAATGGCGGCTATAAAACTCAAACTGGCGGCTGTAGAATGGTTCCAGCAGCTTGTATAGCTGTTACTTAAAGGATGGCGGCTATAAATCTCAAAATGGCGGCTGTCGAACGGTTCCAGCAGCTTGTATATCTGTTATACAAAGGATGACGTCTATAAGACTCAAACTGGCAGCTGTAGAATGGTTCCAGCAGCTTGTATAGCTGTTATATAAAGAATGGCGGCTATAACACTGAAAATGGAGTCTGTTGATTGAATCCAGCAGCTTGTAGAGCTCGTAAATAAGGGATGGCGGCTATAAGACTCAAAATGGAGGCTGTTGATTGGTTCCAGCCGCTTGTATAGCTGTTATATAAAGAATAGCGGCTGTACAAAGGCTCCAGCAGCTTGTAGACTCTAACTGACGCTGTAGAATGGTTCCAGCAGCTTGTGTAGCTGTTATATAAGGAATAGCGGCTATAACACTCAAAATGGCAGCTGTAGAATGGTTCCAGCAGTTTGTAACGCTGTTATATAAAGGATGGCGGCTATAACCCTCAAAATGGAGGCTGTTGATTGGTTCCAGCAGCTTGTATAGCTGTTATATAAAGGATGGCGGCTATAAGACTCAAAATGAAGGCTGTAGAATGGTTCCATCAGCTTGTATATCTGTTATATAAAGAATGGCAGCTATAACACTCAAAATGGAGGCTGTAGAATGGTTCCAGCAGCTTGTATAGATGTTATATTTAAAATGGCGGCTATAAAACTCAAACTGGCGGCTGTAGAATGGTTCCAGCAGCTTGTATAGCTGTTACATAAAGGATGGCGGCTATAAGACTCAAAATGAAGGCTGTAGAATGGTTCCATCAGCTTGTATATCTGTTATATAAAGAATGGCAGCTATAACACTCAAAATGGAGGTTGTAGAATGGTTCCAGCAGCTTGTATAGATGTTATATTTAAAATGGCGGCTATAAGACTCAAACTGGCGGCTGTAGAATGGTTCCAGCAGCTTGTATAGCTGTTACATAAAGGATGGCGGCTTTAAGACTCAAAATGAAGGCTGTAGAATGGTTCCATCAGCTTGTATATCTGTTATATAAAGAATGGCAGCTATAACACTCAAAATGGAGGCTGTAGAATGGTTCCAGCAGCTTGTATAGCTAATTTATTAAGAATGGCGGCTAAAGAACTCACATGGTGGCTGTGGAATGGTTCCAGCAGCTTGTAGAGCTACTAAATAAGGGATGGCGGCTATAAGACTCAAAATGAAGGCTGTTAAATGGTTCCAGCAGTTTGTAAAACTGTTATATAAAGGATGTCGGCTATAACCCTCAAAATGGAGTCTGTTGATTGGTTCCAGCAGCTTGTATATCTGTTTTATAAAAAATGGCGGCTATAACACTCAAATTGGCGGCTGTAGAATGGTTCCAGCAGCTTGTATAGATGTTATATTTAAAATGGCGGCTATAAGACTCAAACTGGCGGCTGTAGAATGGTACCAGCAGCTTGTAGAGGTACTATATTAAAGATGGCAGCTAAAGGAGTCAATGTGGCGTCTGTAGAATGGTTCCAGCAACTTGTATAGCTGTTATATAAAAAGTGGCGGCTATAAGACTCAAAATGGCGGCTGTCGAACGGTTCCAGCAGCTTGTATATCTGTTATACAAAGGATGACGGCTATAAGACTCGAAATGAAGGCTGTAGAATGGTTCCATCAGCTTGTATAGCTACTTTATTAAGAATGGCGGCTAAAGAACTCACAGTGGTGGCTGTGGAATGGTTCCAGCAGCTTGTAGAGCTACTTTATTAAGAATGGCAGCTAAAGAACTCACAGTGGTGGCTGTGGAATGGTTCCAGCAGCTTGTAGAGCTACTAAATAAGGGATGGCGGCTATAAGTCTCAAAATGAAGGCTGTTATATGGTTCCAGCAGTTTGTAAAACTGTTACATAAAGGATGTCGGCTATAACCCTCAAAATGGAGTCTGTTGATTGGTTCCAGCAGGTTGTATATAAAATGTTTTATAAAAAATGGCGGCTATAACACTCAAATTGGCGTCTGTAGAATGGTTCCAGCAGCTTGTATAGATGTTATATTTAAAATGGCGGCTATAAGACTCAAACTGGCGGCTGTAGAATGGTTCCAGCAGCTTGTATAGCTGTTACATAAAGGATGGCGGCTATAAGACTCAAAATGAAGGCTGTAGAATGGTTCCATCAGCTTGTATATCTGTTATATAAAGAATGGCAGCTATAACACTCAAAATGGAGGCTGTAGAATGGTTCCAGCAGCTTGTATAGCTAATTTATTAAGAATGGCGGCTAAAGAACTCACAGTGGTGGCTGTGGAATGGTTCCAGCAGCTTGTAAAGCTACTAAATAAGGGATGGCGGCTATAAGACTCAAAATGAAGGCTGTTAAATGGTTCCAGCAGTTTGTAAAACTGTTATATAAAGGATGTCGGCTATAACCCTCAAAATGGAGTCTGTTGATTGGTTCCAGCAGCTTGTATATCTGTTTTATAAAAAATGGCGGCTATAACACTCAAATTGGCGGCTGTAGAATGGTTCCAGCAGCTTGTAGAGGTACTATATTAAAGATGGCGGCTATAAGACTCAAACGGGCGGCTGTAGAATGGTTCCAGCAGCTTATAGAGGCACTATATTAAAGATGGCAGCTAAAGGAGTCAAACTGGCGTCTGTAGAATGGTTCCAGCAACTTGTATAGCTGTTATATAAAAATTGGCGGCTATAAGACTCAAAATGGCGGCTGTCGAACGGTTCCAGCAGCTTGTATATCTGTTATACAAAGGATGACGGCTATAAGACTCAAACTGCCAACTGTAGAATGGTTCCAGCAGCTTGTAGAGCTGCTATAAAAAGGATGGCGGCTATAAACTTCAAATTGACGGCTATCAAATGGTTCCAGCATCTTGTATAGCTGTTATATAAAGGATGGCGGCTATAAGACTCAAAATGACGGCTGTAGAATGGTTCCAGCAGTTTGTTAAACTGTTATATAAAAGATGGCGGCTATAACCCTCAAAATGGAGTCTGTTGATTGGTTCCAGCAGCTTGTATATCTGTTATATAAAGAATGGCGGCTATAACACTCAAAATGGAGGCTGTAGAATTGTTCCAGCAGCTTGTATAGCTACTATATGAAGAATATATTAAAGATGAAGGCTAAAAAACTCCAACTGGCGGCTGTAGAATGGTTCCAGCAGCTTGTCTAGCTGTTATATAAGGAATGGCGGCTATAACACTCAAAATGGCAGCTATAGAATGGTTCCAGCAGTTTGTAACGCTGTTATGTAAAGGATGGCGGCTATAACCCTCAAAACGGAGGCTGTTGATTTGTTCCAGCCGCTTGTATAGCTGTTATATAAAGAATAGCGGCTGTACAAAGGTTCCAGCAGCTTGTAGCGCTGCTATAAAAAGGATGGCGGCTATAAACTTCAAATTGACGGCTATAAAATGGTTCCAGCATCTTGTATAGCTGTTATATAAAGGATGGCGGCTATAAGACTCAAAATGAAGGCTGTAGAATGGTTCCATCAGCTTGTATAGCTGTTATATAAAAATTGGCGGCTGTACGAAGGTTCCAGCAGCTTATAGAGCTACCATATAAAGGATGGCGGCTATAAGACTCAAAATGGCAGCTGTAGAATGGTTCCAGCAGCTTGTATATCTGCTATACAAAGGATGGCGGCTATAAGACTCAAACTGGCGACTGTAGAATAGTTCCAGCAGCTTGTATAGATATTATGTAAAGGATGGCGGCTATAAGACTCAAAATGGCGGCTGTAGAATGGTTCCAGCAGCTTGTAGAGTTACTATATTAAAGATGGCGGCTGTAGAATGGTTCCAGCAGCTTGCAGAGGTACTATATTAAAAATGGCAGCTAAAGGACTCAAACTGGCGGCTGTAGAATGGTTCCAGCAACTTGTATAGCTGTTATATAAAAATTGGCTGCTATAAGACTCAAAATGGCTGCTGTCGAACGGTTCCAGCAGCTTGTATATCTGTTATACAAAGGATGACGGCTATAAGACTCAAACTGGCAACTGTAGAATGGTTCCAGCAGCTTGTATAGCTGTTATATAAAGAATTGCGGCTATAACACTCAAAATGGAGGCTGTTGATTTGTTCCAGCAGCTTGTATAACTGTTATATAAAGATGGCGGCTATAAGACTCAAACTGGCGGCTGTAGAATGGTTCCAGCAGCTTGTAGAGGTACTATATTAAAGATGGCGGCTATAAGACTCAAACGGGCGGCTGTAGAATGGTTCCAGCGGCTTGTATAGGTACTATATTAAAGATGGCAGCTAAAGGAGTCAATCTGGCGTCTGTAGAATGGTTCCAGCAACTTGTATAGCTGTTATATAAAAATTGGCGGCTATAAGACTCAAAATGGCGGCTGTCGAACGGTTCCAGCAGCTTGTATATCTGTTATACAAAGGATGACGGCTATAAGACTCGAAATGTAGGCTGTAGAATGGTTCCATCAGCTTGTATATCTTTTATATAAAGAAGGGCAGCTATAACACTCAAAATGGAGGCTTTAGAATGGTTCCAGCAGCTTGTATAGCTACTTTATTAGGAATGGCGGCTAAAGAACTCACAGTGGTGGCTGTAGAATGGTTCCAGCAGCTTGTAGAGCTACTAAATAAGGGATGGCGGCTATAAGACTCAAAATGAAGGCTGTTAAATGGTTCCAGCAGTTTGTAAAACTGTTATATAAAGGATGTCGGCTATAACTCTAAAAATGGAGTCTGTTGATTGGTTCCAGCAGCTTGTATATCTGTTTTATAAAAAATGGCGGCTATATCACTCAAATTGGCGGCTGTAGAATGGTTCCAGCAGCTTGTACAGATGTTATATTTAAAATGACGGCTATAAGACTCAAACTGGCGGCTGTAGAATGGTACCAGCAGCTTGTATAGCTGTTATATAAAGGATGGCGGCTATAAGACTCAAAATGAAGGCTGTAGAATGGTTCCATCAGCTTGTATAGCTACTTTACTAAGAATGGCGGCTAAAGAACTCACAGTGGTGGCTGTGGAATGGTTCCAGCAGGTTGTAGAGCTACTAAATAAGGGATGGCGGCTATAAGACTCAAAATGAAGGCTGTTAAATGGTTCCAGCAGTTTGTAAAACTGTTATATAAAGGATGTCGGCTATAACCCTCAAAATGGAGTCTGTTGATTGGTTCCAGCAGCTTGTATATCTGTTTTATAAAAAATGGCGGCTATAACACTCAAATTGGCGGCTGTAGAATGGTTCCAGCAGCTTGTATAGATGTTATATTTAAAATGGCGGCTATAAGACTCAAACTGGCGGCTGTAGAATGGTTTCAGCAGCTTGTATAGCTGTTACATAAAGGATGGCGGCTATAAGACTCAAAATGAAGGCTGTAGAATGGTTCCATCAGCTTGTATATCTGTTATATAAAGAATGGCAGCTATAACACTCAAAATGGAGGCTGTTGATTTGTTCCAGCAGCTTGTATAACTGTTATATAAAGATGGCGGCTATAAAACTCAAAATGACGGCTGTAGAATGGTTCCAGCAGTTTGTTAAATTGTTATATAAAAGATGGCGGCTATAACCCTCAAAATGGAGTCTGTTGATTGGTTCCAGCAGCTTGTATATCTGTTATATAAAGAATGGCGGCTATAACACTCAAAATGGAGGCTGTAGAATGGTTCCAGCAGCTTGTATAGCTACTATATGAAGAGTATATTAAAGATGAAGGCTAAAAAACTCCAACTGGCGGCTGTAGAATGGTTCCAGCAGCTTGTGTAGCTGTTATATAATGAATGGCGGCTATAACACAAGCATCTTGTATAGCTGTTATATAAAGGATGGCGGCTATAAGATTCAAAATGGCAGCTGTAGAATGGTTCCAGCAGCTTGTATATCTGCTATACAAAGGATGGCGGCTATAAGACTCAAACTGGCGACTGTAGAATAGTTCCAGCAGCTTGTATAGCTGTTATATAAAGAATGGCGGCTATAACACTCAAAATGGAGGCTGTTGATTTGTTCCAGCAGCTTGTATAACTGTTATATAAAGATGGCGGCCATAAGACTCAAACTATGGCGGCTATAAACTTCAAATTGACGGCTATAAAATGGTTCCAGCATCTTGTATAGCTGTTATATAAAGGATGGCGGCTATAAGACTCAAAATGAAGGCTGTAGAATGGTTCCATCAGCTTGTATAGCTGTTATATAAAAATTGGCGGCTGTACGAAGGTTCCAGCAGCTTGTAATGCTACCATATAAAGGATGGCGGCTATAAGACTCAAAATGGCAGCTGTAGAATGGTTCCAGCAGCTTGTATATCTGCTATACAAAGGATGGCGGCTATAAGCCTCAAACTGGCAGCTGTAGAATAGTTCCAGCAGCTTGTATAGATATTATGTAAAGGATGGCGGCTATAAGACTCAAAGTGGCGGCTGTAGAATGGTTCCAGCAGCTTGTAGAGGTACTATATTAAAAATGGCAGCTAAAGGACTCAAACTGGCGGCTGTAGAATGGTTCCAGCAACTTGTATAGCTGTTATATAAAAATTGGCGGCTATAAGACTCAAAATGGCGGCTGTCGAACGGTTCCAGCAGCTTGTATGTCTGTTATACAAAGGATGACGGCTATAAGACTCAAACTGGCAACTGTAGAATAGTTCCAGCAGCTTGTATAGATATTATGTAAAGGATGGCGGCTATAAGACTCAAAGTGGCGGCTGTAGAATGGTTCCAGCAGCTTGTAGAGTTACTATATTAAAGATGGCGGCTGTAGAATGGTTCCAGCAGCTTGTAGAGGTACTATATTAAAAATGGCAGCTAAAGGACTCAAACTGGCGGCTGTAGAATGGTTCCAGCAGCTTGTAGAGCTACTATACAAAGGATGGCGGCTATAAGACTCAAAATGGCGGCTGTCGAACGGTTCCAGCAGCTTGTATATCCGTTATACAAAGGATGGCGTCTATAAGACTCAAACTGGCAGCTGTAGAATGGTTCCAGCAGATTGTATAGCTGGTTTATAAAAATTGGCGGCTGTACAAAGGTTCCAGCAGCTTGTAGACCTACTACATAAAGAATTTTTATACCCTTGCAAAAAGGGTATATTAATTTTGGTCAGAAGTGTGCAACGCATAGAAGAAAGCATCTCCGACCATATAAAGTATATATATTCTTGATCAGCACGACGAGACGAGTTCAAATAACCATGTCCGTCCGTCCGTCCGTCCGTCCGTCTGGATCGATGCGAACTTCTCCTAGACCGTAAGAGCTACAGAGCCGAAATTTTGCATGTAGGCTTGTATATACTGCAGGGTTTGTATATCTCGGATTCAGTCGGATCGGACCACTATATCATATAGCTCCCATAAAAACGTCAAAGTCACGAACAGTGACTCTTCTCAATAACTTCGTTATTTTATAAGCAATTGCCATAAAAGTTGGTATTGGTCAGTTTTGTGTTCTCATTAATAATTGTGCCAAATTTGATCAAGATCGGGTGACTATATCATATAGCTCCCATACAAACGGCAAAGTCACGAACAGTGACTTTCTCAATAACTTCGTTACTTTTTAAGCTATTGTCGTGAAATTTAATATAAGTAAGTTTATTGTAACTATAAACCACTGTGCCAAATTTGATCGAGATCGGATGACTATATCATATAGCTCCCATAGGAACGATCGGTCAAAAACAGTGACTTTTGTCAATAACTTCGTTACTTTTGATGCGATTGCTTTCAAATTTAACATTTGTCAGTTTAATATATCTGTTAATGACTGTGCCGAATTTGGTAAAGATCGGGTAACTATATCATATAGCTCCCATAGGAAGGATCGGTGGAAAACAGTGACTTTCATCAGAAAGTTCGTTATATCCTATGCTAAGATTGAAGTCCGTTCTTTCGCAAACATTACCCCTTTTAGATAAAACAGTTAGTTTAGATAAAAGAGTTACTAACAAACTTGCAAGGGTATACAAACTTTGACGCGGTCGAAGTTAGCCCCGGCCCTCTGGTTTTTTTTCTAAATAGACGTAGTCGTACAACGCTCAGTACGAACAAGTGGCCCATATGACACCAGGCCCGGGCCTGTTACGAATGACCCTAAGTAAAGTTAATGTTACAACCTCTACCCACTCCGACCTAAGGGCATAGGCGTACTACATATATAAACATAAAATTAAACTAATGAAATAGAAACATATAAGTTACATATAAAAAGAAAACAGGATAGGTTAAAATAAAGATGATTACAACTAGTTACGAGCCAGGAAGGACAAGATCGCAGTTTTTATACCGGGAAGCGATGTTTCGGAACCGATAACGTGCCAAAGTCTGTTGTAGTCACTACATAGTATACGAAAAGGTTCATGCAGAGAAAAGTTAGTTGTGCAAGTGGGAAGTAAAAGCGGTGTGAAATTGCGGGTCCTTCTAGATGGAACAGAAATGTTAATTTGGCTCAACAGCTCGGAAGAGTCAATCTCACCATTCAAAAGTTTGTAAAGAAAAGTTACACCAAGCATAGTTCTACGATTAGCTAAAGAAGGAAGGTTAATTAACTGAAGTCGACTAGAATAAGATGGAAGTTGTACAGTTGGATCCCAGCGCAAATCACGAAAGGCAAATAGTAAAAACTGTTTTCGTACAGATTCTAATTTGTTTTGATAAAACTCATATTGAGGAGACCAAACACAAGATCCATACTCCAATATGGGACGGACTAAAGAAGTATAAAGTATTTTGGTAGTATATGGATCCTTGAACTCCTTCGACCAGCGCTTTATAAAGCCAAGAACACTTTTAGCCCTACTAACAGTAGTCGATATATGCTGATTAAAACTAAGTTTGTGGTCTATTAAGATCCCCAAATCTTTTACAACCAAACAAGTATTATTAGTTCCTTCTAACGGGAAATTATTTAAAAAGTAACTCGTTAATTGGGGAGAACCTCTATAAAAAGACATAATTTTGCACTTAGAACAGTTTAACGATAACAAGTTATTTAAAAGAACGGTGGGGAGATCATTAATAAAAATGGTGAATAGTAATGGGCCAAGGTGACTGCCCTGTGGGACTCCCGATTCAACACAAATGAGCTTAGAAAGAGAGGACTTAAAAAGAACCCTCTGCCTCCTACTGCTTAGATATTGTGATATCCAAGCAAGCAGAGCATCCGGAAAGCCAACTAAATTCAGCTTATGTAATAGTAAGGCATGGTTTACCGAATCGAAAGCCTTACTGAAATCCGTATATATAACATCAGTTCGCTTTTGTTTCTTAAAACCTTGGATTACAAAAGATGTAAACTGTAGAAGGTTAGTTGTGGTAGACCTATTCTTGACAAACCCATGCCGGTATGGCGAAAAAATAGATTTACATAAATGCTGTATTTGAGACGTCATAATTTTCTCAAACAGTTTAGGTATCGCTGACAATTTAGAAATTCCTCTGTAATTAGTGACGTCGGATTTATTGCCACATTTGTGAAGAGGTAAAATAAACGAATCCTTCCATATAGTTGGAAACTCGGACAGTGTAACGGACAACTCAAAAAGCTTAAGTAAAGGCGAGTACAATGACTCCGCACAGAACCTCAGGACACAAGCGGGAATACCGTCTGGACCCGGTGAGTATACCGGCTTAATCGTCATTAGTTCCTTAGCTACCGAACTTTCCGTTATAATAGGATTAAGAATGCAGTTGGATTTCGTTATAGGATATGGATATATCTGACTAGAGTTGTACTTAGTGGATGTGTACGTAGTCGAGAAGAAGTTAGCAAATAAATTAGAAATAGATTGATCAGAAGAGGCCGAAATATTATTAAAAACTGCAAATGATGGAAGGGAGATAGAATGTCGCTTTGAGTTAACGAAACTATAGAACTCTTTAGGATTTTCAGAGAATTGCAACTTGCAACGTTGTAAATAATTATTATAGCAATTAGAATTAGAAACAATAAAATTCGATTTAGCAACCAAGTAACGAGAAAGATCCGATGACAGACCCGCGACTTTATAACTTTTGTAATACCTAGACTGGTGATTTTTGCGCCACCACAGGAGACACTAGGGGTACACAGTCATTAAAGATTGAGTCAACAGTGGTATAAAATACAGAAATGGCGGAGTTCATATCCGTACAAGTGTATAAATTAGTTCAATCGGTATTAAGAAAGGCATTGTTTAGTGCGACAAAGTCAGTCTTCCGAAAACATCGGGTGCGTACCGTAGGATCACACTCGGACATGGACTCGCGGCTGGGAAATTCAATAGATAACTCTAAAGTTGGATGAAAACTATCCTCTGGTAACACCATTGGACTAGTTCTAGATACTTCACAAAAACTGGGATCAGAAGTAAAAATCAGATCCAGAAATCTGCCAGACTTATTAGGAATCGAATTCAGCTGGGCCAAGGAAAGTTCAAGCAGACCATCAATAAAATCATGACATCCAGAGGGTAGCAACGTTTTGCTACCATTAAGTGTTGACCAAGTTATAGTGGGCAGGTTAAAGTCCCCAAGGACAATTCATGAGTCTCTGTCAGAAAGTAGTTCAAGTATAAATTTAATAGATTCTAAGTGTAGTAAGTAGGTTGGCCATTCCGATTGGGGCGGAATGTAAGAACAGGTAACAAAAATGGAAAAACGAGTAAAAGATACCTTAACGCATATAAATTCGATACTACTTGAGACAGGTATTGTTATCAGACCCGATGATAGGGCGGAATCTACAGCAATAAGAACTCCACCACCCCTACGATCAGTACGATCACGTCTAAAAATGTTGAAATTAGAGGGTAAAACTGTGGCGTCAAAAACGTCAGGTTTTAACCAAGTCTCAGTAAAGACAATTAGGTCAAAATCAAATGACAGACTATCTACAAAGAGTTTAGTACGTTTAGTATTAAGGCCTCTGACATTCTGATAGCCGACAGAGAAGGAAGTTGTTAGTTTTTTGATAGAGTAGAAGAAGGAATAGATAAGGAAGGAGTGGGAATAGATGAAGAAGAAAGAGGAATAGATGGTGAAGGAATCCTTGTTTGACCCCGTGTCTTCATTTTTCTGGATGTAAACTCCTTCACAATTAAGCTTTTCGGCCAGAAGCTAGAACTGCAGATACAGTCAAAGAATTCAATTGGAACACTGATTTTAAAAGATGAAATTTCTCTAGAATATGAAAATTTAAACTTTTCTATGGATATATTAGAGACATTCAGTTTAGCCCGAATGTGGGCCATGACATCATCCGATGTAGCATCAGGGAGAAGTCTCGAAACAAAAATGTGTTTTTGAGGAGGCACTCCCACCAATGGTTTCGGCATTCCAGGTATTGCATCAGCTACCGCATTAATTGTAGCATCAGTTGCAACAACTAACATTAGGATCCCTGTCGGCAATATCCATGGGTGTAGATTCTTGCCCAGACAAAACGGACACTACAGACATCGTCTGTGGAGTTGGAGTTTGCATTAGTTGAGAAGTGGTCGGAACCGATATAGATGTGGAGACCGGCAAACGCAAGGACAAATCAGGAGTCTGTTCTCCCGCCTTCTTACGCTTTCGAGACTCAGTCAGTAGCGTTAAACTACTAAACTGAGACTCAACAGCTTTAAACTCTTGCGAGAGTTTAAGAAAACTGGCAGACAGACTCATCAGGTTATCCTTTGTTTGCCGCATGAAAAGTTCCATTTCATCTTCCACGATCCGGCATGACTCACATCCCCATTTGAAACCCTTTTTTTGATCTAAAAGATCCTTCACCCTGCATGTAAAGCCGGCACACTTAACATGTACTGTAGTTTTACACAACCAACAGTAAATAAAACTATTCAAGGGTGGGGCGGGATGCAAACAATTTTTAATCGAACAAACAGTCATTATGAGGTAATAAGAAAAAATTGGTAATCAAACAAATAAAACTGAAAAATGAGAAATGTTTGGTATTAAAATATATAACTCACTCTGAGGTCCAGAAATAATAAGAAATAGAGATTTTGAGGGTGCACAAGAAAAGAGCACTGACTAAGAGAATATAGACTCTAAATTACAGACACACAACAGACTGCAATATGAGCGCAAATAACGGCGACGAGTGAAACGAAAACGAGAGAAAAAAAAAAGTCAAAGAGCGCGAGCGCGGGAGTTAGAAATCACAATAACAAAACACTGCAACAAGAACACTATGAAATTGCAAGACAACAACAACAGAGCGTTGGTTGTGATTTGCAAGGCAGAAAAAATGAGATTAAGGTGGGAGAGAGAGGAAGAAAAGAAAGAGAAAAAAAAAGGAAAAGAAAAAAACCAACAAAGGTTATAAGCAGAAATTAAAGTTGTTAAAAATTATTAACACAAACACACAAAAACGCAACGAGTGATACGGTGCAAGTAAGATTTACTAATTAATTAATATTTCGATCGCGACGCCGATAAAACAAAATAAAATAAATGTAAATCAGTTAAAAACGCGGGAGCTTGAAAAAAAACACATCCGTCTTCCTCGAGAGCGTTGATGATGATTATATAAAGAATGGCGGCTATAACACTCAAAGTGGCGACTGTAGAATGGTTCCAGCAACTTGTATAGCTGTTATATAAGGATGGCGGCTGTAGAATGGTTCCAGCAGCTTGTATAGCTACTATATTAAATATGGCGGCTATTACACTCGAAGTGGCGGCTGTAGAATGGTTCCAGCAACTTGTATAGGTACTATATTAAAGATGGCGGCCATAAGACTCAAAATGAATGCTGTAGAATGGTTCCAGCAACTTGTATAGCTGTTGTATAAAGAATGGCGGCTATAACACTCAAAATGGCGGCTGTAAAATGGTTCCAGTAGCTTGTCGAGCTGTTATATAAAGGATGGCGGCTATAAGACTCAAAATGAAGGCTATAGAATGGTTCCAGCAGCTTGTATAGATGTTATATAAAGGATGGCGGCTATAATACTCTAAATGGCGGCTGTAGAATGGTTCCAGCAACTTGTATAGCTGTTATATAAAGGATGGCTATAAGACTCAAAATGGCGGCTGTAGAATGGTTTCAGCAACTTGTATAGCTCTTATATAAAGAATGACGGCTAGAACACTCAAAATGAAGGCTGTAAAATGGTTCCAGTAGCTTGTCGAGCTGTTATATAAAGGATGGCGGCTATAAGACTCAAAATGAAGGCTGTAGAATGGTTCCAGCACGTTGAAAAAATGTTATATAAAGGATGGCGGCTATAACACTCAAAATGGCGGCTGTAGAATGGTTCCAGCAACTTGTATAGCTACTATATAAAAGATGGCGGCTATAGGACAAACAATGAAAGCTGTAGAATGGTTCCAGCACGCTGAAAAAATGTTATATAAAGGATGGCGGCTATAACACTCAAAATGGCGGCTGTAGTATGGTTCCAGCAGCTTGTATAGCTACTATATATTTAATATGACGGCAATAACACTTAAAATGGCGGCTATAGAATGGTTCCAGCAGCTTGTATACCTAATATATAAAGGATGGCGGCTATAAGACTCAAAATGGCGGCTGTAGCATGGTTTCAGCAGCTTGTATAGCTACTATATTAAAGATGGCGGCTATAGAACTCAAAATGGCGGCTGTAGAATGGTTCCAGCAGCTTGTATAGCTGTTATATAAAGGACGGCGGCTATAAGACTCAAAATGGCGGCTGTAGAATGGTTCCAGCAGATTGTATAGCTAATATATATTTAATATGACGGCAATAACACTTAAAATGGCGGCTATAGAATGGTTCCAGCAGCTTGTATAGCTACTATATTAAAGATGGCGGCTATAACACTCAAAATGGCGGCTGTAGAATGGTTCCAGCAGCTTGTAGAGCTGTTATATAAAGGATGGCGGCTGTAAGACTCAAAGTGGCGGCTGTAGAATTGTTCTAGCAGCTTGTAGAGCTGTTATATAAAGGATGGCGGCTATGTGACTCAAAATGAAGGCTCTAGAATGGTTCCTGAAGCTTGTATAGATGTTATATAAAGAATGGCGGATATGACACTCAAAGTGGCGAATGGTTCCAGCAACTTGTATAGCTACTATATTAAAGATGGCGGCTATAGAAATCAAAGTGGGGGCTGTAGAATGGTTCCAGCAGCTTGTATAGCTGTTATATAAAGGATGGCGGCTATAAGACTCAAAATGGCGGCTATAGAATGGTTCCAGCAGCTTGTATAGCTACTATATAATTAATATGACGGCAATAACACTTAAAATGGCGGCTATAGAATGGTTCCAGCAGCTTGTATAGCTAATATATAAAAAACGGCGGCTATAACACTCAAAATGAATGCTGTAGAATGGTTCCAGCAACTTGTATAGCTACTATATTAAAGATGGCGGCAATAGAACTCAAAATGGCGGCTGTAGAATGGTTCCAGCAGCTTGTATAGCTGTTATATAAAGGATGGCGGCTATAAGACTCAAAATGGCGGCTGTAGAATGGTTCCAGCAGCTTGTATAGCTACTATATATTTAATTGTAGTATATTCATACAAATAATCATTCAACACAATGAGCTCAACTTGTAACACTTTGTTGCAAGTATAAACAATTAAACACATACGCATTAAAATATAATTGTGCACTTGAATATGTTCATATGTATACATTGAAGTATTCACATAAACATATTCAAGTAAACATACAATTAAGCATGAACATATATGTATGTACATTTGTATATGCACATACATATATTCACATAAGCACTGTATGCACAAGCGTAACATGAGCTAGAGCCAGGCCAGCGTGTGACCGCTGACCAAGCACTTTGATGCATGCGCTCCAACAGTATGTATGTATGTACTGACACTCTCCCTCTCTTTTGTAGCTGTCGCATAAGTCGCAGCATAAGAATATATATGTAAAATTAGCCTAAGCAAAAGAATAATTTGGAATAAAGAATGAATTCTAAAACTTCAATCAAACGACACAGACGTGTCTGCTCTTATTATTTATATATATTTATAACCCAATGGAACCCGGTCAAAGGAGGTTTTTACTTGGCGACCGTGACAGGACCTGAGCTGCACACAACATATAGAAAAGCGACGACAACTAAATGATGCTGCAACTTATTGGCAAGAAAATAAACAACTGACAGAGATTGTAGCAACAACAACAGAACAGAACAGAGCAGAGAACAGCATAAACAACAGAGAGTGAATAATTTAATAATAATTACTGGAAAAAAAATAATAAGAAAAATTATGGAAGCATTAAACATTTAAAGCTAAAGAACAGCTATCAACATCAGCTTCAACACCAAAATCCTGAAGATATCTATTGAATATATTTGAGTCTCGTTCGTTATCCCAACGATGAACATCAGCATCAACATATAAGTTTGAGTACAAAGAAAAACGAAAACAACGAAAAAAAAAATCAACAACAAAAACAAAACCACGAATGAACAAGTTCGCAAGCTACTCCAGCAGAAGAGGCTGGAAGTAGACCTACTGGCCACTCTAAGGACGGAGGAAGACCGACAACGCTGCATAGAGCGTATCGACAACTTGAAAGCAGAACTTTGCCAAAGAGCGAAGAAACGCAAGGGGGCCGCAGAAATGCGCAAGCCTTAACTTGCCTTTAATTTAATAATTATAATTATAAGCCTAATAGCAAGTTGAAGCACGAAAGTGCAACTTGCGAATACTAACTTTCTGCTAGGCTATTACTAACAATGTGGTTGGAGAATTTAAAAAAAAAAAAATTATTTCTAAATAACAAATGAAATGTATATCTGAATTGTGAGCCAACCACATGCTCTATAATTTTTCCACGTCTCTGGCTTGCTGTGCAAGACACAGTTGAGATAAAATTTTTTTTTCTTTTGTCGTAAAAAAAAAAAAAAAAAATTAATAATTTTTTTAAATAAAATTTCTTAAAATGCATGAATCCATAACAATTTTTTTTATAATTATAATTCGTATTCAAGCAAATAAGAACGAAGCTTGAAATACTTATAAGAAAAAATGTTTTTAAAGTAATTTCTAAACAAAAGGTTTTGAGCTGTTTTTATGGGCTTTTGTTCCCTATTTTTTTCCCGGATTTGTCAAATTCATTTTGCTAAATTAAAATAGTCTCATATAAGATCGTTAGTCAGTGAGATTATTATTAGAATTATACACAAAAAAAAAAAAAATTTTTTTATATAAACTCCATATGTTCGATAATTCCATAAGTAAATTTGATGATATATCTCTTATACCCACAATGGGGTTAATAGAAACAAAATCAGTGGACTCCACTGCTAATGTAATAAATAAAATCGAATCATCAAATACTGACTTGAGATTAACGAACATATTGTTATTGATAATCGTCATAATATTGTGCGCATATATTTTATATAAAGCTTATCTATTACATAATAAATGTGTGACCAAAAGAGCCATAAGCCAAGCTAATGACCTAGATAAGGTCTAAGAATACATATGCACACACGCAAATAACAATTAAAAAAAAAATTTTGTGGAAAACAATGGCCACTCTTGATAATTATTTTGGAAGAATAAACGCTAGGCATCCCAGTATTGTCCAAGATTTAATTGAGGTTTTTAGAAATGAGCAAATCAATTCACCACAGAACTCAATAAACTTGGTACACATTAAGTCAGCTTACCTAAATAACGGGAGAAGATTTCCCAGTTCAAGGAAGCACTAGGGTACAGATGAGTTTCATCCTCACAGTACCATATGTATGTTGCTTTTCCAATGCAGCAGGCACATATCGTTTCTACCGAATGGAGGAACCGAGGCAGTAAGCCTAAACGATTTTTTTTTTTATACATACATCCATATTAATAGGCCTAACAAGTTAGTGTAGAATATGGATAAGATAGAAACAAAACAGTCTTCGACTAGCTCTCTTTGCGGGCAGACGTCAGTTTTCGTATCAGCAGAGTCTAATCGGTGTATTTCTTTCGCGACCCACGTGGTCTATCATTATTTGCTTTCATACATTCTTTCGTGAGTGCAGTTGTGTTTTAGTTCATAACTAAAGCTTATTTCATAAGACTATGGGGCCTCCCCCTCGGCCCCCTATTCTGAGGAGCAATCAGTTTGCGTTGCTTTCTGATAGCCCCCCGGCGAAAAAAAAGAGACAAAAAATCGACTTGACCTTTCCTGAACTTCCAACAATAACCCTCGAAAACCCGAAATACATCGTAATCGCATCAAAAAACAATGAAAAAAAAATCTCTGATTTCTCCTGTATTGCCGTGTACAACGCCCTACGACTAATATCTAAAAACATCTCCTCCATCAATAACTTGCGTGACGGCAACCTGGTGATGCTGGTAAAAAATCAAACCGAGGCTGCAAAATTCATCAACTCATCTTCTCTACCGGGCATTTGCGACATCACATGCAAAATGCACGAAACTCTAAACCAAGTAAAAGGCACAATATACGCTCCGTACCTCTCCGACGTTCCCAACGAAGATATTATAGAAGAACTCCGATCCCAAAAAGTCATTGATATATTCCAATTCACCAAAACCACGGATACCGGCACTAAACCCTCCGGAGTCATTCTGGTTACATTTGATTTATACAATCTTCCCAGCAAAATCGATATTGCATGGCATTCGGTAAAATTCGGTAAAATACCAAACCCAATGAGGTGCAAAACTTGCCAGCTGCTTGGCCATACAGCTAAACACTGCAATAATGAACCACTTTGCGGTAATTGCGCTTTACCTCCCCATTCGCCTGATAACTGCACACAAACGAAATGCGTCAACTGCTCAGAAGATCACCCATCTTACTCTCGCCAATGCCCCAAATATCAGCAGCAAAGAGAAATTTTGAAAATCAAGACAACAAAAAAATGTACAATGCGCGAAGCTAAGTTAATCTTCAATGCAACAACAACAAAACAATCCAACCCTTCTTCATACGCTGCAGTAACGATGGCTGGACACAATAGACGCGAAAAAACACCTGATCAAAATAACAACAAAAACTACAACTCAAGCCAAAATCACAACAAACTAAGCAAAGATAAGACAATTACTGTCACAAATGAAGAAACAACAACAACATCATCAAACACCTCCACGCCGCTGTCTTATCAGCAAAATCAACACGAAAATAACAAAAACGCATCAGCCGATTTCGACTATGCTACTCTGGGCTGCTCGCCTAAAACCACTGAATATTTAAAACAACTCCAAACTAACAAAATTACCAAATTTTCTAACATAAACCTCCCAACTACCTCCACAAATTTAACTCAAAAAGAATATAACACCACATCAGAAGAGTCTATGGAGGACTCTGATACATAATTAGATATAAACTTTTTCCACTGCATAGTATCCCCTTTACGCCTCCCAAATAATGACCCTTACAATTCTGCAATGGAATATAAACGGTTATTTCAACAATTACATTGATCTAGTATTATTAATTAAACAAACAAAACCGGATATTATATGCCTACAAGAGACAAATCTCAAATCTAACAATACTAATGTTGCAACTCCCAAACCATTTATTGGTCATTTTTTCAATAACTCTCCCAATCATCATGCGAAGCATGGCGTGGGTATACTTATACGTCAAAACATCCCACACAAAACTCTCAACATAATCTCTTCCACTTGCTCCATGGGCATTGAGGTTTTATCCCACCCTAATATTATAATATTTAACTCCTATATACCTCCCAACCAAAGACTAATAGCCTCAGAGTTAATAAATATTGTAGAGTCAGCTCATAAGCCTATAGTCTATGTCGGGGACTTCAACGCTTGGAGTCCTCTTTGGGGGTCCAGCTCTCGCAATCCCAAAGGTTATCAAGTTGAAGATCTCATAGTCAGAACAAACCTAGCCATTTTAAATGACGGCTCTGCCACCCACCATTCAACTCACAACTCTTTTACTAACATTGATCTGAGTATGACTTCCGTATCGTTAGTACCATACAGTAAATGGTCCATTTCCCAAAATTTACACGGGAGCGATCATTTTCCTATTACTATTAACCTTCTGACTCATTTAAAACCTGAAAAGGTCCCACCTATAATTAGGTTCAAAACTGACTACGCCAACTGGAATATCTTCCAATCGGTTTGTAAAAAACACTTCCAGTTCCCTTCGACCAACGACTTGAACCTCTTCGTTGCCAGAATTACGAAAAGCATAAAAACAGCAGCCATTCCACAAAGCATTCCTAAAAATCAGATAAGAAACCCTGTTTGGTTCAGCCCAAGTCTCCAAGATCTAAGAAAACAAAAGCAGACTCTCTGGCATAACTATAAATCCTTTCGTAACTCCACCAATTTAGTAGCCTACAAAAAAGCGAGAGCCCTGTTTAAAAGAGAAGCTATTAGAGCTAAACGAGATTCTTTTTGCAATTTTACTTCCAACATTAACCCTCTTTCCACAACCAAGAAATTATGGGCGGATATCAACAAATTAGTCGGAATTTTCCCAGGGCCTCTTAAATCCATCAGAGATAATAATGTTGAGCTACAAAATTCGGTTGACATTGGTAATGCTTTTGGAGCTATGTGGTCCAATTATTCCAGCGATGAAAACTTCTCTAATGTGTATAAAGTAAATAAAGAAAACTTCCTCTCTCTAGCTTACTCGCCCAATCACATTTCCGCAGATGCTAAGTATCTTGATGCTCAGATCACATCGATTGAGCTAGAGTCAGCCCTGCAGCACGCTAAGGGGAAATCTCCTGGTTATGACCGCATCTCATACCCTATGCTTCGAAACTTGCCTATAGAAGGAAAGCAAAGATTGCAAGAAATCTACAACAAAATGTTAGATACAGGTAGCTATCCGCATACATGGAGAACGGCCATAATAATCCCAATCCTTAAGCCAAACAAACCTTCCCACGAATTAACATCCTTCCGTCCCATATCCCTACTCTCTTGCTTGAGCAAAACACTGGAAAAAATTCTTGCCAAAAGGATCTTGTGGTTTATTACCAAAAATAAACTTATCAGCCCCAACCAAACTGCTTTCAAACAACAACACAATACCATGGACTCACTATTGCATATCCATCATTACGCGTCAGATGCTCTTTCCACCAAAAATCATGTAACCATTCTGGCTACTGATTTTGAAAGAGCTTTTGATCGCGTTGGTGTGCACACCGTACTGGAGCAACTTTCCCGGTGGGGGGTAGGTCCTAAGACCTTCTACCTAGTGAAGGCTTTCATGACCAAGCGATCCATCCGTGTTAGAGTTAATAATACTTTAACTAATTTCTATAAATTACACAACGGCATTCCACAAGGATCACCACTCTCAGTGGTATTGTTCATGATTGCCTTCCACTCCCTAGACAATATAATACTAAAACACAAAAAAATAGAACTCTCCGTTTACGCGGATGATGCTATAATATACAGCAACTGCAAAAACACAAATTCACTATTTCTTACTTTTAAACAAATACTCATGGATATCGTTGAATGGGGTAATTTCTCAGGGGCCACTCTTGCCTTAAACAAATGTAAATTATTTCATATCTGTAAAAAACATCGTTGTACATATCCAACTCTAACGATAAATAACACAACATTAGAATATACATCTAGTCTTAAAGTTCTCGGCCTTACGCTCGACAGTAGACTTACGTTTAAGCAACATTGTGTTAATCTTAGAGATAGCCTTAACAAGCGCCTTAATATCATTAAGTTTCTTGGGTCTAAGCGTTCTCTTGTCCATCCAACATCGCTAATTCATGCGACAAGAGCCCTAATACTGGCCAAAATCGACTATGGGCTGGCAATCTATGGATGGTGTGCGCCATCCAACATCAAATTGTTCTCCCCCGCATACCATGCAGCAGTACGGCGTAGCATTGGCGCCTTCCCCACAACCCCGACGAAATGCCTTTTAGCGGAAGCTGGGCTTCTTGAAGTACAGACGAGAGCGACGCAACTGACTTTTAAGCTTATACCTAAAATTCTCTGCTCGACCAACCAAATTCTGCTAAAAGACTTCAATACAACGATTAAACAGCGACGAAGTTTCAAAGTCATGTCTACTATACGCAGATGTTCCAGTTTCTTCAAAAAACATCAACTGGATATGCCATATCGTTGGAACAAAATCAGCCCATCTCCTCCTTGGCAACTTCCAGGCCACACCGTGAACACGTCTCTCAACTTATTAAAAAAATCAATAATACCAAAAAATGTATTTCAGCAAATGCTAGCTGCCGAAACGGAAAAAGTCCCCAACTGGACCTGGCTTTACAGTGACGGATCGAAAACAATTGACTCCACGAGCTTCGCAGTCGTTAGCCAATCTGGAACCCTCGTCTCATCTGGAATTCTCCCCTCATATTTCTCAATATTTTCTGCCGAAGCGGTTGCAATCCTTAAAGCAATTAAGCACGCTCTCGAACTTAAAGGCAAATTCATAGTATGCAGCGACAGTCTTTCTACCCTCAATGCAGTTAATAACATATACAACCAAACTAGCCTGATATGTGAAATTCGACATCTTTGCATAAAACACGCTAGCAAAATAAAACTCCTTTGGGCTCCTGGTCACATGGGCGTAAAAGGTAATGAGCTTGCAGATGCAGCGGCCAAACAGGCAGGACATTCTCCTTGCCCAACTGTCATCCCTGGTGTCAGAGAAGACTTATGGCGCAATATTAAGGAGATACTAAGAAAAAAGGAAATCACTCAATGGGACAGTTACGATCATAGGCTTAAACAATATAACCCAAGCAAGGAACCAGTCCGATATCCACCTTCATGCCACAGAAGACATTGCAATATCATCACCCGCCTCAGAACGGGTCACTCCGCCTTAACCCACGACCATCTGCTAAATGGAAAAGCTATGCCCAGATGCCCGAAATGCGAGGGAGGGTTATCAACCAAACACATATTGGATACCTGCCCACAACTGCATAATTCAAGGATTTGTCTATTTGGCCAAACCCAACCCTCCTCTCTTCTTATTTCACCCACAGTCAATAACATAAAATCAGTAATCAAATTCCTAGATGTAAATAACTTACTCAATAAGATATAAGTTAACGGTCGAGTCGATGGCCTTAGCAGCTAGCACTCTTAGCCCGTTAGTTATTATATTATTTTGTATAATAATTAATAATAAATAATAATAGAAACAAAAAGGCTACAAAAATATTTACCTTTCCTCGATTTCCTGATACAATCAGGTGAAACAAATCACAAATACAAGGAAATAAGGTATTGGATAGCCCACAACTACAAATTTACAAAAAATATTGTAGATCTTATGGAAAAATCCATAAACGTAGCTTATAGTAGATTGTTAGCTAAGACTGCTTTACATAAAGACGTGCCCGGATGGGTCTACGAACTTTTTAAGGACTCAATCGCGGTGATAGACACATCAGAATCGAGTACAGAACCAATAGATATAACAGACTCAGATGTAGAAATAATAGATACAGAATAAAAAAAAAAAGAAAACCCATAAACATTTTCGAAAATTTTGTTATTTTTAACAAACTATGGTTACTTGGGATGATATAATAGGAAAAGCTAGAATACACGCACAAGAATTAACTAAATCTTGTAAGTGCCTCTCGCAAAACAGAGAAACATCCCAAGACACAGTAACCAAACACACGAAAATAATAACTGAGAAGCTCCAAGCTATTAGGGCAGTATTAACTGAGCACTATAGCAAACTAAAGGAAGGGCAAAAAACAGCCGCAAATGCGTTCTACAGTGATTGCAAACATAAAGCAATAACTGTGCTAAACAGAGACAATATTGAATTTAAACAAACACCTGATTTGGAAACTTCAATAGTGCTGGAAGAAGAAACGCAACTAATGGCTGATGAAGAAATCGGTTAAGAATAACCACCAGTGAGCTCTGATCAGTCAATCATAAGTCATAATAAACCAGCAATTCCAAAAGGAAGCAACAAAATGACTCAAACAGTGGTAGAATTCATAAACACAGCCACCAGGCTGCTACCATTCTTCGATGGTGACATTAAAAACCTACAAGGTTTCATTGGGGCGCTTTGCGTACTTGATACCATAAAAGAAACGCATGAAGCAGTAGCCATCGAAATCATAAAATTAAAATTGAAAGGTGAAGCGGGTAATACGCTAAGATCTGAAACAACGATTGACGAAGTAATACAAAAGCTGTCAACAATCTTCAAGGGTGAATCAGTGGATCTTTTAACAGCGAAAATTAAAAATCTACAGAGAAACCCTAATAACTGTGTTTCATACACGAAGTAGATTACTGAGTTGACCGACGCCCTAAAAGGCGCATATATTTCGGATGGTCTTCCAAATGAACAGGCAATAAAATACACTACCAAAGTGGCAGTAAATGCTATGGTAAGTCATACCAAAAGTCAAAGAGTCCACCTACTAATGGAATCAGGAAACTTTGATTCAGCTAAAGAAGCCATCACTAGATTTATTACTCTTTCAGTAGAGTCGGGCTCCACAGGAAGTTCCCAAAATAATACCATTTTTTATGCCCAGCATAATGACCGCGGTAGACGCCGTTATAACAATAATGGTAACTGGAGAAACAACTCGAATTGGAACAATAACAACTCGAATTGGAGCAATAACGATGCCCACAGAGCCCAACGAGGCCGAAATAATTCACGCTACCGAAGAGGCAGCCGTGGAGGTGGACGACAAAACAATAATAGACAAAACACAAATAACCAACAGAATGGTTATAACAATACAAATGTCCCAATTACCCAAAGCGACCAGGGAAACGGACAAGCTCCTCCAAATGCTCAGAATTTAAAAATAAAGTATACTCTATTAACCTAAGAATTAATAATTTCGTATCGTTTAAGAATGTTAAAACCAATAAGAAAATAACATTCTTAATTGACACCGGTGCAGATATTTCAATAATAAAAGAAAATTCTGATGTATTTCATGACATCAAAGTAAACAAAACTGTAGACATTCGAGGCATAGGAGAAGGAGTAATAAACTCCAAAGGCCTAGTCTCAATAGAATTGCAGACAAATAAATATATTATTCCATACGAATTTCATCTGCTTCATTCAGATTTCGCAATCCCATGCGATGGAATAATAGGATTAGATTTCATAAAAACTTTTAATTGCAAAATAGATTACAGCAATTCAGAAGATTGGATTATACTTAGACCACATACATTGACGTACCCAATTTATGTTCCAATAACATTCAATCAAAATAGAACTATCTTCAGCAGAAGGTAACATTTTAATTCCGAATCAAGAAATTAAACCGGGCGTTTATGTTGCAAACACTATTGCAACAGCCCAAAGTACTTTTGTCCGATTTTTAAATACCACAGATAAATGCCAAATAGTAGGCTTTAACAATTTAAAATTTGAATCCCTTTCGAACTACGATATAGTTCAAAATACCAAAGATATAAGAAAAGAAACTGTAATTTATAAATTGAAGAAAAATTTCCCAACACTATTCAAAGACAAACTCGAAAAATTATGCACTGAGTATAGTGATGTGTTCGGACTTGACACCGAACCGATCACAACAAATAATTTTTATAAACAAAAATTAAGACTTAAGGATGATGAACCGGTATATGTGAAAAATTACCGGAGCCCGCATAGCCAAATAGACGAGATCCAGCGACAAGTTGGAAAGTTAATTGAACAGGGTATTGTTGAACCGTCTGTTTCGCCTTATAATAGCCCACTCTTACTAGTCCCAAAGAAAACACTTTCGGGATCTAAAGAAAAAAACTGGCGATTAGTAATTGACTATCGTCAAATAAACAAAAAATTGCTGTCAGATAAGTTTCCGCTCCCTAGAATTGATGATATTCTTGATCAATTGGGAAGAGCAAAATATTTTTCTTGCCTTGATTTAATGTCAGGTTTTCATCAAATAGAACTAGAAGAAAAATCAAGAGATATAACGTCTTTTTCAACGAGCAATGGCTCATATCGTTTCACGCGATTACCTTTCGGTCTAAAAATAGCACCTAATTCATTTCAAAGAATGATGACAATAGCATTCTCAGGGCTTGAGCCCAGCCAAGCTTTTCTCTATATGGATGATTTAATCGTTATTTGTTGTTCTGAACAACATATGATTAAAAACTTAGTAGATGTTTTTAAACTTTGCAGAAAAAACAATCTAAAACTGCATCCAGAAAAATGCTCATTTTTTATGCATGAGGTGACATTCCTAGGTCACAAATGCACAGACAAAGGAATCTTGCCAGACGACACAAAATTTGACGTCATCAAGAATTATCCAGTCCCACATGATGCAGATAGTGCTAGACGTTTCGTTGCATTTTGCAATTATTATAGACGTTTCATAAAAAATTTCGCCGAATACTCCCGGCACATAACAAGATTATGTAAAAAGAATGTTCCCTTCGAATGGACAGCAGAATGCGAAAATGCATTCCAATACTTAAAAGAAAAGCTCGTTCAACCTAATCTATTGCAGTACCCAGATTTCAGCAAAGAATTTTGCATAATCACAGATGCAAGCAAACAAGCATGTGGAGCAGTTTTAACACAAAACTATAATGGACTCCAGCTTCCAGTTTCATATGCATCAAGAGCGTTCACTAAAGGTGAAAGCAACAAGAGTACTACAGAACAAGAGCTAGCAGCAATACATTGGGCAATAACACATTTTCGACCATATATATATGGAAAACACAGTGCGAACAGACCATAGACCATTAACATATTTATTCTCCATGGTCAACCCGAGTTCAAAACTAACACGCATGCGGCTAGAATTGGAAGAGTACGACTTTACAGTAGAGTATTTGCGAGGTAAAGACAATTTTGTGGCAGACGCCTTATCGCGGATAACTATATCCGAATTAAAAGATATGAGTATAAAAGTCCTGAAAGTCACTACCAGGCAACAAAGTAGACAGAAAAACTGCGCAGTTAATAAAGAAGAACTTTTGCCAAGGCAAAAACTTCAAAATGCTTCTAGGCCCAACGTATACTAAGTCATCAATAATGACGAGGTACGGAAAGTAGTGACCTTGCGAATAACAGAATCTAAATGTTCACTGAAACATGGAAAGAAAGTTATGGCAAGAATTGAAGTTAGCGATTTGTATACCAATGGAATTCTCGACTTAGGTCAGTTCTTCCAAAGGCTTGAAATGCAAGCCGGTATACTTGAAATCAGCCAACTAAAACTGGCACCGAGCGAAAAGATCTTTGAAATTATTTCAATAGATTCTTTTAAAAATATGGGCAATACTATATTGAAAACATTAAGAGTAGCGCTACTCCAGCCGGTGACCCTAATAGAAAATGAAAAAGAAAAGGAAGCAATACTGTCTACATATCATGATGATCCAATTCAAGGAGGTCATACTGGCATTACCAGAACGCTGGCAAAAATCAAAAGACACTACTATTGGAAAAATATGGGACGCCATATCAAAGAGTACATAAGGAGATGTCAGAAATGCCAGGTGTCAAAAACGACGACACATACGAAGACTCCCATGATAATAACAGAAACACCAGCGAAGGCTTTTGATAAGGTTTTAGTGGACACAATAGGTCCACTACCAAAATCAGATAATGAAAATGAGTATATTGTCACATTGATATGCGATCTGACAAAATAACTAATAGCCATTCCAGTTGCATCTAAGAGTGCAAGTAATGTAGCTAAAGCTATATTCGAAAATTGTATACTACAGTACGGTCCAATGAAAACACTCATTACGGACATGGGAACTGAGTATAAAAACCAAATTATAACAGATATATGCAAGTACATGAAGATTCAAAATCTGACATCTACAGCATACCACCACCAGACTTTAGGGACAATAGAACGAAGTCATAGAACATTCAATGAATATATTCGTTCATACATATCAGCAGATAAGTCCGATTGGGATGCTTGGATACAATATTTCACTTATTGTTACAACACAACACCCTCGGCAGTGCATGAATATTGTCCATACGAACTAGTATTTGGAAGACTACCAAATCAGTTCATAGATTTTAACAAACTAGATAGAATAGATCCAATATACAATTTTGACGACTACTCTAAGGAAATAAAATTTAGAATAGAAATAGCATATAAAAGAGCTAGGATAATGTTAGAAAACCATAAGTTAAATAATAAAAAATACTACGACAAAAATATTTCCAATTTCGATTTAAACATAGGAGATAAAGTTTTATTAAGAAAAGAAATAGGTCATAAACTAGATGCTAAATATGTAGGGCCTTATAAGGTAGTGAGTATAGAAGACAATGACAATATATTAATAGCAGATAATAAGAATAAAAACCAAAAGGTTCATAAACACAGACTAAAACCATTTTCGGAATGATCAACCGTGAAAATAATAACATACATTTTATAATTTTCATGATATTTAAGTAATTCAAAAAAAAATTAAAAAAAAAAAAAGAAAATCTTTATGGATTTATTATTGTAGTATGTTCATACAACTAATCACTCAACACAATGAGCTCAACTTGTAACACTTTGTTGCAAGTATAAACAATTAAACATATACGCATTAAAATATAATTGTGCACTTGAATATGTTCATGTGTATACATTGAAGTATTCACATAAACATATTCAAGTAAACATACAATTAAGCATGAACATATATGTATGTGCATTTGTATATGCACATACATATATTCACATAAGCACTGTATGCACAAGCGTAACATGAGCTAGAGCCAGGCCAGCGTGTGACCGCTGACCAAGCACTTTGATGCATGCGCTCCAACAGTATGTATGTATGTATGTACTGACACTCTCCCTCTCTTTTGTAGCTGTCGCATAAGTCGCAGCATAAGAATATATATGTATAATTAGCCTAAGCAAAAGAATAATTTGGAATAAAGAATTCAATCAAAAACTCCAGTCAACCGACACAGACGTGTCTCTGATTATTATTTTACAACCCAACGGAACCCGGTCGAAGGAGTTTTTACATGGCGACCGTGACAGGACCTGAGCTGCACACAACATATATATAAATTATAATAACATAATTTTATATTGAAAAGCGATGACATCTAAATGATGCTGCGACAACTAATATATGGAAAAGCGACAACAACTAAATGATGCTGCAACTTATTGGCAAGAAAAGAAACAACTGACAGAGATTGTAGCAACAACAACAGCATAAACAACAGAGACATTAAACATTTAAAGCTAAAGAACAGCTATCAACGTCAGCTTCAACACCATAATACTGAAGATATCTAGTGAATATATTTGAGTCTCGTTCGTTATCCCAACGATGAACATCAGCATCAACACATAAGTTTGACTACAAAGAAAATTGAATGAACAACAGTGAAGATATTCCCTTCGCGGAATCTGCTCCTGTCGAGCAAAGGGATGCACTGACGCTAGAAGAAGCGTTAGAGCTGTATCCCAACGATGGACCACGGCCACTAACAATAGAGGAGTACAGAGCCCGGCAGCAGACGAGAATCCCCAAAAAGACGAAACGAGGCGGTGAGGTGAGACGCCTGCTCACCCAGAAAAGACTGCAGCAGGATTTACTAAAGGCCAGCACCAACGAAGAAGACCGACAACGCTGCATAGAGCGTATCGAGAACCTGAAAACTGAACTTCGCCAAAGAGCGAAGAAACGCAAGGGGGCCGCAGAAATGCGCAAGCCTTAACTTGCCTTTAATTTAATAATAATAATTATAAGCCTAATAGCAAGTTGAAGCACGAAAGTGCAACTTGCGAACTTACTAACTTTCTGTAGGCTATTACTAACAATGTGGTTGGAGAATTTTTTTTTCATATAAATTTTTTTTATTTCTAAATAACAATAACGAATGAAATGTAAATCCGAATTGTGAGCCAACCACATGCTCTATAATTTTTTCCACGTCTCTGGCTCGCTGTGCAAGACACAGTTGAGATAAAATTTTTTTCTTTTGTCGTAAAAAAAAAAATTTAATAATTTTTTTTAAATAAAATTTCATAAAAATTCATGAATCCATAACAATTTTTTTTTAATTCAAATATAAATTTTTATAATTATAATTCGTATTCAAGCAAATGAGAACAAAGCTTGAAATACTTATCAAAAAAAAATTTTTTTTTGTAACTTTTAAACAAAAGGTTTTGAGATGTTTTTATGGGCTTTTGTTCCCTATTTTTTTCCCGTATTTGTCATATTCATTTTCATCCTGCTAAATTAAAATAGTTTCATATAGGATCGTTAGTCAGTGAGATTATTATTAGAATTATACACAAAAAAAAAAAATTTTTTTTATATGAACTCCATATGTTCGATAATTCCATAAGTAAATTTGATGATATATCTCTTATACCCACAATGGGGTTAATAGAAACAAAATCAGTGGACTCCACTGCTAATGTAATAAATAAAATCGAATCATCAAATACTGACTTGAGATTAACGAACATATTGTTATTAATAATCGTCGTAATAATGTGCGCATATATTTTATATAAAGCTTATCTATTACACAATAAATGTGTAACCAAAAGAGCCATAAGCCAAGCTAATGACCTAGATAAGGTCTAAGAATACATACGCACACACACGAATAACAAAAAAAAAATAATTTTTTTTTATGTGGAAAACAATGGCCACTCTTGATAATTATTTTGGAAAAATAAACGCTAGGCATCCCAGTATTGTCCAAGATTTAATTGAGGTTTTTAGAAATGAGCATATCAATTCACCACAGAACTCAATAAACTTGGTACAAATTAAGTCAGCTTACCTAAATATAACGGGAGAAGATTTCCCAGTTCAAGGAAGCACTAGGGTACAGATGAGTTTCATCCTCACAGTACCATATGTATGTTGCTTTTCTAACGCAGCAGGCACATATCGTTTCTACCGAATGGAGGAACCGGGGCAGTAAGCCTCCATGATTTTTTTTATATACGTACATCCATATTAATAGGCCTAACAAGTTAGTGTAGAATATGGATAAGATAGAAACAAAAAGGCTACAAAAATACTTACCTTTCCTCGATTTCCTGATACAATCAGGCGAAACAAATCACAAATACAAGGAAATAAGGTATTGGATAGCCCACAACTACAAATTTACAAAAAATATTGTAGATCTTATGGAAAAATCCATAAAAGTAGCTTATAGTAGATTGTTAGCTAAGACGCCTTTACATAAAGACGTGCCCGGATGGGTCCACGAACTTTTTAAGGACTCGATCGCGCTGATAGACATATCAGAATCGAGTACAGACTCAGATGTAGAAATAATAGATACAGAATAATAAAAAAAAAAAATAAACATAAACATTTTCGAAAATTTTGTTATTTTTAACAAACTATGGTTACTTGGGATGATATAATTGGAAAAGCTAGAATACACGCACAGGAATTAACTAAATCTTGTAAGTGCCTCTCGCAAAACAGAGAAACATCCCAAGACACAGTAACCAAACACACGAAAATAATAACCGAGAAGCTCCAAGCTATTAGGGCAGTATTAACTGAGCACTATAGCAAACTAAAGGAAGGGCAAAAAACAGCCGCAAATGCGTTCTACAGTGATTGCAAACAAAAAGCAATAGCTGTGCTAAACAGAGACAATATTGAATTTAAACAAACACCTGATTTGGAAACTTCAATAGTGCTGGAAGAAGAAACGCAACTAATGGCTGATGAAGAAATCGGTTAAGAATAACCACCAGTGAGCTCTGATCAGTCAATCATAAGTCATAATAAACCAGCAATTCCAAAAGGAAGCAACAAAATGACTCAAACAGTGGTAGAATTCATAAACACAGCCACCAGGCTGCTACCATTCTTCGATGGTGACATTAAAAACCTACAAGGTTTCATTGGGGCGCTTTGCGTACTTGATACCATAAAAGAAACGCATGAAGCAGTAGCCATCGAAATCATAAAATTAAAATTGAAAGGTGAAGCGGGTAATACGCTAAGATCTGAAACAACGATTGACGAAGTAATACAAAAGCTGTCAACAATCTTCAAGGGTGAATCAGTGGATCTTTTAACAGCGAAAATTAAAAATCTACAGAGAAACCCTAATAACTGTGTTTCATACACGAAGTAGATTACTGAGTTGACCGACGCCCTAAAAGGCGCATATATTTCGGATGGTCTTCCAAATGAACAGGCAATAAAATACACTACCAAAGTGGCAGTAAATGCTATGGTAAGTCATACCAAAAGTCAAAGAGTCCAGCTACTAATGGAATCGGGAAACTTTGATTCAGCCAAAGAAGCCATCACTAGATTTACCACTCTTTCAGTAGAGTCGGGCTCCACGGGAAGTTCCCAAAATAATACCATTTTTTATGCCCAGCATAATGACCGCGGTAGACGCCGCTACAATAATAATGGTAACTGGAGAAACAACTCGAATTGGAACAACAACAATTCGAGCTGGAGCAATAACGATGCCCACAGAGCCCAACGAGGCCGAAATAATTCACGCTACCGAAGAGGCGGCCGTGGAGGTGGACAACAAAATAATAATAGACAAAACACAAATAACCAACAAAATGGTTATAACAATACAAATGTCCGAATTACCCAAAGCGACCAGGGAAACGGACAAGCTCCTCCAAATGCTCAGAGTTAAAAAATAAAGTATACTCTATCAACCTAAGTCTTAATAATTTCGTATCGTTTAAGAATGTTGAAACCAATAAGAAAATAACATTCTTAATTGACACCGGTGCAGATATTTCAATAATAAAAGAAAATTCTGATGTATTTCATGACATCAAAGTAAACAAAACTGTAGACATTCGAGGCATAGGAGAAGGAGTAATAAATTCCAAAGGCCTAGTCTCAATAGAATTGCAGACAAATAAATATATTATTCCATACGAATTTCATCTGCTTCATTCAGATTTCGCAATCCCATGCGATGGAATAATAGGATTAGATTTCATAAAAACTTTTAATTGCAAAATAGATTACAGCAATTCAGAAGATTGGTTTATACTTAGACCACAAACATTAAAGTACCCAATTTATGTTCCAATAACATTCAATTCTGGTAATAACTCAGCACTTCTACCAGCAAGATCCCAAGTGGTACGCAAAATAGAACTATCTTCAGCAGAAGGTAACATTTTAATTCCGAATCAGGAAATTAAACCGGGCGTTTATGTTGCAAACACTATTGCAACAGCCCAAAGTACTTATGTCCGATTCTTAAATACCACAGATAACTGCCAAATAGTAGGCTTTAACAATTTAAAATTTGAATCACTTTCGAACTACGATATAGTTCAAAATACCAAAGATTTAAGAAAAGAATCTGTAATTCATAAATTGAAGAAAAATTTCCCAACACTATTCAAAGACAAACTCGAAAAATTATGCACTGAGTATAGTGATGTGTTCGGACTTGACACCGAACCGATCACAACAAATAATTTTTATAAACAAAAATTAAGACTTAAGGATGATGAACCGGTATATGTGAAAAATTACCGGAGCCCGCATAGCCAAATAGACGAGATCCAGCGACAAGTTGGAAAGTTAATTGAACAGGGTATTGTTGAACCGTCTGTTTCGCCTTATAATAGCCCACTCTTACTAGTCCCAAAGAAAACACTTTCGGGATCTAAAGAAAAAAACTGGCGATTAGTAATTGACTATCGTCAAATAAACAAAAAATTGCTGTCAGACAAGTTTCCGCTCCCCAGAATTGATGATATTCTTGATCAATTGGGAAGAGCAAAATATTTTTCTTGCCTTGATTTAATGTCAGGTTTTCATCAAATAGAACTAGAAGAAAAATCAAGAGATATAACGTCTTTTTCAACGAGCAATGGCTCATATCGTTTCACGCGATTACCTTTCGGTCTAAAAATAGCACCTAATTCATTTCAAAGAATGATGACAATAGCATTCTCAGGGCTTGAGCCCAGCCAAGCTTTTCTCTATATGGATGATTTAATCGTTATTGGTTGTTCTGAACAACATATGATTAAAAACTTAGTAGATGTTTTTAAACTTTGCAGAAAAAACAATCTAAAACTGCATCCAGAAAAATGCTCATTTTTTATGCATGAGGTGACATTCCTAGGTCACAAATGCACAGACAAAGGAATCTTGCCAGACGACACAAAATTTGACGTCATCAAGAATTATCCAGTCCCACATGATGCAGATAGTGCTAGACGTTTCGTTGCATTTTGCAATTATTATAGACGTTTCATAAAAAATTTCGCCGAATACTCCCGGCACATAACAAGATTATGTAAAAAGAATGTTCCCTTCGAATGGACAGCAGAATGCGAAAATGCATTCCAATACTTAAAAGAAAAGCTCGTTCAACCTAATCTATTGCAGTACCCAGATTTCAGCAAAGAATTTTGCATAATCACAGATGCAAGCAAACAAGCATGTGGAGCAGTTTTAACACAAAACTATAATGGACTCCAGCTTCCAGTTTCATATGCATCAAGAGCGTTCACTAAAGGTGAAAGCAACAAGAGTACTACAGAACAAGAGCTAGCAGCAATACATTGGGCAATAACACATTTTCGACCATATATATATGGAAAACACAGTGCGAACAGACCATTAACATATTTATTCTCCATGGTCAACCCGAGTTCAAAACTAACACGCATGCGGCTAGAATTGGAAGAGTACGACTTTACAGTAGAGTATTTGCGAGGTAAAGACAATTTTGTGGCAGACGCCTTATCGCGGATAACTATATCCGAATTAAAAGATATGAGTATAAAAGTCCTGAAAGTCACTACCAGGCAACAAAGTAGACAGAAAAACTGCGCAGTTAATAAAGAAGAACTTTTGCCAAGGCAAAAACTTCAAAATGCTTCTAGGCCCAACGTATACGAAGTCATCAATAATGACGAGGTACGAAAAGTAGTGACCTTGCGAATAACAGAATCTAAATGTTCACTGAAACATGGAAAGAAAGTTATGGCAAGAATTGAAGTTAGCGATTTGTATACCAATGGAATTCTCGACTTAGGTCAGTTCTTCCAAAGGCTTGAAATGCAAGCCGGTATACTTGAAATCAGCCAACTAAAACTGGCACCGAGCGAAAAGATCTTTGAAATTATTTCAATAGATTCTTTTAAAAATATGGGCAATACTATATTGAAAACATTAAGAGTAGCGCTACTCCAGCCGGTGACCCTAATAGAAAATGAAAAAGAAAAGGAAGCAATACTGTCTACATATCATGATGATCCAATTCAAGGAGGTCATACTGGCATTACCAGAACGCTGGCAAAAATCAAAAGACACTACTATTGGAAAAATATGGGACGCCATATCAAAGAGTACATAAGGAGATGTCATAAATGCCAGGTGTCAAAAACGACGACACATACGAAGACTCCCATGATAATAACAGAAACACCAGCGAAGGCTTTTGATAAGGTTATAGTGGACACAATAGGTCCACTACCAAAATCAGATAATGAAAATGAGTATATTGTCACATTGATATGCGATCTGACAAAATACCTAATAGCCATTCCAGTTGCATCTAAGAGTGCAAGTAATGTAGCTAAAGCTATATTCGAAAATTGTATACTACAGTACGGTCCAATGAAAACACTCATTACGGACATGGGAACTGAGTATAAAAACCAAATTATAACAGATATATGCAAGTACATGAAGATTAAAAATCTGACATCTACAGCATACCACCACCAGACCTTAGGGACAATAGAACGAAGTCATAGAACATTCAATGAATATATTCGTTCATACATATCAGCAGATAAGTCCGATTGGGATGCTTGGATACAATATTTCACTTATTGTTACAACACAACACCCTCGGCAGTGCATGAATATTGTCCATACGAACTAGTATTTGGAAAACTACCAAATCAGTTCATAGATTTTAACAAAATCGATAGAATAGATCCAATATACAATTTAGACGACTACTCTAAGGAAATAAAGTTTAGAATAGAAATAGCATATAAAAGAGCTAGGATAATGTTAGAAAACCATAAGTTAAGTAATAAAAAATACTACGACAAACATATTGCCGATTTCAATTTAAACATAGGAGATAAAGTTTTATTAAGAAAAGAAATAGGTCATAAACTAGATGCTAAATATATAGGGCCTTATAAGGTAGTGAGTATAGAAGAAAATGACAATATATTAATAGCAGATAATAAGAATAAAAACCAAAAGGTTCATAAAAACAGACTAAAACCATTTTCGGAATGATCAACCGAAAAAAAAATAATAATTATCATGATACTTAAGTAATTTTTACAAAAAAAAAAAAAAAACAAAAATCTTTATGGATTCATCTATTATTGAAAACAAATTCAAGCAATTTCGAAAAACAAGAGAAAGAAAATTTGCCTAAAAAGACACAAACAAAAAAAAAAAAAAAACTTTCCTAAGATACACCTTTACTTTACCTTTTATTTTACCTTTCTATATAAATAATCATTACGATAACTACATAATATTACGTTATTCTCTAAAAGGGGAGGTGTAGTATGTTCATACAACTAATCACTCAACACAATGAGCTCAACTTGTAACACTTTGTTGCAAGTATAAACAATTAAACATATACGCATTAAAATATAATTGTGCACTTGAATATGTTCATGTGTATACATTGAAGTATTCACATAAACATATTCAAGTAAACATACAATTAAGCATGAACATATATGTATGTGCATTTGTATATGCACATACATATATTCACATAAGCACTGTATGCACAAGCGTAACATGAGCTAGAGCCAGGCCAGCGTGTGACCGCTGACCAAGCACTTTGATGCATGCGCTCCAACAGTATGTATGTATGTATGTACTGACACTCTCCCTCTCTTTTGTAGCTGTCGCATAAGTCGCAGCATAAGAATATATATGTAAAATTAGCCTAAGCAAAAGAATAATTTGGAATAAAGAATTCAATCAAAAACTCCAGTCAACCGACACAGACGTGTCTCTGATTATTATTTTACAACCCAACGGAACCCGGTCGAAGGAGTTTTTACATTATTATTATTATTGAAAACAAAAAAGAAACAAGAGAAAGAAAATTTGTCTGAAGAGACACAAAAAAAAATTCCTAAAATACACCTTTACTTTACCTTTATTTTACTATTCTATATCAATAATCATTACAATAACTCCATAATATTACGTTATTCTCTAAAAAGGGGAGGTGTAGTATATTCATACAAATAATCATTCAACACAATGAGCTCAACTTGTAACACTTTGTTGCAAGTATAAACAATTAAACATACGCATTAAAATATAATTGTGCACTTGAATATGTTCATATGTATACATTGAAGTATTCACATAAACATATTCACATAAACATATTCACATAAACATACAATTAAGCATGAACATATATGTATGTACATTTGTATATGCACATACATATATTCACATAAGGACTGTATGCACAAGCGTAACATGAGCTAGAGCCAGGCCAGCGTGTGACCGCTGACCAAGCACTTTGATGCATGCGCTCCAAAAGTATGTATGTATGTACTGACACTCTCCCTCTCTTTTGTAGCTGTCGCATAAGTCGCAGCATAAGAATATATATGTAAAATTAGCCTAAGCAAAAGAATAATTTGGAATAAAGAATGAATTCTAAAACTTCAATCAAACGACACAGACGTGTCTGCTCTTATTATTTATATATATTTATAACCCAATGAAACCCGGTCAAAGGAGGTTTTTACATAATATGGCGGCTATAACACTCAAAATGGCGGCTGTAGAATGGTTCCAGCAGCTTGTATAGCTACTATATTAAAGATGGCGGCTATAACACTCAAAATGGCGGCTGTAGAATGGTTCCAGCAACTTGTATAGCTGTTATATAAAGAATGGCGGCTATAAGACTCAAAATGGAGGCTGTAGAATGGTTTCAGCAGCTTGTATAGATGTTATATAAAGAATGGCGGCTATAACACTCAAAATGAAGGCTGTAGAATGGTTCCAGCAACTTGTATAGTTGTTATATAAAGGATGGCGGATATAGAACTCAAAACTAAAACTGGCACCGAGCGAAAAGATCTTTGAAATTATTTCAATAGATTCTTTTAAAAATATGGGCAATACTATATTGAAAACATTAAGAGTAGCGCTACTCCAGCCGGTGACCCTAATAGAAAATGAAAAAGAAAAGGAAGCAATACTGTCTACATATCATGATGATCCAATTCAAGGAGGTCATACTGGCATTACCAGAACGCTGGCAAAAATCAAAAGACACTACTATTGGAAAAATATGGGACGCCATATCAAAGAGTACATAAGGAGATGTCAGAAATGCCAGGTGTCAAAAACGACGACACATACGAAGACTCCCATGATAATAACAGAAACACCAGCGAAGGCTTTTGATAAGGTTTTAGTGGACACAATAGGTCCACTACCAAAATCAGATAATGAAAATGAGTATATTGTCACATTGATATGCGATCTGACAAAATAACTAATAGCCATTCCAGTTGCATCTAAGAGTGCAAGTAATGTAGCTAAAGCTATATTCGAAAATTGTATACTACAGTACGGTCCAATGAAAACACTCATTACGGACATGGGAACTGAGTATAAAAACCAAATTATAACAGATATATGCAAGTACATGAAGATTCAAAATCTGACATCTACAGCATACCACCACCAGACTTTAGGGACAATAGAACGAAGTCATAGAACATTCAATGAATATATTCGTTCATACATATCAGCAGATAAGTCCGATTGGGATGCTTGGATACAATATTTCACTTATTGTTACAACACAACACCCTCGGCAGTGCATGAATATTGTCCATACGAACTAGTATTTGGAAGACTACCAAATCAGTTCATAGATTTTAACAAACTAGATAGAATAGATCCAATATACAATTTTGACGACTACTCTAAGGAAATAAAATTTAGAATAGAAATAGCATATAAAAGAGCTAGGATAATGTTAGAAAACCATAAGTTAAATAATAAAAAATACTACGACAAAAATATTTCCAATTTCGATTTAAACATAGGAGATAAAGTTTTATTAAGAAAAGAAATAGGTCATAAACTAGATGCTAAATATGTAGGGCCTTATAAGGTAGTGAGTATAGAAGACAATGACAATATATTAATAGCAGATAATAAGAATAAAAACCAAAAGGTTCATAAAAACAGACTAAAACCATTTTCGGAATGATCAACCGTGAAAATAATAACATACATTTTATAATTTTCATGATATTTAAGTAATTCAAAAAAAAAAAATTAAAAAAAAAAGAAAATCTTTATGGATTTATTATTATTATTATTGAAAACAAAAAAGAAACAAGAGAAAGAAAATTTGTCTGAAGAGACACAAAAAAAAATTCCTAAAATACACCTTTACTTTACCTTTATTTTACTATTTTATATCAATAATCATTACAATAACTCCATAATATTACGTTATTCTCTAAAAAGGGGAGGTGTAGTATATTCATACAAATAATCATTCAACACAATGAGCTCAACTTGTAACACTTTGTTGCAAGTATAAACAATTAAACATACGCATTAAAATATAATTGTGCACTTGAATATGTTCATATGTATACATTGAAGTATTCACATAAACATATTCACATAAACATATTCACATAAACATATTCACATAAACATACAATTAAGCATGAACATATATGTATGTACATTTGTATATGCACATACATATATTCACATAAGGACTGTATGCACAAGCGTAACATGAGCTAGAGCCAGGCCAGCGTGTGACCGCTGACCAAGCACTTTGATGCATGCGCTCCAACAGTATGTATGTATGTACTGACACTCTCCCTCTCTTTTGTAGCTGTCGCATAAGTCGCAGCATAAGAATATATATGTAAAATTAGCCTAAGCAAAAGAATAATTTGGAATAAAGAATGAATTCTAAAACTTCAATCAAACGACACAGACGTGTCTGCTCTTATTATTTATATATATTTATAACCCAATGAAACCCGGTCAAAGGAGGTTTTTACATAATATGGCGGCTATAACACTCAAAATGGCGGCTGTAGAATGGTTCCAGCAGCTTGTATAGCTACTATATTAAAGATGGCGGCTATAACACTCAAAATGGCGGCTGTAGAATGGTTCCAGCAACTTGTATAGCTGTTATATAAAGAATGGCGGCTATAAGACTCAAAATGGAGGCTGTAGAATGGTTTCAGCAGCTTGTATAGATGTTATATAAAGAATGGCGGCTATAACATTCAAAATGAAGGCTGTAGAATGGTTCCAGCAACTTGTATAGTTGTTATATAAAGGATGGCGGATATAGAACTCAAAATGGCGGCTGTAGAATGGTTCCAGCAGCCGGTATAGCTACTATATTAAAGATGGCGGCTATAACACTCAAAATGGCGGCTGTAGAATGGTTCCAGCAGCTTGTATAGCTACTATATTAAAGATGGCGGCTATAACACTCAAAATGGCGGCTGTAGAATGGTTCCAGCAGCCTGTATAGCTAATATATTAAACATGGCGGCTATAACACTCAAAATATGGCGGCTATAACACTCAAAATGAAGGCTGTAGTATGGTTCCAGCAACTTGTATAGTTGTTATATAAAGGATGGCGGCTATAGAACTCAAAATGGCGGCTGTAGAATGGTTCCAGCAGCCTGTATAGCTACTATATTAAAGATGGCGGCTATACCACTCAAAATGGCGGCTGTAGATTGGTTCCAGCAGCTTTTATAGCTACTATATTAAAGATGGCGGCTATAACACTCAAAATGGCGGCTGTAGAATGGTTCCAGCAACTTGTATAGCTGTTATATAAAGAATGGCGGCTATAAGACGCAAAATGAGGGTGTAGAATGGTTTCAGCAGCTTGTATAGATGTTATATAAAGAATGGGGGTATAACACTCAAAATGAAGGCTGTAGAATGGTTCCAGCAACTTGTATAATTGTTATATAAAGGCTGGCGGCTATAGAACTCAAAATGGCGGCTGTAGAATGGTTCCAGCAGCTTGTATAGCTACTCTATTAAAGATGGCGGCTATAACACTCAAAATGGCGGCTGTAGAATGGTTCAAGCAGCTTCTAGAGCTGTTATATAAAGGATGGCGGCTATAAGACTCACAATGAAGTCTGTAGAATTGTTCCAGCAGCTTGTATAGCTACTATATTAAAGATGGCGGCTATAAGACTCAAAATGAGGGCTGTAGAATGGTTCCAGCAGCTTGTATAGCTACTATATTAAAGAAGGCGACTATAAGACTCAAAATGGAGGCTGTAGAATGGTTCCAGCAACTTGTATATCTACTATATTAAAGAAGGCGACTATAAGACTCAAAATGGCGGCTGTAGAATGGTTCCAGCAGCTTGTATAGATGTTTTATAAAGAATGGCGGCTATAACACTCAAAATGGCGGCTGTAGAATGGTTCCAGCAACTTGTATAGTTGTTATATAAAGGATGGCGGATATAACACTCAAAATGGCGGCTGTAGAATGGTTCCATCAGCTTGTATTGCTAGGGGAGAGTGCCCAGTTGTGACTCAGGCCTTGTTGTGACATTCTCAAATATTTTTGAAATGCGGTATTGAATGACAGTTTGAGCCCTGTAAATCATGTTTGTTAGACGTTCTGCAGTTTTTGGACAGACCCCAACATTAATATTCGTATTGTATATACGCGTACCAAACATCGTGTTGAAAATAGTGCGAATAAGTTTTTTTTCATTTTTTTCAAAGTACCAAAATTTTGTGAAATTAACAGTTAAAAGATGAGTGTAATGCATGAAGATATTGTATTTGCCGTCTATAAAAATTTATGTGATTATGTAGTGTCTATAAAAAATATACATATAAACTTTAAACTATAAAAAGGCCCAGTTAAGACTCAGCTGGGGTGCCCAGTTATGTCCCATTTTTTTTTTGCACTCGGATTATGTAAAATTGTCAAATTCCAACATTTTTGTTGTTGTTTAACAACAAGGAAAGGAAATTTACATATTGAGACAAGTTTGTCCGAGAATATTCTGGAAGATCTCTATCGGGAATGTTTCATTTGGTAATACACTGATTAAGTAACGTTTGGGAATTAAATGACTTTACATAGTTTTAGTCAATGTTCATGTAATCGAACCACTGTATATTTTCAACACCGAAGAAATCAACAACGAAGCGAGCAACACCATCACGGTGTTGCCGAAGAAATTGCCAACTCTATCCATTGCAATATATGCAAGCGTCCATTTCATTCAAAGTGCGCTAACATGCAAGCAAGTTATTTTACATGCAAAAACTGCGAAAGTGACATGGACGACGAGGAATAAAAATCGTTGTCATTTATGGCCATTGGAGTCCATTTTCTTTTGTGTTTTTCATTGTTTTTGCCATTGAAGGCCCACATAATAAATAAACGATAAAATTACAAGAATTGGTGTGAAATTCCTTTCATTTGTTCTTATTTTCAGTGAATTTCTTAAGGTGAGTCATAACTGGGCCACTTTTTTTTCGGCCTAAAAAAAGTTATCCAAATTAAATCTGTTTTTTTGAGTAACTCAAATAAACACACATTGTTTGGAAAAAATCTGTCCCCAAAAAAATCTTCCAAGCGTGAGAACGCTTAGTAGGCGAAATCAATAAGCCAATCAAATTCCAGATCAAGATATCATCCGATCAAAAGCTCCCACTACTGACATAAAAAGCTTTCTAACCGAACTTTCAACATAATTGTAAACATCAAAAGCTTTCTAACCGAACTGTAAACTTAATTGTATGAATAATGATAAGTTAGTTCTTAAGACGCATCCTTTAAATAAAGATCGTTTCTTTTGAGTTCGATAGATCCAATTTTTCTTTTTTCTCACTTATAAAGAAAATGGATTTATAATTGGCGCAGTCGGTAGGATAAAACGAAATATATTTAGTGCGTGCAAAACCTGTGTATAAGCGACCGTTACGGATATCGAATCTAGGTTGCCTAATAAACCTGACCTTTTGTGTATCATTAAATAAGTAAATGTGCAAAATCTGTGTATAAGCCACCGTTACAGATATCAAATCTAAGGTTGGCCCGTGATCGAGACTTTTTGTGCTAAAAATTAAAATAATTAGCTGTAAGCAATTAAGGCCCAAAGCCCCAAAAATTTTTTTTCCGTTTTATCCGCAAAAGAACCTTTCGTGCAGTCAAAAGCGCGACATCGAATCCTGGAGTATTACTGTCTCAGAGAGAAACCTAAAACTAATAATCAGAGTACTTCAGGAAACCCAAACTACAGATCAAACCAAAATAATTTAGGGCAAACCTATTATAAGCAAAGCAACCAATACAATAATTCAAATCCTACTCCCCAAAATAATCAACAGCTTCGAGAAGAATTACAACAAAATCTTAATCATGGCAGACAGGGAAATCCACTTAATTATCAGATTCAGAATCAACCCCAGAATCAAAATCCCATGGTAAATAAACTTACTAAAAGGCAAAGAGAAAGTACCAGTGGTCAGAATAGAATGGTCTGGTCCGAAAATTTTCATTAATCAGCCTCGGATCAGACAGCTCAGACAGAACCAATGATCCAAACAGATCAACCGAGTACGTCCAATCAAACCCCTATATAGCGGACGTTGACGATACTATGCGCAGTACGTTCAAGTGGCCCCTACGACACCAGAACAAAGCCTGTTACGCGAATTATATTCGTTGAAAGAACGAATTTTAGTCACTAGATATCTTTAGATATCTTTATTTATTTATTTAAATTTTGATTTAAATTTTGTTGAATTAAACGATTTTTGTTCACTGGATATCTTTAGATATTGTGAGATTCTTTATTAGTTTGGAACTTAGACTTCTGTCTGGTTACAATTGAATCTTAAGACTAAAAATATGATTTTCTTTGGCATATGCAAATGCCCATTTCGTTTGTTTCATAAATTGCTGATCGAGCATTTGCAACGGGAGCGACGGCGACGCTGCTGTTGTTTATGCTTTTGAAATTTGATTTTGATTCAAGTACTTCTGCATGATTATGCTGATCTCGTCGTTATCAACATTCCCATGCATAGGCTTATTTGTTTGTTCAGCTTTGGCTTTTTGTATAATTATGTTATTTGTTTGTGCGACTTTAATTGGTTTCATAACTCCTCCCCCCTTTGATGAGGGATTCTCCTGGATTCCTCTTTTACATTTGTTATAGGAATATATTCCTATGAAGAGGAGTACAAGAGTAATTGATACTATGCCAAAACTGTTGGAAACTATTGTTTGTATTTTTATTTCTTTAATTGTTTTTGTGTTTTCTATTTCTTTTAATACGATTTCTTTAAACGTCTGCTTTTCGGTGAAGTTAAATGAGTTTTCCTCCTCTTCTTCATTGGCAAATGATTGTATATAAATTTCTTAGTTATTTTTGTAGTATGTTTCATCTATGAGGACTGTGCAATTTGTGAATTCTATGAGGAAGTTTCCTCTTAATATTTCGCTATTGGTGGTATTGTTGCAATTGTATTGAATTTCATTATCTTGTGCATTACTTATTAACAATGTACCTTCGTTTATTAATTTGGTCTTAAATTCTACATCTTCTATCATTTTACAATTTCTTTTAATTATACAGTTAGAGCTAAGCTTGAGTTCATTTATTGTTTTCTGTTCCTCGTATGTATAAGTTTTGTTCTCTATTTTTATTACTCTTTCGGGACTTATGTCGATTCTTTTGTTCTTCTGATTAGTTAGTGGGGTTATTAGGAATACTGTGGTAGTTATTATGTTAGTTGGTATTTTGATTGCTATGATTATATTAGTGTCATAGGTCATGACTCCCATGCGAATTAATTTAATTTTGTAAAAATCTATATTATAGAGTATAAACTCTTTGTTCGTTAGTATTGAGGGGTGAAAGAGGTTATATTTAGCTGACGCTATTGTGTCCAAGATGGTGTCTACTTTATCATGCAAAAATTTCAACTTCAACAGCTGGTCATGATACATTATGTCTGTTCTGAGCATGGTATTATATGTCTCAATGTTGTTAAGGGTTTTGGTTATTTTTTCCCTGTCATCCAATATTACTTCTTTAAGTGTGTTAATAGAATTTTGTAAGTCGTTATTTATTTTTACTTGTTTGTTAATATTGTTAATTATGTTGTTTTGGTTTTCTTGGTTATTAAGGAGATGATTCATAATGGTTTCCCTGTCGTCATCATCCATGAGACCGGTGAGCCACTTCTGAGCTTTTCCTATTGCGTTGATAAGGCCGCGTTTTTGTCTTGCTAGCGAATTGGGGGTTATGGATCTTATTTTGATTTTTATAGTTTCTATCTCTGTATCTAGCCTATGCCTGTCTTTCTTAACCAGAATTTTCGTATTATTCTGGATTATGTTGGTTAATTCTAATATTTCTTCTGGACTTATTATATGTAGGACCATTTTGAGCTCGCTAACCAGCTCCACCGTACTTTCCCCCAGCGATATGAATCCGGTTTCAGCCTGGATCGGGGTTATGTTGATCATTGCCGTCGACAGTGTTGGCAACAGGCACATGATGAGGAGTGTCAACGTTATCTGAAAATTTTGTAGGTCTTTTAATGTTTGTTGTATGGATGTTTTGTAATTTTGTTTTCCTAAATTTGGGTTCTTCCTTGTGTCTTAAGTTTTTGTAATTTTTTATAAATCCTTCTGTTCTGGTTTCTATGTAAGTTTCCCTGTTATTATTTAGTTTTGATATTTTTTCAGCTTTTTGTGCTGACATTCTGTCATATAATTCTTTGTGATCGACTTTATGGTTTTGTACTTCGAACGGTGTAGAGTTTGTGGTGGTGTGGTGTGTATTGTTGTAAAAGTATACAGCTCTGGCCATTTGTTCAATTATAGGTCTTTTCTCTTCTATATTTAGTGTACGAATTTTCTCTGTCAATGTATTATTAAGTCTTTCGACATCGCTATTGCCAGTATGACTATTTGGCTTTGTTAAGTGGTATTCTATGCCTTCTTTTTCCAGGAATTCCCTGACGTTCAAGCTATTGAATTCGTTGTCGAAGACAAATTTCTGGACTTTCCCTCTAATGGACAAGAACTGTTGAATGTGTTCTACTATTGTGATACTATTTCTATCGGTCAGTGGCAAGCAAGTGGCGTGTTTTGAGAATTTGTCAATGAATATTATGAAAGATTGTTTTGAATTCACATATGTGTCCACATGTATTATCTCGTTGCAGGTTTTTGGTGTTTCTGTTAGATGGAAGTTGTTTTTAATGGGTTTCCTATCATATTTCCCACCACTGCAAACGTCACAATTATCTATTATTCTGTGGATATGTGTTTTTAGATTGGGATGGTAAATTTTAAGTTTAAGTTTCTGATAGGTAGCAACTATCCCGCAATGGCCACTCTCGTTTTTATGAAACAGAGCTATTTGGGTGTGCAACTCATCTTCAGACTCTATGTCTGTAGCGAACCTGGTACATTTTACGAACCTTACTTTTGGATTGGAAGTGTATTCCTTTGTCAATATTTTTTGAAATTGGTAAAATTCATGGTCGCTTAGGTGTGAAAAAACTCCTATCTTTCCTGCTGTTATTTCTCGTCTGAGGATGTTTACTGCTTGGTTGTTTTCCAAGTCTTCTTTGCTAATATAAACTCTCTTTCTGCCAAACACTTGTACTATGGTGTTGGGTTTCTTTTCTGTGAAAATTATTTGTGTTTTGAATCTGTTGACTGCCGTTTCTAGTATGGACATGTTAAAACCCTGATCCTCTTCTTTAGAGTGAACCGTTTCAGTCAGGGATTTGTTGTCTTCTTCGTCTGTTGGTTCGACCATTTAGGTTAATTTCGTCTTCTTTAATCCTACTCAAAAAATCGGCAATATTATTATTTTTTCCTTTTATGTATTCTATATGGAAATTGTACTCCCCCAGATTAATGAGCCATCTCTGCAGTCTTGGGCTTATATCTTTGCCCGTATATTTAGCCATCAGCCATTTTAAGGGTTGGTGATCGCTCTCGAGGTCGAATTCTCTACCATAAACATACGGTCGAAAGTACTTTACGGCCCACACTATGGCTAGAAGCTCTTTCTCTATAGTCGAGTAGTTGCATTCATGTTGATTTAATGTTCGGGATGCATATGCGATTGGGTGGCTCTCTTGCGATAGCACTGCTCCCACCGCGAAATTACTGGCGTCTGTAGTCACAGTGAATTTCTTGGAAAAATTTGGGTATCGTAGGACTGGACTGTTAGTAACTAGTGTCTTCAACTTTTCGAATGCAGCTATATAGCTTGGGTCATTAGTGTTGATCGTCTCGTTTTTCTTCAGATACCTTGACATAGGGAATGCTATTTTTGCATAATCCTTAACGAACTTTCTGTAAAATCCTGTCATTCCCAGGAATGATTTAATCTGTTTTGCCGTTTTGGGTAATTTTAAATTTTGTATAATATTTACTTTGTCTGGGTTCGGTTTAATACCGTGAGTGGTCAGGATGTGGCCAAGAAATTGTGTTTCTTTCTTAAGGAAGTCACACTTATTCACTTGAATTTTCAAATTTGCCTCCTTCAAGGTTCTAAATATCTTCCTTAGGGTGGTCATATGTTCCTGAAGGGAAGTGCTAAAAATTAATATGTCGTCCATGTAGACGACACAGTTGTCATTAATATGGTCTTTCAAGACTTCATTCATGAGCCTCTGAAATGTCGATGGAGCATTTTTTAGTCCGAACGGCATTCTGACAAACTCATAGTGACCTGACGGTGTTGAAAATGCCGTTTTTGGTCTGTCTTCCTCTCTTACGAGAATTTGGTGAAAACCCTTCGCCAGATCGAGGGTTGTGAAATATTGGGATCTACCTAATTTATCCAATAGAGAGTTTAGATTAGGGATTGGAAATCTGTCATCGACCGTGAATTCGTTTAATTTACGGTAATCGATGACGATTCTGAACTTTTTTGACCCTGAATTATCGAGTTTTTTCTCGACGATCCATAAGGGACTGTTGTAGGGTGAGTTACTCTTTTTTATTATGTTCTGCTCAAGCATTTCCTTTATCTGTCTATTTATTTCTTTTTCATGTATTTGGGGATATCTATATATTTTAGAATATAAAGGCCTATCCACTGTGTTAATTATTTCGTGGGAAATCTGGTTTGTTGCTGACAAAACGTCCCCCTCTTGGAGAAATAAGTCGTCAGATTCCGCTAATAGGGTTTCGACGGCTCGACGTTCCTCTTCATTTAAATGAGCGAGGTTGAAGCGATCTCGTATTTCTTCTTTGTTCACGGGTTGCAGAGCACAAGCATTGTGCATTTCTTCTGGGTATTCGTAATCCAAAAAAATAAAATTTTCTATCGAGTAATTGTACATATCGCTCTGTGTTGTTGATTTGAGCATTGAAGGCTTTTAAGAAATTTTGGCCTATTATTGCCGAGAAATTTTTGTTTGAGAAATCTATAAGTTTCCACTGTAGTGTCCCCGAGTAGGGTATCTCTTTTGGAAGTGGTGTTGTTACGGTGTATTTCACGACGTTAATGCCGTTAAGAGTTTTATAAGAGCATGGTTTGGTGAGTTCTGTTTTGGGGTATTGAAATTCGAGAATTTTTGATTTTAAGATGCTTGTCGTCGCACCAGTGTCGACTAAGCATTTAATTTTTCTTTTCCTATTGTCCACACTATTATGGGTAAGGATGCTCTAGGCAAGGAATCAAAAAATTTACCTGTTCTTCCTCTTCTTCTTCTGCCTGTTTTTCTTCTAAAGTCCCAATCTCCATGGGTGTGGGATCATTCTTTTGAGTGTCAACGCTCATATGAGACATTCTTGTCTGTCTTGAGCTGTTACCCTTGTTGTTATAGTTAGGTTTAAAATTTGGATTTTGGGTGGGTTGTGACCTGTTATACGACTGTTGGTTGACTTGGTCACTCCGAGGTGGGCTGGCGTTATTATTGGTGTTTGGTTGGCCACCCTGATTCTGTTTGGTATTGTTATTATTACTAGCAACCTGATTATTCTGGGTTGCGTTTTTATGAGTGGTGCTAGTGTTGGTGTTAGCGTTAGTGTTACCCTGTTTGTTATAGGTATTGTTCGAATTTTTCCTATACCTCTGTAAGATAGCTCTGGGATCGTCCAGTGCTTTAATATTTGAATATTTCGTTTGTAAAGCATGCATAGATATGCCCTGATCGACATGAATCCTGAATGGAGTGTCTATTTTATTCATTAACATGTTTAACAAATCTCTATCTACTTTATCATTTTCATACATGGCTGGTTTGGATTCGTCGAACATATATATTTTATTTATTTCGCACTTTGCTTTCTCAAACTCCTGGAACAAATCTCTTAAACTACTCACTTTGATGAATCTGCATCTATCGAATACGTCCTCGTAGGTCATCCTGGGTCGCATTTGCTCCATCAGTTTGGTCTTCATTTGGTCCCAGCTAGGCTCCATCCCCAATTGTCTGATGAAATTTGCTGCTGTTCCCGACACCTTTTCATTAGTGACGATGCTAGTGCCAAACTGGATCAGCAATGCGTTTCCCTGGCATAATGTCATGAGGAACTCCACAGATTTTATAAAAGCCAATACATCATGTTGGTCGTCGAGCTGCCTTAGCTGGCGAAACTGCTGGATGATATCTTTGTTTGACAGCCACTGGAATGGTTGTTGTTGTTGTTGTTGCTGTTGTTGTTGCAGTTGTTGTTGTTGTTGTTGATTTTGTTGCCTTAATAGGTTCAACTCTCCTTCCTGTTGCAGCAATGCTGCTCTTAAATTATCCATCTCTGCTTCCATTGTGGTTTAAATTAAAAAAATTTCTCGCAGATTAACGTTGGTTAATTCTGAACGTATTTGTCCGATTTCGACTGCGCCAATTATATTCGTTGAAAGAACGAATTTTAGTCACTAGATATCTTTAGATATCTTTATTTATTTATTTAAATTTTGATTTAAATTTTGTTGAATTAAACGATTTTTGTTCACTGGATATCTTTAGATATTGTGAGTTTCTTTATTAGTTTGGAACTTAGACTTCTGTCTGGTTACAATTGAATCTTAAGACTAAAAATATGATTTTCTTTGGCATATGCAAATGCCCATTTCGTTTGTTTCATAAATTGCTGATCGAGCATTTGCAACGGGAGCGACGGCGACGCTTCTGTTGTTTATGCTTTTCAAATTTGATTTTGGTTCAAGTACTTCTGCATGATTATGCTGATCTCGTCGTTATCAACATTCCCATGCATAGGCTTATTTGTTTATTCAGCTTTGGCTTTTTGTATAATTATGTTATTTGTTTGTGCGACTTTAATTGGTTTCATAACTCGCGCGAGCCCAAGCAGATAACTGCCCACCTCCCACCCGACCGACCGAGGGGTGCAGCCGTAAAACGCACGGCACGAATCGCGTGGACACATACACAATAGAAAAAACAGACAAACAAATAAATAAAAAATACTATAGCTATCTATTAACTAAATGGGATAGGATAGAAGTTTTAATCATACGATTACAGGGAATAGAAGGTTGTAATCAGAGCAGAGGACCCTAAAAGGTTCATGCAGTGCATAGTTAAAAGAACAACGACTAAGGGATAAAGGTATTAAAGGATGACTACTCCGTCTACATGGTACCGACAGATTTACCTGGGCTAATAACTCAGGCGATTCGATATCACCAATTAGGAGCTTGTGCATAAAAATAACACCAAGCATAATTCCACGGTTAGTTAGGGAAGGAAGGTTAATCAAGAGAAGTCTACTAGAATACGAAGGCAAATTGACATTGCGATCCCAGCTTAAGCCACGAAGAGCAAATAGCAAGAACTGCTTTTGAACGGATTCAAGTCGAATCTGGTGCGACTCATATTGAGGGTACCAAATGCAAGATCCATACTCTAAAATAGGACGGACAAGCGAAGTAAAAAGAACTTTAGTTGTATAGGGGGCATCAAATTCTTTTGACCATCTTTTAATGAAACCCAGGACACTCATGGCCTTTACGACCGTGGTGGAAATATGGGTGTTAAAATTTAACTTATGGTCCATAAGTACGCCCAAATCATTCATATTATTTAGACGTTCTAAAGGACTATTGTTTAGAAAATAAGTGACCAGTTGAGGAGAGTTACGAAAAAAAGTCATTACCTTACATTTGGTAGTGTTAAGATTTAGTAGATTAAACTGGCACCAGGATTGAAAGTGTTTAAGATCATCTTGTAGCCGACTAAATGAATCTGTATCTTTATAAGTAAGACAAAGCTTGACATCGTCAGCATACATAAGCACACGCGAATGAACAATGACTGATGGTTAATGATCGTTAATGAATATTGTTAAAAACAGCAGAGGGCCAAGATGACTACCTTGAGGTACACCTATATCCAACTAAAAATCAATAACATCCCCTTAAAGTGCGTTATAGATACAGGCTCTTCTATATTATTATTTCAATTTTCCAGAAACCTCAGAAAATTTGAATGTCCAAACAATAAAAGGAATAATAGAGCTTAATAAAAGCGTATCTTTTGCACCAAGCAAACTTTGACCCAACCATCAAAAATTTTATTGCCATAAATTTTCATCAACATACGACATAATATTAGGTAGAAAATATCTCAAAGCATGTCAAGCCGTTATAAACTATGAAGAAAATAGTGTGACATTATCAAATCAAGAAAAAGAAAAGTCAATACCTTATCCTCCCCCAGAGTTCAAATATGAAGCCTTCACAGAAGAAATAAATAACAGTATCGAGTAAAAAAACGAATTTAGACTCGATCACTTAAATTCAGAAGTAGAAAAGTTAAAGAAAATATTGCATGAAGTTAGCGATATCCAGTATAGGAAAGGTGAAAATTTGACCTTTACTAGTACAATAAAGCATAACATCAGGACCAAACACGAGGACCCAATATACAAATACCCACAAATCTTTGACGAAGAAGTCAATAAACAAATTAATGAAATGATAGAATAGGTAATCATACGAAAATCGAAATCGCCCTATTGTTCTCCAATCTGGATCGTACCCAAAAAAGAGGACGCATCCAAGGAACAAAAGTTCCGTTTAGTAATCGACTATCGTAGTCTAAATGAGATTACTGTCGATGACAAGTTCCCAATACCGGTAATGGACGAAATATTAGACAAACTTGGAAAATGTCAATATTTCACAATCATTGACCTCGCCAAAGGATTCCATCAAATCCAAATGGATCCCAAATCAATCGAAAAAACCGCATTTTCTACTAAACATGGTCATTACGAGTACACACGAATGCCATTTGGGCTAAAAAATGCACCAGCCACGTTCCAAAGGTGTATGAATAATTTACTAGAAGATCTAATCTATAAAGATTGTTTAGTCTACTTAGACGATATAATTGTTTATTCCACCTCATTAGAAGAACATTTGGCAGCACTAAAAAAGTCTTTGCAAAATTGCGCAACGCTAATCTAAAACTACAATTAGATAAATGCGAATTCTTGAAAAAGGAAACATAATTTTTAGGTCACGTCATAACTACAGAAGGCATCAAACCAAACCCAGATAAAGTCAAAGCAATTGAAAAATTTCCGATTCCTAAAACCCCAAAAGAAATAAAATTATTCTTAGGATTATGCGGATTCTTTTGGAAATTCATACCAAACTTTGCTCAAATTGCAAAACCTTTAACTCTTGGGTTAAAGAAAGCAGCTAAAATAAACATAAACGACCCACATTATATTTCATCCTTTGAAAAATTAAAATGTCTCCTTATGAACGATCCCATACTTGCGTATCACGATTTCAAAAAAACATTTTTTCTAACCACAGACGCTAGCAATATAGCTCTAGGTGCGTTCATCTCACAGGACCATAGACCTATTTCCTATGCTAGTAGAACACTCAATGAACATGAACTTAATTATTCAGCCATAGAAAAGGAACTACTATCTATCGTATGGGCAACCAAATATTTTAGACCATACCTCTTCGGCAGACATTTTGAAATCCTAAGTGATCATAAACCCCTTGTATGGTTGGAAAATATAAAAGAACCTAACATGAAATTACAGAGATGGAAGATAAAATTGAACGAATTCGATTATAAAATAAAATACTTACCAGGAAAAGAGTATTACGTGGCAGACGCCCTTTCTAGAATAAAACTAGATGAAAATCTTTTAGGTGAAGAAACAAGTAGTTCTAGAACCACAGTACATAGTGTTCAAGAAGATAATGAAAGCCTAATAGCCATTTCAGAAAAACCTTTTAATTTCTACAACCGTCAAATAGAATTCACTAAATGCAACGAAAATAAAATCAAGGTTACTCACTATTTTCACACAACTAAGATAGAAATATCATATGTAGAAATGACCAATCAGTTGCTAAAGAAATTATCAAAAAATATATATGCTCAAAAAATAATGCACTTTACATTGAAAACGACTTAGACTATCAAAAACTAATTCAAAACTTCATTAATGAATGCCATATATGCAATTTATCGAAATCAGAAAATCGAAATACTAAATTAACCTTTGAAACCACCCTAGAGATATTTAACACTAGAGAAAAATACGTGATGGATTTCTATTTAATCGACAACCAACAATTTTTATCTTGCATAGATATTTACTCAAAGTACGCGACTTTAGTTGAAGTTAAAAGTCAAGATTGGCTTGAAACAAAAAGGGCAATCATAAAAATCTTTAACGATATGGGTAAACCCTTAGAAATTAAAGCATATAAGGACTTAGCTTTTATTTGTATAGCACTTCAAAATTGGCTACAATCAGAAAACGTTAATATAAGTATAACATCGAGCAAAAATGGCGTTTCAGATGTGGAAAGATTCCAAAGAACCGTAAACGAAAAACTAAGAATTATTAATGCAAAATCTAGCATAGAAGACAAACAAACTAAATTTGAAACTATCCTTTACACATATAATCATGAGACTAAACATCTAACGACAAACAGAACACCAGCGGATATCTTTATTTACGCAGGCACACCTCTTTATAATACGCAAGCTAATAAAGTGAAACAAATTGATAAACTAAATGAAATTAGGCACGATTTTGAAATAAATACAAAATATAAACAAGCCCCCTTAGTTAGATCAAAAACGACAACACCCTTTAAGAAAACAGAAGTTACCCAAGTTGACGACAAACATTATATTGAAACAAACCGAGGTAGACAAACAACACACTACAAATCAAAATTTAAAAAGAAAAAGAAAACTCATCAAAGTAAATATACTAATTAATTTCAGAAATCCCAACATTACTATTTCTACTCTTATCAATGGTACACTCAACGTATAATCAAAGTATTGAAATTAATCCTATAAAGGCACCTAATGTATGTCTTGTATTCAAAACAGGAACCATGGATTTACCCTCAGATTTCGAATATCATTACCTAACTGTAAATTTAACCAACTTACAAAACACTTACAACAACCTGATAGAGCAGTCAGACCCATATAAGAACAAGGTCCACATTCACTATTTAGTTGAAAAATTAAATCGCGAAATGAACGGCATAAAAATAATAAAGAGAAATAATCGAGGACTTATTAACATAATAGGTACAGCACATAAATATCTTTTCGGCACTTTAGATCAAAATGATAAAGAAGAACTTGAACAAAAAATTGATAGTCTATCAGCAAATAGCGCCCAAAATAATGAACTTAATCATATTATCGAAGCAGTCAACAAAAATATAGAACTCCTGAATAACCTTACTCTTAAACAAGATGCAGACAAAAAATTAAATCTACTAATGTTCAACTTAGAGCATTTTACAGAATACATAGAAGACATAGAACTAGGAATGCAGTTGACAAGATTAGGAATATTTAATCCAAAACTTTTAAATCATCAAGAAATATTTAACATAAATACAGAAAAACTTTTAAACATAAAAACATCTACTTGGTTAAAACCAGACAACAATGAAATATTCATAATTTCACATATACCTAGAAAAATATCTAAAACATCACTATTTAAAATTATAGCCTATCCAGATGAAAATAGTAACACCTTAACAGAAAATATTCAAGAAACTTACTATATTCAAGACAATAAAATTTATGCAAAATCAACCAAAAAACAAGAAATAAAATATCAAAGAAGCAAACTTCGGCAATGCCGAAGTTTTTATACCCTTGCAGTCCTTGGCAATAATATTTTTACATTTTGAAATTTCTTTCCCTGCAACTCAATTCATCAATACACAAACAAAGCATTCAAATTATTACTCTTCTTACTACAATTTTTCTTCTTCTACCATCCAAAGCATCGCACGCATACACATACAGTTCGTGTAGCGCTACGTCTGTGTGTGTGTATGCATGTGCTCTGTTTGATTTGCTGATGACGTAGAACCGATTTGTATTGACTGTAACTTGTGTTCTATTTATCCGATCACATTCAAATTTTGGGATCTGAGATTTTATATCAAATTCTATTATATTGGTAAATTTCATGGGGATACTCCAAATTTTGCAAAAATTTTTGCTCTAGAGCTGTATGATATAGTAGTCCGATCCTGGCAATTTTCATACTCTATCATCTCCCGGCCAAAAGTAGCCAAATATGAAATTTCATTTCGATAGCTCTTAAGATGCCAGCGTGAAGTTGATTTGCACAGAAGGACGTACGGACGGACGGACGGACGGACGGACGGACAGACGGACATGGCTATATCGACTCAGCTTCTCATGCTGATCAAGAATATATATACTTTATGGGGTCGGAAACGTCTCCTTCTGTGCGTTACAAACATCTGACCAATTTTATAATACCCTCTGCAAGGGTATAATGAATGTATAATTGGTATTATTACACAAAAATCATTAGAATGCAAATACACAAAAATATTTAAGACAAATCTTATTAGTTATGTAGAACCCAATATTATCGTAACTTGGAACTTGCCCAAGACAAATTTAAAACAAAATTGTAACCAGAACAAAATATTCATAGAAGGAAATAATATAAAAAAAAATATACGACTGTATTATGCAGTTAAATGAAATATCAATAGTAAACACATTACAAGATTATACACAAAACATTTACGTAACCAACAATGTAACGAAACTAGAACCAATCTCTTATATCCACACTAAACAAATCATTTCTGAAAAAACTGCTTATAACAAAATATTCAACATAATAACTACAACAACATTTGTAATTACACTAATAAGTTTAACCTTATATCTTATCTGCAAGATTGCAAGATTGGACCTTCCGTGTTGATCACTTGAAACGCAGTCGCGGCCAACATTTACATGAAGTCATTTTTAAAAAGTAATTGGCAGAGATTGTTTTATCATCTCAAATAAAAATTTAACAATAATATTCAAATTTTGTGTGTTTCATTTCAATTTTAAAAACCAAACGCTTAAAAAAACACCCGTTATATCCGCCTCTCCATCCACCCACATAACGTCACCCCCTTTTTATACCCTTGCAGAGGGTATTATAAAATTGGTCAGATGTTTGTAACGCACAGAAGGAGACGTTTCCGACCCCATAAAGTATATATATTCTTGATCAGCATGAGAAGCTGAGTCGATATAGCCATGTCCGTCTGTCCGTCCGTCCGTCCGTCCGTCTGTGCAAATCAACTTAACGCTATCGGAATGAAATTTCATATTTGAGCTACCTTTAGCCGGGAGATGATAAAGTATGAAAATTGTCAGGATCGGACTACTATATCATATAGCTCTAGAACAAAAATTTTTGCAAAAATTGGAGTATCCCCATAAAATTTACCAATATAATAGAATTTGATATAAAATCTCGGATCCCAAAATTCTGATCTGAAAAAAAATGTGATCGGATAAATAGAACACAAGTTACAGTCAATACAAATCGGTTCTACGTCATCAGCAAATCAAACAGAGCACATGCATACGCACACACAGACGTAGCGCTACACGTATGTATGTATGTGCTTTGCTTAAAAATTTGTAGTAAAAAGAGAAATAATTTGAATGCTTTGTTTGTGTATTGATGAATTGAGTTGCAGGGAAAGAAATTTCAAAGTGTAAAAATATTATTGCCAAGGACTGCAAGGGTATATAAACTTTGGCATAGCCGATGTTAGCTTCTTTGATATTTAGTCTACAAAACGGATGTTTACTGCAACCGAGACTAAACAAAACTTTATAAACAAATCTGTCCCCAAAAAATCTTCCAGCGTGAGAACTCAACATTATAAACAAATCTGTCCCCAAAAAATCTTCCAAGCGTGAGAACGCTTAGTAGGCGAAATCAATAAGCCAATCAAATTCCAGATCAAGATATCATCCGATCAAAAGCTCCCACTACTGACATAAAAAGCTTTCTAACCGAACTTTCAACATAATTGTAAACATCAAAAGCTTTCTAACCGAACTGTAAACTTAATTGTATGAATAATGATAAGTTAGTTCTTAAGACGCATCCTTTAAATAAAGATCGTTTCTTTTGAGTTCGATAGATCCAATTTTTCTTTTTTTTTCACTTATAAAGGAAATGGATTTATAATTATATATACACATATGTATATATATATATATTTTTTTTTTTTCCGTTCATATTTATAAATAAATATATATATGTGTAAATTTTTCCAGCCATTATTTTGGCCATATATATATATATATATTATATATTATATATTATATATTATATATTATATATTATATATTATATATTATATATTATATATTATATATTATATATTATATATTATATATTATATATTATATATTATATATTATATATTATATATTATATATTATATATTATATATTATATATTATATATTATATATTATATATTATATATTATATATTATATATTATATATTATATATTATATATTATATATTATATATTATATATTATATATTATATATTAAATATTATATATTATATATTATATATTATATATTATATATTATATATTATATATTATATATTATATATTATATATTATATATTATATATTATATATTATATATTATATATTATATATTATATATTATATATTATATATTATATATTATATATTATATATTATATATTATATATTATATATTATATATTATATATTATATATTATATATTATATATTATATATTATATATTATATATATATATATTATATATTATATATTATATATATATATATTATATATATATATAATTAAATTATTTAATTTTATTTTATTTCAAAGTTCGTTTATTTAATTTAATTTTATTTCAGAGTTCGTTTTACAGTTTTATTTTTCTTAAATTAAGTGTTTACTTTCGAACAGTAGATTAGCGAGTGAATCGACTAGCAAAAAAAATGAAATGGTAAAGCAACATAGGCGTACGTGACTTAGTGCAGGCTGTACACACTCTTCTTAGTTCTTTATGTTTCTTTATATTTACAGTTGCACTAAGTCCATATTCCAGTGCAAAGCATTCAAGCATAAATTCTAGGGTAACAAAAGGTATGATACGTTAAAGGTTTGTTAAATATACAACTATATATATCCATCCATATTTATAAATAAATATACATTCTACATTCTTCTTACATCTATTTATCTCATTATATATATTATATCCATTTTTTATTTTTATACGTACTTCCATCCATACGTATAAATCCATCTAATTTTTTGTAGTCAATCCGTTTTGCCTACTTATACATTTCGATCCGTATTCGTGCATTCGTATATTGTTCCGCATATACCTTCATTGAACGGGCTCCTTTTACGAGCAACGAGTGAGAAAATTCTCTCGTACTCATACAGTCCACTTTTCATTTTTTGTTTTCCAAACCAAAGGTCGCGCGAAGTCGGAATTCATCGGTGAAGTCGTCCACTGAGTATGTCCACTGAGCCATCCCATACTGCGCCGAAGTCTGACAATCTCTCGTCTTCCTCTGTAACTCCGGGGAAAGTTCGGCCTCCGAAGACTCCGGTGACCGCGAAGCGTACCGACATTCCGCGCAAGAACCCGTCTGCTTGCAGGCTCAGCGAATCTCCGAAGTCTCGTCCGTCCGCGTCCAGCCTTCCTAAGGTTGTCAAATTCTCGGTTAAACGCTGGCGTTCCCCACACCAGATCCGTATCCCAGCAGCGTCGAGAACAATCCAATATGTCCCTCTCTGATATCAAATCTAGCGTGCGACGCGTTGACTATGTTTGAAACTCGTGAGAGTGAAGTTCTAACTTCCGGTACGTTAATAGGCGTCTGCTTGTCATGACTCTAGCCAGACAACTCCTTCAGATTCCCGCGGTGGTACAAGTCAGGCAAAGCCTTGAGAGAGCGTTGTAAGGGTGTCTAGCCGCCCTTGAGCGCTCGGGTGTTAGTACAGAGAATTGGGATGTCCTACTCATCGCCATATGTACTAGCAAGTTGCCAAAGGCTACAATCCTCCTGTGGGAACAATCAGTGCGAAATAAGACTGTCGTCTCCACTTGGTACGATTTGAACCAATTTTTCACAGATCGGTGTCGTGTCCGCCGAAGAACATAAGACAGCACCAAGTGTCCAAGTCAACCCCATTGGCCCCGCAAATCCTCCGCGACGTTGAAGGTTCAAGCGTTCCCCGAAAAAGCCCTTTGCCATCGGGAAAATCTCCCAATACGGCTTTACCCAAGTTTCCTATACATGTCCGTCCAGAGGCGTTTGGAAACTATTAGACAGCAGGGCCTCTGTTTGATCGCGAGCGAAACAGTTCAATGATCGCGAGCGAAACAGTTCATCAAGGGAAAGACTGCTCAAGTGCGCATAATTGTCATACGTACAATATTTGCTGCAAGACAACAGCGGTCCTGAGCCTAAAGAGCCATAATGGTCCCTAGATCTTCTAGATTCCTTCTGAATGTCTTCGTCTCCGTCCATGCTATTCGTTCCCCCTGAAATGACTAATCCGCTTTCCCGTCCGTAATTTCTTTTCGTTTCAGTCGTTCACACCGTCTTTCCACAGAGACATGGCCCCCACGCTTGTTCCGCACCGTAGACAGACCGAGTGAGGCTCCGCACGGAATAAACTCCTACCGATTCCCGGTCTGCCGGGGAGTCGATGCTCTTCGGCATTGCTAACGGTTCTTGAACCTACGGGCTGAGAGCTGGCTCCGGGCGGTTCTTATCAACAAATAATGCCCTAATTGCTTGGTACACAAGCACTCATCCGATGCGTGCCGGAGTCGTCATGCATGCCGACGTTGCGGGCAGAGTCATCACACGCTTCTCCATATGGTCGAACATCCACCCAGGCGACGCTACCTACCTCTGTTGCAGTCACTCATCGTCCGCCGGGCGTGATTTCCCATCTCCACAACCACGGTCCCGGTCACCCTCCGACTGCTCCACTTCGCAAGATGACGCTCCTGTGCTCACACTATCCTCACTGCTTCGAATCAAGACGACGACAGTAATGCCAACTGCAGTCATCCGGTTGGGGAACGGCTCGAAGGCCTTCGAGACCTGCGTCATGCTAGATGCCTGTGCGGCTGAGAACCGTTTTCACGCTTTGTTTGCCCGGTATCTGGGGCTGCCAGTGACCAAGGTCGGTGCCGACCAAGCTTATGCTGCCGTCGAAGACCCGATGTCCGATCCTGCGTTCCATCGGAACATCATTTTACGATTAGTGATCTACACATCCGCACTCCCATTCGGGAAGTGTCGGAGTCGGTACGCGGCAAACTTTTCAATCTGGTCTTGGCCGAACCCATCAGCCGGCGTTGGTGTCCGTTGTGCTCTGGGCGGACCTCTATCCTGAGGTCATTCAATCAGGCTGTGGACCTGGTCATAGCGTTATTCCCGCAGCCCAAAGTACCGTGTTCGGATGGGTCGTTTTCGGTTCCTGTGGCATCTAGGCGCTCCAGGGTGAAAATTGCAACGGTATATTCAAAATTGTTGCGGGGCGGTATATTCACGCCACTGGGTGAACAGCAGTGAGCGGCGAAGAGCAGTGAGGAGGGTTTTTAGATCCTCGGCGGATACGGTCACACCCAGGAGAGTGACTTGACTTATAATGGAAATCGCCATTATTAGTCTAGTACGAGATATTGATCCGAATAAAGCATATAATGGTGAAGGAATACACAGTAAATAAGAAACATCCGCAACCGATTCAGCCGCCAACAAGAACAACTAACACTATTACTGCCACATCAACATCTGCTGGTGTGTCAAAAAACTAGTTTCGTTACTTACCCTGGGTTACCAGAACGTTAGAGGACTTAAATCTAAACTTCTTAATCCCTATGTAGATAGTCTTTCTTTTGAACATAACATTCTAGCTTTTACGGAGACGTGGCTAAAACCTGATGTTGCTGATGTATCGGTCTTTTCCACAAACTTTTCTATATTCAGGCGTGACCGGATTTCTCGCGTAGACGGTGACGTCCTGATAGCTCTTGATGCTGCTTTATCGCCAGAAATAATTCAATTTTCTTTTATTCTTTTATTACATGTTCCCATATTCCACCATCGTCATACATTGTAGTCTATTTAAATTAGAGGCAATTCAGTTTGTCTCCTCTTAAGTCTCTAGTCATGACATGCTCATAGTTTTAGGTGATTTTATTTTACCTGCTTTAGCATGGTCAGTAACCATGTTACTGCCCTCTATGTCACATGACTTTATCGATGGCCTTCTAGGCTCATCTTTATCCCATATCAATCCTGTCTTAAATGCTAATGGAAAATCGTTAGATCTTATTTTTGTATTGGTTTCTGCTTATTGTTTCTAGGATCGAACCATTTGATATTCCGGAAGACAAATTTTATCCTACATTAAATTTAACTATCACCATTACTTGATTCAAATGAGTTAGCACTAACTAGGTGTTTTCGTAAGACTGACTTTGACAGCCTTAATGGTAACATTATTACTTCCGTTTGGTCTTATCTGTACAACTGTAGAGATATGAACTCAGCTGTTCGCTTCTTTTATAATGCTCTGAATTTACTCTTTTGATATTTTTGTGCCTCTTGGTAGATAGAGCGGCTTAACAAACCTCCCTGGTTCTCTTGAGAGTTATACAATTTGAAAAATGTGAAGACTCGATGTTATAAGAAATTTCAAAGAACACGCTCTGTATACAGTCGCTTGATCAAATTTCATGGATCTTAATACATAATGCTATAAGGATTATCTTCAGCGCTCTTAGCTTTAGTTTTCCTCTTACCCTAAACAATTCTATAATTTTGTTAATTCTAAACGTAAGACCTCTGTGCACCCATCTTTTTTGTCCTTTCAAAATAGAAAAGCGAGCACTGATCAGGCAATTGCCGATATGTTTGGGAGTTTTTCAAAACAGCTTATTCCTCAACAGAATATCGAGCAAGTTCTTAGCCTTATCATTTTAAAAGGGCTAATTTTATTTTTAATCCAGTGATTGATGAAAGTTCTCTTCTTAACGAACTTAAACTAGTTAAACCTGTTTATTCTCCGGGGCCAGATGGTATACCTGTATGTGTACTCAGGTTCTGTGCAAACGCATTATGTAAAGCCATTTTAAAATTCTTTTTATTGACTGTCGAATCTTCCTCTTTTCCATCTATTTGGAAGGAGTCGTATATCATTCCTCTGCATAACAATGGAAAAAAAGTCCGAAGCCTCTAGGGGTATTTCAAAATTGTCCGCTATTCCTAAAGCTTTTGAGAAAATTATAGCTTCGCAATCGCAACATTTTTGCAGCTCTATTATTTCGCCATCCCAACATGGGTTTGTGAAACGTAGATCTACAACCACTAACCTCTTAGAATTTACCTCTATTATTATCAAGGGGTTCAAAAATGCTAAACAAACTGATGTCATATACACCGACTTCAGCAAAGCCTTTGATTTTGTTAATCATACCCTATTACTTTCTAAACTGAACGACATTGGATGTCCACCCCTTTTCCTTTCTTGGGTTGGAAAATATTTAACAAACAGAAAACAGAAGGTACTTTCCAAGACTTTTTTTCTATTCCATTCCTGTGACATCTGGTGTACCTCAAGGTAGTCATCTTGGCTGTCTGCTTTTCACTTTATTTATTAACGATCTTCCATCAGTCATTATTCATTCGCGTGTGCTTATGTATGCTGACGATGTTAAGTGTTGTCTTACTTATAAAGAAACGGGTTCATTTAGTCGGCTACATGCTGATCTTAAACATTTTCAATCCTGTAAGGTAATGACTTTTTTTCGTAACTCTCCTCAACTGGTCACTTATTCTCTAAACAATAGTCCTTTGGAACATCTAAATAATATGAATGATTTGGTCATACTTATGGACCATAAGTTAACTTTAATATCCATACTTCCACCACAGTCTCAAAGGCCATGAGTGTTCTCGGCTTTATTTAAAGATGGTCAAACGAATTTGACGATCTTCATATGATATGATCCTATTTTAGAGTATGGATCATGCATTTGGTTACCTCAATATGAGTAGCACCAGACTAGACTTGAATTCGTTCAAAAGCAGTTCCTGATATTTGCTGTTCGTGGCTTAAGCTGCGTTCGCAATTTCAATTTGCTCTCGTATTCTAGTAGACTTCTTTTGATTAACCTTCCTTCTAGTGTATAAGATATATATAACAAGAATCTGGTCTGAAATAATCTTTTTTTGGAAGATTGACCTCGAGCCGGCTAAATTGGATGGTTTGATTTATATAATTGGAATCTCTGGAACTTTTTTATTCTGATTATTCAGAAATAGACACAATAATTATTTATTAAGTTACTGAATACGTAAGTACCCTGAAACTAAAAAACAACACTAAAACTCCCCATGCTTTTGTTATAAGTTTTCAAAGATTTTATTTATAATAAGGACAACGTATGTATGTTTAAGTTATTCTTGCCAAAATCACCCTTTATTTATCCTTAAACAAAGTCAAATTATGCCAAAAATGCCATCGTGTGTCGAAATAAGCAAGATGTATATTTTCCAGTGTTTTTCGTGGCTCAATCTATTGCGGTTATGCGGCAACACTAGCTTCATTGATGAAAATGTCCGCTTAATAGTAACCTGAAAAAAATGTATATTTGTCTTTGATAAAAAATTGTTAATTAAACAAGAAAACTTACATGAGTTGTCCTGTCCTTCCAAAAAATTTAAGACATTTGTATTTGTGTCATGAAAGGAAGTTTTAAGTTTTCAATGTCGTCAAACACTTAAGAAGCTCTAAATTATTGTTTTTGAAGTCTTCAGAGTTCGTCTACAGTGAGTTATTTGACATTGCTTATTCATGGATAGGCATGAGAACTGTCATTTGATCCTACAATGTCTTCAAAAAATATACAACTTTTTCTTTTTGCTTAAATTCAAAATCTGGTTAGTAGCTAGTTTGCATGTTAGCCACAAAGCATAAAAACTTCCAAAATGTAACTGTTCTCCTTGGAACTGTGCAATAGTTTTTTGAAGGAATCTATAGGACTCTATAAAGTCCCACAAAGCCTCATTTGCTTCAAAATTTTTGTCCTCTGTTTTGTCGTTTAAACAAGGCTCAAAATACACTTCGCCCTAATTAGTTGGTCAATCATTTGCCTTTTTGTACGATAATCCAATTGGGGTATTGGATCTTTCGTAATTCGAACAAATCACGATAACCGCTTGAAAACGCGCAAAGCGCAAAGAAAACAACAGCAATATTCGAACATTTTGATGAAAATTAAGGAAACCACGTAAACTGCAAACAATTTTGTAGAATCTTAAGAAGTCATCGGATTTTCAACTTTGCATGACATCCATTGGGATGATAAAGATAACAAGGGAAATTATTTTTTTTGCCACCCAGCATCAAAAACTATGAGGCAGACGTACAATAAAGTTAAAATGCAAAAAAAGGTCTGATATTGGTCTAGTAACTGAGGATAGCGCACGGTGGTTGCGCCAATAGGCCAAAAATCAAAATTCTCGACAAAAAATATATTCGCGAAGTGCATTTATTTAGTCTCTGAAATGTCCAGTCTTCGTTCGCGTAAATTGTATTTTACTGGAAATATAACGGTACTTTTTAAAAATAGCATTGAAATCATGAACACGTGTTCACTTTTGCAATGTAGCTGAGCGCTGTTAGCTTTTGTCATAAAAAAGTTGCTTTTCAAAGTGGTCAGTCATTTAGTTAAGTACTACGAATTATATTATTTATAGTGGAATTTAACGTTGGAGGTATTTACTTTAAATTTTCGAATAAATGAAATAAGTAAGTCGTTTTGCCGACTTAGGTATACCATACACCAGTGAAGCAAATATTTCAAAGTTATTAAGCAAATGCATTTTCGCATGCCTTTTTCAAGCATATCTTAGTATCTCGCTCACTCAAGCATACGAGCACCCTAGCGCCTCCACCAGCCAACGGCCAACTCCGGCTATTTTTAGTCCGATTTTGATCACATTTGATATTTTGGTGGATATTAGTATTTAAATTTAAGTCCGCCAAATTTGATAGCACAATGTAGAAAATTACGGGAGATAATCGAGTTTTTCAAATTACGGGGGCGGAAAGGGGCGTGCCAAAATCTTTATACATACAAAATGTGCGCATTTAATACGCAAAGATACATACCAAATATGGTACCTCTAGCTAGAATACTTTTTGAAATAAACGTTATTTAAAATTGCGTGGGCGGAAAGGGACGTGGCAAAAATTTTAAATAAACTCGATCACTCTACAGTATGTATAGTAAGTATATGTAGCCTACATACTAAATTTGGTGGTATATCTTTTATAGTCTCCGAGATCTAGGCGTTCATACGGACGGACAGACGGACAGACGGACGGACGGACGGACGGATGGACAGAAGGACATTGCTAGATCGACTCCGCTGTTGATACTGATCAAGAATATATGTATATACTTTATGGGGTTGGAAAAGTTTCCTTCTGCCTGTTACAAACATTTTGGCGATTTTAATATACCATTTCACCCTATGGGTGTATGGGATAAAAATTAACAAAATAATACATTTGTTTATCTAAGATTTTTTTTTTTTTCATTGATTTTAATGTCTTTGTTTGTTTTTTGAACGTCTTTTTTATGTTTAGGTGGAGTTTTAGTTGTGATTCCAAGGTCATTTTTTTCCAGGGTTTTCTGCGCTGCAAGTAGTTTGTTTTTTTTTGTCTTCGTGTTCGTATTCGTAATACACATTTGTGTATATCGTTGTATATTAAATAATAATTTCTTTTTTTAACGTTTAATATATTTGATGAATTTAATCTTGAACTAGAGCCTAACAAAAAATTTAAGATATTTTTCTTCGTCTAGTACTTAAGCTAAATCCTGAATATACTGCAGGCGGCCCTAACGGAGCCATTACATCTAACAGCGAATTTCCTATTGTAAAGGTAAGATTCCATGAGTTTGTGGGTGTACTGTGGGAGATTTTGACGGATTTTGAACATCAGCCACACAGTATTCTTTTAGTTCGAATGCTGTCCGAATTTCGGATGTTATTTTATTGACTTGTTCAATTGTCCCGTGTTTTTTGCGGAAACCGAACTGGTGTAAAGGGATTGTGTTTTCCGATGCCAGAAATGAGTTTAGTCGGATCTGCAGGACCTTTTCAAAAAGCTTTGAAAGACATGGCAGGAAACTAATTGGCCTATAGGATGATTGCTGGGTTTTGTCCTTTCCCACTTTAGGTATCATAGCCACATGATAGTGGACCTTTTCCACGCTCTTGGGAAGTAGCGTTGAACAGTTTGCAGATGTATTGTATGGCAATGATAGGGAATTCTATGATCATTTTTGGTGTAATTAGGTCGCCGCCAGGGGCTTTTTTCGGCCTTTGATGGTTTTTGATAACTGCAGAGATTTCAGTGAGTACTCACTATTCGTTAATGTGCTCGAAGGGGGAAGTACAAACGAGTTTGATGTTGGATTTGGCTGGAAAACCATTTCAAGATGTATGGCAAATACGGATGCCGTCTTTTCGTCACTGCGCTTTATGTTGGGTGGGCTTTCCACAAAGGATGTTTACTGCTGGTTGGGCTGAGCTTTTCAATGTATTTCCTTTGAGCCCAGGTTTCTTCTTGTCTTAAAGCCTTGGAGAGGTTGCGATTGGCATGCCTTAGGCGAAGTTTTGCTGCTGGTGATCGAGTAATCTGCCATTCTCTTCTTAGACGTCGTTTTTCCGTTACTAATTGTTCTATCCGCCAGCTCGTAAGCCTGTCACCAGGGTTAGCGTAAGTAGAGGCATGTGGAGTAGATAGTCTTGCTGCAGCTCCCAGCATCGACTCAAGTGCAGAGACGCACATGTCAAGGTCCTCTGCAGCATCCAGTTTCGGCGAACAGTCAATGTGGGCACTCGTGTACATTTTAAATTTAAGCCAATTTGTTTTGTTGTTTGTAAGCCTATATGGGCGATCAAGTTCTTGAGGTCTTGTTAATAGATCCGATTACGCGGAATCCTCTTAGTTACTGCGAAATCAATCAAGTCAGGCACTTTCTGTGGATCTGTGGGCCAATAAGTAGGCCTACCCGGTGAGACGCAATCCATTTTATTGAGTGGGTTGACTATTGTGTTGTACAACTGCTTGCCTTTAGGATTTACCAGGCGAGATCCGCAGTGCGTATGTTTGGCGTTATAGTCCCCTGCTGCAATAAAGCGATCTCCGAGTGTGTTAAAGAAATCGGTAAATTCCTTTTCAGAGATTGAGAAGCGTGGTGGGCAGTACAGGGCAACCAACGTAGTGTTGCCGCAGCTGGTGTGGGCGGTTATAGCAGTTGCTTGTAGGTGCTGTGTTTCGAATCTGTTGAGGAACGAGTGTTTTATACGGTTTTTGATTAGGATACCAGTCCCGCCATGAGCTTTTCTGTCTGCATGGCGTAGAAGGTATATTTTGGTATTTGAAAATTATTTTTTGAAATAAAAACGTCAATTTCACGTGAGTCTAGGAATAGTTGCAGTTCATTTTTGTGCTTGAAGATGCCGTTAGCATTCCAAAGACATAGACGTAGGGAAGCCATTATTTATTCTCGATAAGTTTCTGGATAAGCAGGTTTTGATTCCGCATCAGTTCCTGCATACAGTTTTGCATGAACATCATAAAAGTGGTCATGTTTTAATTAAGTGTCTTCAATAGGGCCTCTAAACCACTTGGAGTGTGCTGGCCAAGTTCTGGTGCGCTAGGTTGCGGATTCTGTAGATGGTGGAGTGACGAGGTCTCTTTCGCGGACTCCGTCCGTCCAGTTCGGAGTACACTAGCGAAGGATACACTAGGACTAGTTGTTGCAGGCATGTTAGAGGATCTAACAGCCTTGGCGAAGAATACCTCCGGTGTAGTTTTGGAAGCGTTGAAGTTGATTTTTGGTCCATCGGGGGCCAACGCGTCTGTTATTTCTTGTGTTGTAATCGATGACTCAATCCCCTTTAACACAACCTGAAGCCCTTTACTACTTTTCAGGTACTTTTCGATGATGCGAAAATTGTCTTCATTTGGCAATTAATTTATTTTGTTTCCCCAATTGAGAGGGGTTACAACAAAGCTATTTGCCCCTACTATTTTTACTAATTTCGAAATCACAGCGGTGCAGTTGGCTCCACGGATATATAGTGGGGGTGGTCTAGATGATTGTACTTTTTCTACAGCGCCGGCATCGGCGTCTTGCTAATCGGCAAGAATTTTAAAACGATTCGCGCTAAGGGCTCCACGGATATATAGTGGGGGTGGTCTAGATGATTGTACTTTTTCTACAGCGCCGGCATCGGCGTCTTGCTAATCGGCAAGAATTTTAAAACGATTCGCGCTAAGGGGTGCTACTCTTTCATGTGGTTTAGAAAGTTTCGGCGTATTGCCACTTTTTTATACCATACACCCATAGGGTGAAATGGTATATAAAAGTCGCCAAAATGTATGTAACAGGCAGAAGGAAACTTTTCCGACCCCATAAAGTATGTATATATTCTTGATCAGTATCAACAGCCTAGTCGATATAGCCGTCCGTCTGCCCGTCCGTCTGTCCGTCCGTATGAACGCCTAGATCTCGGAGACTATAAGAGATAGAGCCACCATATTTGGTATGTAGGCTCATGTAGTATGTAGAGTGATCGAGTTTATATCAAATTTTTGCCAAGCCCCTTTTCCCCCCCGCAATTCAAAAAAAAAACGTTTATCTCAAAAACTATTATAGCTAGAGATACCATATTTGGTATGTATATTTGCTTAGTAAATGCGCACATTTTGTATGTATAAAGATTTTAGCACGCCCCGTTGTTGTTGAATGATTTGTTCTTGTAGCTGTTGCTGGTGGGCCTCGAGAGAGCTTGAGCCCGAGTTCGTCGACATGGCTTTTCCAAAATTACGCAATTTGTAAATAGGCGTCTTTGAGGCGACTGAGAGCCCTCCACAATTTTTGCAAACGCTGTGTATTCTTTAAGACTAAAATTTGCGGAGTGCATTAAAAACATGTCTGCACATGGCGGCGGTTGGAATCTTTTTATACCCTTGCAGAGGGTATTATAAAATTGGTCAGATGTTTGTAACGCACAGAAGGAGACGTTTCCGACCCCATAAAGTATATATATTCTTGATCAGCTTGAGAAGCTGAGTCGATATAGCCATGTCCGTCTGTCCGTCTGTCTGTGCGTACGCGTTTTACTTAGCCACCTTAAGAGATATCGGGTTGAAATTTTTTTTGGGGACTCTTTATTACCTGTGTGAGATAAAGTATGAAAATTGTGAGGATCGGACTACTATATCATATAGCTCTAGAACAAAAATGTTTGCAAAAATTGGAGTATCCCCATGAAATTTACCAATATAATAGAATTTGGTATAAAATCTCAGATTCCAATTTGAACCTGATCGGATAAATAGAACATAAGTTACAGTCCGTACAAATCGGTTCAAGCGCTGCCGGCAGCGCTGCTTGCTGCCTACTACGTCATCAGTAAACCAAACAGAGCACATGCATACACACACACAGACGCAGCGCTACACAAACTGTATATGTATGCGTGTTGAAAAAGAGAAATAATATGAATGTTTTGTTTGTGTGTTGTTGAATTGAGTTGCAGGGAAAGAAATTTCAAAATGTAAAAAAATTATTGCCAAGGACTGCAATGGTATATAAACTTCGGCATTGCCGAAGTTAGCTTCTTTGATATTTTTTTTATTTTTATACCATACACCCATAGGGTAAAATGGTATATTAAAGTCGCCAAACTGTAACAAGCAGAAGGTTTTCCGACCACATAAAGTATATATATATTCTTGATCAGTATCAACAGCCGAGTCGATATAGCCATGTCCGTCCGTCCGTCGTATGAACGCGTAGATCTCGGAGGCTATAAGAGATAGAGCCAAATAAATTTGGAATGCAGGCTCGTGTAGTATGTAGAGTGATCAAGTTGATTTCAAATTTTTTTCACACCCCTTTTCGCCCCCCGCTATTTTAAAAGAACGTTGATCTCAAAAAGTTTGAAAAGAAAATACCGGAGAGTAGGAAAAACCCAGTCTTCATTCCTTGAATTCAAAATATGAACTGATTTTATTTGAAAGAGTGTTGTATATATAAATGAACTCTTAGACTCTAGACTCGATACTCCAGGCGACAATTGTTCTTAAAAAATGCTTATTCTAATGCCCCACGTCTTCGGGGTTTGAAACTTGTTTATATTTCATGCTCAGCGTTTGGCCACTTGATAATACGTCGTTTTGGTCTTAAGTGTTAAGTGTCGACAGAGTGCGGATGCATGTTGTTTGGTTTTGAGCAATACTTGCCTTATGAATCTTTATGACTTATTTTTGTTTTATGTTTCGTTGTTGTATATTTCTTTGGTCAATCTGATTTGGTGAAGCCATTTCAGCCGACCACGATGTTTAATCTTAAACAAAGTTATTATTTATTATTTGGAGAGTTGATTTTTGTTTACAAAACTAATTAATATTTTACTCAAATCTAATTGTTTAAGAATAAACATCGTGTTCATCTGAACTGGCTTCACCAAATCAGATGCACCAATGAAATATACAAAACGAAACAAAAACATAAGTAAATCATAAAATTCATATGACAATTATTGCTTAATACCCAACAAAACATGCATCCACACTCCGTGGAGAACACTTGAGATTTAACAGCGGCGCGGTATCACGTAACCAGCGCTGAGCATGAAATGTAAACAATTTTCAACCCCCGAAAACGTAAGGCATTAGAATAAGTATTTTTATACCCTTGCGGAGGGTATTATAAAATTTGTCAGATGTTTGTAACGCACAGAAGGAGATGTTTCCGACCCCATAAAGTATATATATTCTTGATCAGCATGAGAAGCTGAGTCGATATAGCCATGTCCGTCTGTCCGTCTGTCTGTCTGACCGTCTGTCCGTCGGTGCGTACGCGTTTTACTCAGCCATCTTAAGAGCATCGGGATGAAATTTTTTTTGGGAGCTTATTTTTACCCGGGTGAGATAAAGTATGAAAATCATCGGGATCATATAGCTCTGGAACAAAAATCTTTGCGAAAATTGGAGTATCCCCATGAAATTTACCAATATAATAGAATTTGATATAAAATCTCAGATCCCAAAATTTGAACTTCATCGGATAAATAGAACACAAGTTACATTCAATACGTCATCAGCAAATCAAACAGAGCACATGCATACACACACACAGACGTAGCGCTACACGAACCGTATGTATGTGTATGCGTGTTGTGCTTTGCTTACGGAATGATAGAAGAAAAATTTGGAGTAAAAAGAGAAATAATTTGAATGTTTTGTTTGTGTGTTGATGAATTGAGTTGCAGAGAAAGAAATTTCAAAATGTAAAAAAATTATTGCCAAGAACTGCAAGGGTATATAAGCTTCTTTGATATTTAAAAACAATTGTTGCTTCTTAGAGTTTATTAAATAAAATCAGTTCATATTTTGAATTCAACGAATGAAGACTGGGTTATTTTCCTTCTCTCCGGGATTCCCTATTCATTTTGATCCTTCGAGACGGATTCATTTTGGTCCTTCGAGAAAAAGGAACTCTGCAGTTTTCCCCCACCAGTAGTAAGAGACAGAGTATAAAAACAAAAAGCAAAAAATTGCTTAATAAATAAAAAGAGGCTAGTCGAGCAACTGCAATAATTTCGGCGGCGGCAAAAAAAAAATAGTTACAGAATTGGTGTGTGGCGTATTCGAGGCCCTAATATCAAAAAAAAAAGTTAAAGTTAAAAGTGTATATGTATGTAGTTGCAAGTCGGCAACTACAAACAGCAGCAGAGCAACAAGATAGTTGCAAAGAAGAGGCTGCTAATAGGAGAAAATCTGGTGCGATGACCGGCACCGGTACCGCCTGAGCCCATAGGCCCTGGACAAGCAGCAGCAGACTATCGGCAAAACATACTTGGCAAACTCTACTTGGCGGACAACAGTGGCGAACGGTGTCAACAGGATCATCAGATAAGATATAAATTAAGATAGTTATAAGTACATCTTTCTATTTTTATTATTATATACTTATATCGCGATATCCTAATATTCGCACAAGATAAAATGTTCACTAATAAGACTGTTAAATTGTTAGAGAAGCAGGTAGAGTTGCATACCAGGTTAAGGCCGTTGGAAGCACTAGATCCCAGAAACATTACTAGCAAGGTGATTGAGGATGTAAAAGTGATTAGTAGACGATGGATGCCTAACCATGAGAAATTGCTCCAGCAGGGGTTTTTGACCATCAGTACTACAGAGATAAAGTACATGAAGAGGTTTTAAAGATAGTTGCCAAAATAATAGCTGCAGAAGAGTCAGAAAAACCAGGCACTAGTAAGTCAGTGTTAGTTGAAGCAGAAGCAGATATGTCAGAAATGTTTGATGATAGCAAAGGAGAGTCGCGCTGCAATGCGACCTCCAGTCATGAAAACGGTAGTGATAAACAGGAGATATTTATGAATAGAGTCCGACAGCTTCAGGAATATTTGGAGGTAGTAGAGTTGAAATCAACAGGCAATGGGACATGGAGAATGTATAACAACAAGTGATGCAAAATTTAAGAATACTATGGAGGATTTAGAATTCGACGTCCAAAATTCATTATCAATTAAAGGAGTGATTGACATAGTTAATGAGTCAGTTTACTTAATTAAAATAAAAGCAAATTTGTCCGATGAAGTTGACGTAATATTCACACAACTCCTACTAAGGAAATTTAACAGACAGACTCTACAATTATATGAGAGTCAAATTAGAAATATCAAAGAAGCTAACTTCGGCAATGCCGAAGTTTAAATACCCTTGCAGTCCTTTGCAATAATTTTTTTACATTTTGAAATTTCTTTCTCTGCAACTCAATTCATCAACACACAAACAAAACATTCAAATTATTTCTCTTTTTCATGTGCTCTGTTTGATTTGCTGATGACGTAGAACCGATTTGTATTGAATGTAACTTGTGTTCTATTTATCCGATCAAGTTCAAATTTTGGGATCTGAGATTTTATATCAAATTCTATTATATTGGTAAATTTCATGGGGATACTCCAATTTTTGCAAACATTTTTGTTCCAGAGGTATATGATATAGTAGTCCGATCCCGATGATTTTCATACTTTATCTCACCCGGGTAAAAATAAGCTCCCAAAAAAAATTTCATCCCGATGCTCTTAAGATGGCTGAGTAAAACGCGTACGCAACGACGGACAGACGGTCAGACGGACAGACGGACATGGCTATATCGACTCAGCTTCTCATGCTGATCAAGAATATATATACTTTATGGGGTCGGAAACGTCTCCTTCTGTGCGTTACAAACATCTGACCAATTTTATAATACCCTCTGCAAGGGTATAAAAACAAAGCAGATACAATTGCTATCTGATGTCATGGAATACTTGGAGCAAAGAGATTGCTCGCCAAGTGCCATGAGCAAAGAAGAGAAAAAACCGCTACAAACTGTTTTAAATTATGCGGAAGTCGAAGATAAATGTCCGATTTGCAAAATTGCCGGGCACAAAGCATATTAATGCTATAAGTTTAAAGGATTGACACCTACTGAAAGGAATGAAATAGCCAAAAAAGTGCAGCTATGCATAAGATGCTTGAACCATTCAAGCAATAAGGTGTGCGCTAATGAAATGGTCTGTTCATTGTGCAGTAAGGAACACCATACCTTACTCCATTTTGAAGAAGAACAGGAGAGAGTAAATACTTGTGTAACCGCACAACCAACACTGTTGGCCACAGCTTTAATACAAGTAAAAAATGTAAATGGAGGATATAAGACTCTAAGAGCCCTTATTGATTGTGGTTCACAGAGCACCATTTTGTCTGAAGAGGCCGCTCAAATATTAAAATTACCTAAAATTAAACAATATACAGAAATAAGTGGCGTGTCCTCAATAAAATCTAATAAATCAAAATATAAGGTAAAAATAGATGTAAAGACGCGAAATCCTTGGAAAGGACATCTAAAGGTTGAGACAATTGTGTTGCCAAAGTTAATGAAAGCTCTTCCATTATAAATAGCAAACGTGGATATGTCAAAATGGCAAACTTACGTGCTAGCTGTTCCTACCTTTAATAAACCTGGTAGGGTTGATATAATAATGGGGGTAAACGTGTTACCCAAATCTTAAAAAGGGAAATTACAAAGATTGATGGCCTGCTGGTCCAAAATACTCAATTTGGTTGGATCGTCTCGTGATGCACCAAATCAAATCAGAATAAATCTGTAGTGGCAACAACAATAGATGTCGAAGGTTTTGAACAACGTTGGGAGAGGAAAGGTAAATTTCAAAGTAAAAACGACACAATCCCAAAGAAATGCAACAGCAAAACTCAAAAAATAAATTTATGGCCCCCGGCAGGACCTCACATTGGAGGTAAAGTGAAAATTGGGGAACAAAAAGTATATATCCCAGAGCCAATACAAAATGAGAACATTCAGAGAGCAATGGGTCAATTAGATAATGATTATCTAAAAAATAATATCAAAAAAGATTCCGGTAACAAATTGTCCGAAACTATAGTACCAAAAAGGCAGATATGGCAAAATATTTATAAAAGGATAACATTTAATGATAGCCAGAATAACCACTCAAGTTTTAGCAGTCAGAGATATTTAAAAATGGTGGAGCGAAGATCACATTGGTACAATTCAAAAAGGAAAGATAGTTCTTTTTTAAATTCTCCAGCTTATAAAAAGGCTAGAAGTCAGCACAGTAATACACATCAGGAGTGGGTAGATATCCCGAAACAGAAATCATTAGGTAATATGCCAAATATTATAAAAACCAGTAGAAGCCAACTCAGTAATACACACGGCAGAATTGGTAAGAATGAGAAGTCAGTGAGATATCAGATTGACTAGGTTGAACGTCCATCATGTAACTGGTCATGCTTCTTTAACAATAGTTATCTTACTAATGATAATATTAATAATAACTAACTATAAACATAAAATCCAGAACGTCGCATTTGGCGGCCCTTTGCAGAATGTTTATGCATAAACATCGTGTTCATCTGAACTGGCTTCAACAAATCAGATGCACCAATGAAATATACAAAACGAAACAAAAACATAAGTAAATCATAAAATTCATATGACAATTATTGCTTAATACCAAACAAAACATGCATCCACACTCTGTGGAAAACACTTGAGATTTAACAGCGGCGCGGTATCAAGTAACCAGCACTGAGCATGACATATAAACAATTTTCAACCCCCGAAAACGTGGGGCATTAGAATAAGTATTTTTAAGAACAATTGTTGCTTCTTAGAGTTTAAGAGTTTATTAAATAAAATTAGTTCATATTTTGAATTCAACGAATGAAGACTGGGTTATTTTCCTTCTCTCCGGGATTCGCTATTCATTAATATATACATTTAATATACAATTTTTATTTTATGGTTTTTGAACTTATGTTATAAAGAGTGATTATATACATACATTTAATGTACATACATTAAAGATTTAATTTTTTTTTTTTTTTTTTTAGCATTTCGTTAGAAAAAGTGACTATAACATATTGTTAGTAGGTGGACTAAAGTTTTTTATTTAACTAAGTTATAATCTGTGGAAAATATTACATTCCTTAAAGAATTTTATTAATGTTGAAGAATAAACATAGTGTTCATCTGAACTGGCTTCACCAAATCACACACACACGGTGTGGGAAAAACACTTGTAATTCTAAACTAACCCAAAAGATCACAACGGCAACATCCTGTCAAGTGGCCGACGCCGCGACCAAAATATTAATAATTTTCAACCCCCGAATAAGTAGGGGTGAGTCGTACTAGAATAAGATCCTCTAAGAATCTCCAAGAGGCTAAGATACTTTTGTAAATATAATCAGTTCATATTTTGAATTCAACGAATGAAGATTGGGTTTTTTGGTTGTGGTTCTAAATCCCTATTCGATTAATGTTACAATCTTGTCTACAGATGGGTTGTCCAATGCGGTCATAGCAGAATTTTGAGACCAGTATTTTGTTCTATTTAAAATAAAGTTAGGACAGTTGATAAGTAAATGATCGAGGGTTAATGTGGTTAGGGAAAGGCAGAATGGATATGATTTAATGACCCAATTGAAGTCGGATAAGTTTTATTTCTTCGCTTCGAGAGATTTTAATTTTATTTGAAAAATTCAGGTAGTTTTTAATATTACATTTATTTGGGTTAACTGTTTGATACCATGTGGATGTATGTCTGAAAAGATTGTGTTTTTGAGTATAATGTGTATTTTTAATTTGTCTTTTAATATCCGTGGTATTATTGTTTAGTGTATATATAAGTGTATATTCCATTTGTGTTTCTTGCTAAATTTAAGGCCCAATTAGGGATTTGTAGATTGCTTGTACTAACATAACATATGCAGCGCTGTTTATTACAAATGTGCATATGCCTACATTTGGCAGGAGCAAGGCTACCACCAGAATACATACACCAATCGGAAATGCTGTTAAATTGAGAATCAAGATTAATTGTTTTATTTTTGCTGATGTCTAATTTATCTATTAGATTGAAATCATCAGCATATGCACTTATTTGAATTTTTTTGTATAGGCCTATGGTTTCAGTAAGTTTTTGATAAGGAATCCTTGCGGGATTCCGTTCTCCAATGAAAGGGTTGCAGAGTAAAGTTTTCCAACTTTCACTTTGATTTTCCTATTGGTCATAAAATTTCTAACTTAGTTAAGAATATTGGGTCCAACTTTCCATTTAGTCATTTGATCAATTTTGTCAAATGCCTTGACGAAGTCAAAGGATATAACTGATATATGTTTTTTTTTTGCATTTAAGGATTTAGTTATAAGATGGTATATGTATAAGTATAAGACAGTCCATAACTGATTTTCCCTTTCTGAAACCTACTTGACTAAAATGTAGAAGTTTCTGAGTAGTTACAAACCACCATAGTCTTTTTGAAATAATTTTATCTAGTAGTTTTGAGATGCAATTATTCAGTGATATAGGACGATAAGAAGGAATACATGCTTTGTTTGGTTTTAATATAGGTATTACCATCCATCGAAAATTTATTTGCTGTTAAAATTTGAATTTTTGGAAAATCAAAAATATTTTTTTCATGCAATGAAGGCTAAAATTCATAGGAAAACAAAACAAGTTTATTAATGATACTGTTTTTCTTACAGCTTAATACAAAATTTCATTCAGTTCTTTGTTAAAAAAAAAAAAATTAAAACAAATTAATTTTGATATTTCATATGTACTTAGTCTAAGAGATCTATGTTTGGTTTAAAATCTTTATTAATGTTTGTATTCTTCCAACCATTGATTCTTATTCAAAAAAATTATTTGGTTTTTTTTTTTTTTTTAACGTTTAATATATATTGTTGAATCTACTCTTAAATTAGAGCCTAACAACAAGTTTGAGATATTTTTCTTAATCTAGTACTTAAGATACATATATCCAGGGGATATTGCAGGCGGCCCTAATCATTTATTATTGGGTTGGTCTGTCATTTCTTTTAAGACGAGTTCTATTATTAGTTCGCGTAAGGGAATTGGCAAGAACATTAGGGTGTACAACCAGTTTCGCAGAATACTTTAGTTGTTGACTACCTATTTCAGATTTTACGCTAGGTATATTTAGATCATTTTGAATGTTGTCGTTCCGTATGTACCACGGAGCCCCAGTTATTGATCTTAAAATCTTCGACTGCGCCCTTTGTATAATGTCGACATTGCTGGTACTTGCATTTCCCCATAGTACGGCACCGTAAGTCCAGATGGGTTTCAGTACGGAGTTGTATAGGAGGACTTTATACTCCAGACGTAGAGGTGACCGAGCATTGATGATCCAATGTAAGCTACTCGCTTTCAGTTTAAGCTGTGACTTTTTTGCCTCAATGTGCTTGCGCCAAGTTAGTCTTCTGTCTAGGTGGATACCAAGGTAAGTGACATCCACGGCTTGAGGAATTGGTACGTTGTTTAGCATTATAGCTGGACAGTTTCTTCTGTTAAGCGTAAATGTAACATGTTTGCATTTCTGCTCGTTGACCCGGATACGCCAGGTTGCTAGCCATTCCTCTACCACCTTGAGGTGTTCCTCTAATTTTGCAGAGGCTTGTATCGGGCATTTGGATCTGCTGAGGATTGCCGTGTCATCGGCAAAAGTGGACGTTGTAAGTCCTAGACTCGTTGGTAAGTCTGCAGTGTACAGCAGATAGAGCAATGGTCCGAGTACACTGCCTTGCGGTACACCAGCTTCGATTTCAAAGTCAACCGAGACGGAGCCATTACATCTTACAGCGAATTTCCTATTGTAAAGGTAAGATTCCATGAGTTTGTGGGTGTACTGTGGGAGTCTCTGCCGGATTTTGAACATTAGACCCTCTAGCCAGACTCTGTCGAAAGCCTGGGCAACGTCGAGAAAGACAGCCGCACAGTATTCTTTTAGTTCGAATGCTGTTCTTATTTCGGATGTTATACGATTGACTTGTTCAATTGTCCCATGTTTTTCGCGGAAGCCGAACTGGTGAGAAAGGATTGTGTTCTCCGATGCCAGAAATGAGTTTAGACGAATCTACAGGACCTTTTCAAAAAGCTTCGAAAGACATGGCAGCAAACTAATTGGCCTATAGGATGATGGTTGGGTTTTGTCCTTTCCCTCTTTAGGAATCATGATGATAGTGGACCTTTTCCATGCTCTTGGGAAGTAGCCAATTCTTATTATAGCGTTGAACATTTTGCAGATGTATTGTATGGCGATGGTAGGGAGTTCTAGGATCATTTTCGGTGTGATTAGGTCATGGCCAGGGGCTTTGTTCGGCTTTATGTGGTTTTTAATAACTGCAGTGATCTCATCCGATTGGAGTTCCGAGTACTCACTATCCGTTAATGTGCTCGAAGGGGGAAGTACAAATGTGTTTGATGTTGGATTTGGCTGGAAAACCATTTTAAGATGTGTGGCAAATACGGATGCCCTCTCTTCGTCGTTGCGGGCCCATCCACCGGTTGGGCCCCTTATTGGTGAAACTGTCTCTGTAGGAGCGCTTAAAGTTGGGTGGGCTTTCCACGGTGGATGTTTAGTGCTGGATGGACTGAGCTTTTCTATGTATTTCCTTTGAGCCCAGATTTCCTCTTGTCTTAACTCCTTGGAGAGGTTGCGGCTGGCATGCCTTAGGCGAAGTTTTGCTGCTGGTGATCGAGTAATCTGCCATTGTCTTCTTAGACGTCGTTTTTCCGTTACTAATTGTTCTATCCGCCGGTTCGTAGGCCTGACAGCAGGTTTAGCGTAAGTAGAGGCATGTGGAGTAGATACTCTTGCTGCTGCTCCCAGCATCGACTCAAGTGCAGAGACGCACATGTCAATGTCCTCTGCAGCATCCAGTTTCGGCGAACAGTCAATGTGGGCACTCATGTACATTTTAAATTTAAGCCAATTTGTTTTGTTGTTTGTAAGCATGTATGGGCGATCAAGTACTTGAGGTCTTGTTAACAGTGTGAATAGCACTGGAGAGTGATCGGAGGTTAAATCTAGCAGTGTTTCCGCAGTGATCCGATTACGTGGAATCCTCTTAGTTACTGCGAAATCAATCAAGTCAGGCACTTTCTGTGGATCTGTGGGCCAATAAGTAGGCCTACCCGGTGAGACGCAATCCATTTTATTGAGTGGGTTGACTATTGTGTTGTACAACTGCTTGCCTTTAGGATTTACCAGGCGAGATCCCCAGTGCGTATGTTTGGCGTTATAGTCCCCTGCTGCAATGAAGCGTTCTCCGAGTGTGTTAAAGAAACCGGTGAATTCCTTTTCAGAGATTGAGAAGCGTGGTGGGCAGTACAGGGCAACCAACGTAGTGTTGCCGCAGCTGGTTTGGACGGTTATAGCAGTTGCTTGTAGGTGCTGTGTTTCGAATCTGTTGAGGAACGAGTGTTTTATACGGTTTTTGATTATGATACCAGTCCCGCCATGAGCTTTTCCGTCTGGATGGTTTGTTGCGTAGAAGGTGTATTTTGGTATTTGAAAGTTATTTTTTATGTTAAATGTGTTTCCGATATCAGTTGCAGTTCATTTTTGTGCTTGGAGACGCCATTAGCATTCCAAAGACATAGACGTAGGGAAGCCATTATTTATTCTCGATAAGCTTCTGGATAAGCAGGTTTTGATTCCGCATCAGTTCCTGCATAAAGTTTTGCATGAACGTCATAAAAGTGGTCATGTTTTGATTAAGTGAGATCAATAGGGTTTCTAAGCCACTTGGAGTTTGCTGGCCAAGCTCTGGTGCCCTAGGTTGCGGATTCTGTAGATGGTGGAGTGACGGGGACTCTTTCGCGGGCTCCGTCTGTCCAGTTCGGAGTACACTAGCGAAGGATACACTAGGATTGGTTGTAGCAGGCATGTTAGATGATCTAACAGCCTTGGCGAAGAATACCTCCGGTGTAGTTTTGGAAGCGTTGAAGGTGATTTTTGGTCCAGCTGGGGGTTTACGCCCGTTTAGGTGCGATTTAATATCCTTGAAGACAGGACATCCCCTGTAGTTGGCTGTGTGGTTCCCTCCACAGTTACTGCATAGTCTTAGTGCGACGTTGTTTTTGTCCTTGGTGCAAATGCCATCTTTATGATGTTCGCCGCAGCCAACACACACTGACCTAAGATTGCAATTGTTAGAGGTGTGGTTGTATTCCTGGCAGTTTTTACACTGAGGTGGTTGGTATCTCTTATGGGGCTCCTCTACGGTGATTCTTCTGTGCAATAGGAGCTGAAGGTTGTAGATTGGATGCACTTCATTTGGTTTCGACCGCTTTGCATCTGGTTGGAGCTCGATTTTAAAGAGCGGCTGTGCGACTTTATTCCTGTTGATGATATTGACAACGGACTTAACCGCAAACCCTTTTTCGGCCAATGCGTCTGCTATTTCTTGAGGTGGGACCGATGGCTCGATCCCCTTTAACACAACCTGGAGCCCTTTACTGCTTTTTAGTTGGTAGGTATAGAAGTTTATGTTAGCGTTACGGAGGTACTTTTCGATGATGCGGAAATTGTCCTCAGTTTGGGTTTGACATTTAATTTCTTTTATGTTACCCCTGTTGAGAGGGGTTACAACAAAGTTATTTGCCCCTACTGTTTCTACTAGCTTCGAAATCACGGCGCTGCAGTTGGCTCCACGGATGTATAGAGGGGGTGGTCTAGCCGATTTAACTTTATCCACAGCGCCGGCTTGATCGTCTTGCTGATCGGCAAGAATTTTAAAACGATTTCCGCTTAGAAGTGCTGCTCGTTCATTAGTTTTGGTTATTTTCGGCGTATTGCCACTTTTTTTCTTTTGCGGGCTTAGCTTCCGCTTAGATATTTTAATGTATCTATCCATTCCAGTTTGGACAGGAGGCGTTGGGTTTCTTGTCGTGGCTGACTCTGGGCGACTTGTCGATGACGGCTTGAGGCAGGTCAATACTTCTGCAGACGTTGCAGTAGTTGCTGTCAACGAGCTGACGGTGCCGGTCGGTGCAATCGGTGACCCAGTTATCGATATTGATGGAGAAGCACACTGCTCTCTCCACGGTAAATTGCTGTTGTGGCTTGCTGTTGCTGAGTGGCTTGCACTTTCGGTGTTATTGCTTACGGTAGCATTCAGTGGGGTCGGCGACACCACCGAAAAGTACGCGTTGTTGCGTTGGACCGAGAGACGACGCTCACGTTGTTGTTGTACAAGTAGTTCTTGTAGCTGTTGCTGGTGGGGATCGAGAGAGCTTGGGCCCGAATTGGTGGACATGGCTTTTCCAAAAAAAAAGTGCTCACTTTGTTATTGCAACTTAGTATTTATTGCTATTAGAACAAACTAATAGCAATATGATTGTAAATAGGCGTCTCTGAGGCGACTGAGAGCCCTACACAATTTTTGCAAACGCCGTCTTTTTATTTTTTGCACTAAATTTTTGCGGAGTGCATTAAAAAACACGTCTGTACGCGGCGGCGGTTGAATTTTTTTTTTTTTTTTTTTTTTTTTTGGTTAACGTGATTTTCTTTTAAGGAACTCGGGCGGTCCGTGATAATCGCCCCTGCCTTACCAAAAATGCGTTCTGACTTTACGGAGCTAGCCGAGATTGACAAGAATTTTAAGGCACAGCGACTAAGGGCATTTAATTGATGTTCATTAATCTAAAAGAAGAGAAAAATAATAAAATCAATTAAGTAAAAAAATGTTTTTGGTTACCTTCCAGTACTGAAGCAGATCAGTATCGTGAGATGCATTGCGTTGCTCCATGTACTGTCGCAGCATTACAATCGCATCCGCCCGGCGATTTGATACTTTATCACAAATTTTTTGCTCCACAAATTTGAACAAAAATGGTGATCTGTTCTCCTTTGGCAGTTCCTCATTGTTGGGTTTTGTCGTTTAATCTTTAAAGGTGCACAACTCTTCTTCTAGTCCTAATGCAGCTTGTTTCGCATTTCCTGCATTTTGGAATCCCTCCTTTTTCAAGCGAGCATCAAGAAGGATTCCAAGTCTTGGGCCAGACCGATTCTCGTAAGGGTATAGGCTCTTTTTCACCGAGTTCATTAAAAATGAACAGGTTTCCGTGCCAACTACTGTGATCATATTAGGTAACAACTCTTCCAAATTTTTTGTCAAGGCCAATACTGCTAGAATGATAAGCGAAATCGTTACAGAATTTGACGATAAAGAGTGTTTTGTTGCTGTCTCAAAGGGCTCAAGTAGAGAGCAAAGGTCCTCGATCACACGAAATTGGTCCTCCGATAAGGAATCGGCGCATTTAGCGATTTTAAAAGAGTCGCAATAAGCGGTTCCCTCGTACGTAGGACCCGTTGCAGCATATAAAATGAGCTATTCCATCTTGTTGGCACCTCTTGCACCAACTTAAGAGGATTATCGGTGGCCTGAGCTTTCATAAATTTGGCATTGGCGATTGAGATGCTCTTAATGAATGTAACAATGCGTTTAACGACTTGTAATATTCATTCACATTATTTTTAGCCAAAACGTCTTGCACAACAAGATTTAAGGTATGAGCGAAACATGGCAAGTGCTTTTTCTTCTAGATATCACATGCTCGTATCATAGACGATGCATTATCTGTGACAATAGTTTTAATTTTGTCAAATATGGCCCATTCTTCGCAAATTGCTCGCAGTGTTGTGGCAATATTTTCACTGTTGTGATTGGTTTGGTCAACAAGAGGGAGCGTAGACAATACAGCAGAACTCAGTTTAAAATTGTTTATAAAGTGACATGTCATCGTAAGGTAATTTACATTGGCTCGGGATATCCAAGTATCGGTCGTTAATGAGCAATAATCAATTGCATTTAATATAACTTTAAGCTTCTGCAACGAATCACAAACGAACATATTTTTTAACAGAACGTCTTTCAGATATGGTCGGCTTGGCAAAACATATTTTTCATCTAATGTTCGTACAAAATGCCTAAAGCCGACATGCTTAAATGCTAAAAGGCTGCAAGTCAAGTACCACCATGCGAGCAAGAGACTTGTCAATCTGTGCCTTCTTGGTCGATGTGGAGCCGTAACATTCGCTGCGAGCAAATAATTGCTTCACTGTATTGGTACTCCTCTGATCGTTATTAACATAAGTCCCACAGTGGATACTCACACTACCAAGTTATCTGAGTTATCACACATTTATAAGATCCACACACATACATGTAACCATCTAGAATAAGCTAGCAATAAGAAAACTCAATAAATGAGTTCTTGTGCGACAATCGAAAAGTAAAGACGTTTACCACAATTTCAGAAGTGGGATAACAGTGAATAAAAATATTTTTTTTCATTGGAAAATCACACAGCCTTCAAAGTGTCTGAAATAAATTAAGAACTTTTTGTTTCGTTTTTTAAGCATTTAAATGGAAACAATTGAATTAAACAAGTACAGCGCAACCCAGTTGCGAAAGTGGCTGGAGAACCTAGGCCTCCAAAAAAGTGGCACTAAAGCGGCATTGGCCGCACGACTCAACCTGGTGCCACCCGAAGCCCGAGGATCATTCCCACCTCCGGATGGCATGGACGAACCATACCTAGATGTCGAAGAAGCCGACCAGCAAGTTCCAGATGAAATCGAAGGCGCCGTTGGTGGCATAAAACTCAGCAACGAGAGAGTATCATCTGGAACTTGCTGGTCGGCTTCTTCGACATCTAGGTATGGTTCGTCCATGCCATTGACTTCAAACTGCGCGTCATCACTGTCCTGCTCACTCGAGCAACGAGTTTTAGCAACGACGCGCCTTTTGCGCGCGAATTCGAATTTATTGGTGAGCAACCGAACGAGCGAGACGGAGATATACGAGCGTCACAAAAAAGCGCGCGTGAATCGGTTACAGAGTTGGAACTCTTGCGTCGCCAATTGGAACTCATTCAAATAGAAAACATGCTTCTTAAGAAATCCAATTAGATGCGAAATAATGTGACCGTATTTAAATTGCCAAACCTTGTAAACAACACTGGTCACAACAGCGTTGCCGGCACTAGACAGCCCTGCAGTGAGCAAAACAATGTTGCCATATCTGAAGTTGGAAACATCAACAATGCAAACTTATTTTCAAAGGAAAACTCCCAATTCGTCATGGTAAAGGAAATGCTACCAATATTCGACGGCGCAGTGGAAGCAAAAATAAATATTTGGATCGCTCAGCTAAACGCCGTGGCCAAGATGTACGATCTCAATGACGAAGTCGTTCGCACACTAATTGTGTCAAAATTGAAAGACCGTGCTCAGGTCTGGCTATACTCCAACGAAACATTATTGACTATGCCGGTGACACAGCTGTTAAATTAAATGGCAAATGCTTTTCAATTTAAGGAAAGCAAAATAATGTTGCGTCGCAAATTCCATGACCGGAAATGGAAGACTACCGAAAACTTTTCGACATATTTCAAGGAGAAGATCCTTCTGGCAGGAGAAATCCAAATGGATGATGAGGAATTAATCGACAATATCATCGAGGGAATTCCCGATTATCAACTGAAACAGCAGGCCCACATGCAATGCTTTGTCACGACTCAACATCTATTGCAGGCAAGACTAAAAAATGTTTATTTCTAGAATGCCTGATCGATTCTGGGAGTCCAATTAGTTTTATCAAATTTTCATGCATTGAACAAATATTGAATTACGTCAACTTTGAAGTCAATGAAGACAATACCACCTACTTTGGGTTAAATAACAGTCCTTTAAATGTACTGAGAAAAATTTCATGTTTTGTTGTTATAAATAAAGAAAGAATTTATTTTGAATCACTAGTTGTGACAAACGGATCGATGGCATTTAACGTTGTGTTAGGCAGAGATTTTTTAAGAAATGGTAATTTCGAATTTGTAAGTAAAAATGATCGTCCTAATGAAAATGATAGATGTAAAAATGATCGTCAAAACGAAAATGACAGCTGTAAAAATGATCGTCCTAATGAAAATTATAGATGTAAAAATGATCGGCTAAACGAAAATGATAGCTGCAAAAACTATCGTCCTAATGAAAATGATAGAGTTAGAAAAAATAATAATGCTAAAGCAAAACTTGCGGAAGATAAAGCGGCTGAAAAGAAAGAAATTATAGAAAGAAACGATAGAAATTATACAAATGTATATGACATCAGTTTGTTTACCATTTTTGAACTCCTTGATAATTATTGATGTAAATTCTAAAAGGTTAGTGGTTGTAGATCTACGTTTCACAAACCCATATTGGGATGGCGAAATAATACTGCAAAAATGTTGCAATTGAGAAGTTATAATTTTCTCAAAAGCTTTCGGAATAGCGGACAATTTTGACATACCCCTGTAGTTAGAGGCTTCGGACTTTTTGCCATTTTTATGCAGAGGAATGATATACGACTCCTTCCAAATAGATGGAAAAGAGGAAGATTCGACAGACAATAGAAACAATTTTAAAATGGGTTTACATAATGCGTTTGCACAGAACCTGAGTACACATCCAGGAAGACCATCTGGCCCCGGAGAATAAACAGGTTTAACTAATTTAAGTTCGCTAAGAATAGAACTTTCATCAAACACTGGATTGAAAATGCAATTAGCCTTTTTTAAGTGATAAGGATACGGACTTGCTCGATATTCCGTTGAGGAATAAGTTGTTTTGAAAAAACTCGCAAACATATCGGCAATTGCCTGATCAGTGCTCGCTTTTTTATTTTGAAAAGACAAAAAAGATGGGTGCACGGAGGTCTTACGTTTAGAATTGACAAAATTATAAAATTGTTTAGGGTCAGAAGAAAACTGAAGCTTACACCGCTGAAGATAATTCTTATAGCATTGTGTATTAAGCATCATGAATTTTAAACGAGCGACTGTATACAGAGCAGAATCAGATGAACGACGTGTTTTTTGAAACTTCTTATAATACCGTGTCTTCACATTTTCCAAATTTGATAACTCACGAGAGAACCATTTGCCGGTAAATGATTTAAATATACCACCATGTCTGACAATGGTGGAATATAGGAACAAGTAATAAAAGCATTAAAAGATTTAAAATTTACTTTGACACCGACAAACTCAATCTCTTGGGTACTAGAAAATTGAATCATTTCAGATGATAAAGCAGCATCAACAGCTATTAGAACGCCACCACCTATGCGAGAAATCCGGTCACGTCTGAATATAGAAAAGTTTATGGAAAACACCTATGCATCAGCAATATCAGGTTTTAGCCACGTCTCTGTAAAAGCTAGAATGTTATGCTCAAAAGAAAGACTATCTACATAGAGATTAGGAAGTTTGGATTTCAGTCCTCTAACGTTCTGGTAACCCAGGTTAAGGGACGAAGCTAGTTTTTTGACACACCAGCAGATGCTGATGTGGCAGGAATAGTATTAGTTGTTGTTGTTGGCAAGCGAATCGGTTGCCGATTTTTCTTTTTACAGTATATTCCTTAACTATTATATGTTTCGGCCAAAAATCTTCTCGACATATAGTGTCCAAGATATTGGCAGAAACACTAATTTTAAAGGACGAAATGTCCCGAGAATAACAAAATTTAAACTTCTCCACCGCAATATTCGAGACGTTAACTTTCTTCCGAATATAGGCTATTACATCATCAGATGTGATAACAGGGTCTAGCCTAGAAACAAATATATGTTTCTTTGATGGTATGCCAACGAGAGGCCGCGGTCCCGAAGCGTCAGCCGTAGCAGTAAAGTTTGACGAGTCACCCACTTCAGCAGTCAACTTGTTTACGAGGCCCTCGATACTTTTAGAACTATCGGCAATTTCCATTGGAATGGGTAATTGCCCGGACACATCGAACACTACAATATGCATCGTTTTTAAGAGATCATTACCAGGTGATACCGGTAATTCCGTAATAGTATTCACAACCGGTAGTATTCTTAAACGTTATCAATTGCTGTACATTAGGAGTGGACGGTGCATGAGACCGGTCGGGGACGATAAGAGATGCTGGTGGATCTACAGATACAGAAACACCCCAAGGACTGGTCCTTTTACGTTTCGGAGACTCATTCATAAGCGATAAACTCCTGAACTGAGTCTCCACCGCAGTAAACTCCGCTTGGAGTTTATTAAAACCTGCCCTTAAAGTGTCAAAACTATCTCTAGTCCGCCTCATGAAAGAGCGCATCTCATTTTCGACCTCCCGGCAAGCATCACATCCATATTTTAAGCCACCACCTTTAGCAATAGACTCCTTGATTCTGCCTGTGTAACCTGCACACTTAACGTGAACCGCATTGTCACACAACCAACAAAGAATATAATCATGGGAGTCAACCGCATTAGTGGCAACTATGCAATTATTTTTTGAGCAGACAACCATGTTATTAAAAAGTTTAATTTAATTAAAAAAGGAAATACAAAAAAAAATAAAAAAATAAAAATTTTAAAAGTTAAAAATCTGTGTATAAGAATATACTGACCAGTTCTGACACAATGGTTAATGTGCAGAGTAAGCCTTCACAACTAAAGAATAAAAATTACAAGAATACACAAAAACAAAAACACGTATCACAGAGTCGCGGGTAGGCAAAAGACGAGAGCGCAAATCAAACAAGAATAGGAAAGAGCGGGAGAGCGCGTCAAATTGAACACATGCAACAACAATTTGTACGCAAGAGCGCGATAGTTAGTTACAACGGTAAAGACACAAAAGCAAAAGAGATTAGCAAAACAACAACACTACTAATGCAAGTAATTGTTGTAATTTTTATACCATACACCCATAGGGTGAAATGGTATATTAAAGTCGCCAAAATGTATGTAACAGGCAGAAGGAAGCTTTTCCGACCCCATAAAGTATATATATTCTTGATCAGTATCAACAGCCGAATCGATCTAGCAATGTCCGTCTGTCCATCCGTCCGTCCGTCCGTCCGTCTGTCCGTCTGTCCGTCCGTATGAACGCCTAGATCTCGGAGACTATAAAGATAGAGCCACCAAATTTGGAATGTAGGCTCGTGTAGTATGTAGAGTGATCGAGTTTGTTTCAAATTTTTGCCACGCACCTTTCCGCCCCCGCAATTAAAAAAAAACGTTTATCTCAAAAACTATTGCAGCTAGAGACACCATATTACCATATTTGGTATGTATATTTGCTTAGTAATTGCGCGCATTTTGTAAGTATAAAGATTTTGACACGCCCCTTTCCGCCCCCGAAATTTGAAAAACTCGATTATCTCCCGTAATTTTTTACCTTGTGGAATCAAATTTGGCCCACTTGAATTTGATGCTAACACCCAGCAAAATTATAAATTTGATCAAAATCGGACTAAAAATAGGCAAGTTATGCATATAAACGTTTTTCCATAAGGCCGGAGTTGGCCGTTGGCGGGTGGTGGCGCTAAGGTGCTCATATGCATGAGTGAGCGAGATACTAAGATATGCTTGTAAAAAGCATGTAAACAGAACTATTTTAAAATAGGCAAATGCATTTGTTATTACAAATTTGAAATATTTGTTTTACTGGTGTATGGTGTACCTAAGTCGGCGAGACGACTTACTTACTTCATTAATTTATGTTATTGAAACAGAAAGCACAAAAATGACTAAAAGAAATTGCGAAATGAAAATACAATTCCAATGTTAAAATTATAGTTAAACCGATAATGATTTTAAAAGTTAAAGAAAAGTTATTAATCACGAGAAACAAATCAAATTTGATAAGCGCAAAAAAAAACACGTCCGTCCTCTGCAACGAGTGAAAGTTTTTTGTGATCTTATAGACAAACTTTCGGAAAAGAGAGTGTTCCTCCCGGCAAGCATCACATCCATATTTTAAGCCACCACCTTTAGCAATAGACTCCTTGATTCTGCCTGTGTAACCTGCACACTTAACGTGAACCGCATTGTCACACAACCAACAAAGAATATAATCATGGGAGTCAACCGCATTAGTGGCAACTATGCAATTATTTTTTGAGCAGACAACCATGTTATTAAAAAGTTTAATTTAATTAAAAAAGGAAATACAAAAAAAAATAAAAATTCTAAAAGTTAAAAATCTGTGTATAAGAATATACTGACCAGTTCTGACACAAGGGTTAATGTGCAGAGTAAGCCTTCACAACTAAAGAATAAAAATTACAAGAATACACAAAAACAAAAACACGTATCACAGAGTCGCGGGTAGGCAAAAGACGAGAGCGCAAATCAAACAAGAATAGGAAAGAGCGGGAGAGCGCGTCAAATTGAACACATGCAACAACAATTTGTACGCAAGAGCGCGATAGTTAGTTACAACGGTAGAGACACAAAAGCAAAAGAGATTAGCAAAACAACAACACTACTAATGCAAGTAATTGTTGTAATTTTTATACCATACACCCATAGGGTGAAATGGTATATTAAAGTCGCCAAAATGTATATAACAGGCAGAAGGAAGCTTTTCCGACCCCATAAAGTATATATATTCTTGATCAGTATCAACAGCCGAATCGATCTAGCAATGTCCGTCTGTCCGTCCGTCTGTCCGTCTGTTCGTCCGTATGAACGCCTAGATCTCGGAGACTATAAGAGATAGAGCCACCAAATTTGGAATGTAGGCTCGTGTAGTATGTAGAGTGATCGAGTTTGTTTCAAATTTTTGCCACGCCCCTTTCCGCCCCCGCAATTAAAAAAAAACGTTTATCTCAAAAACTATTGCAGCTAGAGACACCATATTACCATATTTGGTATGTATATTTGCTTAGTAATTGCGCGCATTTTGTAAGTATAAAGATTTTGCCACGCCCCTTTCCGCCCCCGAAATTTGAAAAACTCGATTATCTCCCGTAATTTTTTACCTTGTGGAATCAAATTTGGCCCACTTGAATTTGATACTAATACCCAGCAAAATTATAAATTTGATCAAAATCGGACTAAAAATAGGCAAGTTATGCATATAAACGTTTTTCCATAAGGCCGGAGTTGGCCGTTGGCGGGTGGTGGCGCTAAGGTGCTCATATGCATGAGTGAGCGAGATACTAAGATATGCTTGTAAAAAGCATGTAAACAGAACTATTTTAAAATAGGCAAATGCATTTGTTATTACAAATTTGAAATATTTGTTTTACTGGTGTATGGTGTACCTAAGTCGGCGAGACGACTTACTTACATCATTAATTTATGTTATTGAAACAGAAAGCACAAAAATGACTAAAAGAAATTGCGAAATGAAAATACAATTCGAATGTTAAAATTATAGTTAAACCGATAATGATTTTAAAAGTTAAAGAAAAGTTATTAATCACGAGAAACAAATCAAATTTGATAAGCGCAAAAAAAAAACACGTCCGTCCTCTGCAACGAGTGAAAGTTTTTTGTGATCTTATAGACAAACTTTCGGAAAAGAGAGTGTTCACCAAGTTAGACTTAAAAAATGGCTTCTTTCATGTCTTTATGCGTGAAGACTCTATCAAGTATACGGCGTTTACAACACCGATGGGCCAATACGAATGGCTTCGAATGCCATTTGGACTACGAAACGCACCCGCAGTTTTTTAAAGATATGTTAACAAAATTTTTGCCGATTTAGTTCAAGAAGACAAGGTTTTAATTTACATGGACGACAATTTGATAGCAACAACGGATAGTAAAAGTCATTTGGAAATATTAACAGTTTTCAAACGTTTAGTTGCCAACAAACTTGAATTAAGAATTGAGAAGTGCGAATTTCTTCAGGAAGAAATTAAATATTTGGGATACGTGATAACAGGAGACGGCATCAAGCCAGATCCAAAAGGATTACAGGCAGTTAGCGATTTTCCAGTACCGTCTAAAACACATGAGGTACAGAGTTTCCTAGGGTTGTGCTCTTATTTTCGACGATTTGTTAAAGATTTTTCAACAATAGCAAAACCACTGTCCGATCTGGTGAGAAAAGATAGAAAATTTGAGTTCGGTGGCAAAGAATTAGAAAGTTTTGAAAAATTAAAAAGAAATTTGCTAGAAGCCCCTATACTTGCTTTGTACAACCCGACCGACCCAACAGAGTTACACTGCGACGCTAGTGCCCTTGGTTTTGGTTCAATGCTTTTGCAAAAGAAGAAAGATAATAAGATGCACCCAGTGTTCTATTTTTCTAGGCGTACAACAGATGTAGAAGCCAAGTACCATAGTTTCGAATTTGAGACACTAGCCGTAGTGTATTCATTGAAACGTTTTAGAATATATCTTCAAGGATTAGAGTTCAAGATAGTCACGGACTGTAGTACACTTACGTTAGCACTTAATAAGAAAGAACTTTCTCCCAGAATAGCACGATGGGCTATTCTTCTTCAAGACTATGACTATACCTTAGAGCACCGAGCCGGAAAGCGGATGCAGCACGTTGATGCGCTTAGCAGAAACACACATATACTCACCATTGATTCCAATTCATTCGAAGAGAACCTAATTATTTGTCAAAGCAGAGATGAGAAAATTAAAGAAATTCTAACGAAACTACAGAATACAGAACACAAAGATTATGAAATGCGCAATGGCATAGTGTACAGAAAGAAAGATAAGGAATCTCTTTTATTTTACGTCCCGAAATAAATGGAAAGTCATCTCATGTATAGTTATCACGATCAGTTAGCCCACATTGGAGTAGACAAAATGGTAGATATTATTTCGAAAAGTTATTGGTTCCCTAGCGTTAAAGAAAAATGCAAACAGCGCGTACAAAATTGTTTAAAATGTATATCTTATAAAGATAAAAATGGAAAATAGGAAGGCTTTCTTGATAACATTCCTAAGCAAACAGTCCCTTTTGATATCATACACATAGATCACTATGGTCCAATAGATAAGAGCAGATCTAACAAGCACATATTAGTAGTAATCGATGCTTTTACAAAGTTCGTTCGTCTGTACCCAGCGAAAACCACAAAGTCAAAGGAGGCAGTATTAGCATTGAAAGACTATTTTAGAGCGTATAGTAGAGCCAGATGCGTTATTTTTGATCGAGGAACTTGCTTCACATCAAAAGAATTTGAAGATTTTTTAGCCGAAAATGAAGTCAAACACATAAAAATCGCTACAGGCTCTCCGCAAGCCAACGGACAAGTATAAAGGGTAAATAGAAGTTTGGGTCCAATGATTGCTAAACTGACTGAGCCGGACAAAGGATTGTATTGGGACACAATCTTAGAAACAGTTGAATATGCACTCAATAACACGTTACAAAGGTCAATTAGTCAGCATCCAAGTAAAGTTTTGTTCGGAGTTGCACAAAGAGGAAAGGTTATAGACGCATTGAATATTAGTTTAGATGAATTAAATAGAATGAGCATAGGCAGAAACTTGTATAAAACAAGACAGGAGGCGGGTAGGAGTATAGAAAAAGTACAAACGTATAACAAGTTAAGAGTAGACTCTAAAAGAAAAGATCCAGTTAAGTATAAGACAGACGATTTGGTGATGGTTAAGAATTTTGACTCACATAAAGGAGTGTCTAAAAAACTTATTCCCAAATTCAAAGGTCCGTATAGAGTGACAAAAGTGCTGCGCAATGACAGATATATTTTGGAGGATGTTGAGGGTTTTCAGCAAACCAGACTTCCTTATAAAGGAGTATGGGCTATAGGAAACATACGGCCATGGCTAAGTAATTCAAATAGCTAAGTGATCGGGAGCTCTCTGGTCAGGATGGCCGAGTTGTAGGCATCACCTAGTCTGATGTAGCGACAAATTTGTCCATTTTTAATGAGGAACTGCCACATAGAACAAGAGGTAAGTTGCCTGGTTTTGTTCGCTTTAATATTAAATTATAATAGTTATATATATAAATATAAATAAAATAAAAAGACTAAATTTCTGACTTACATGCAGAATTTCTCAACTTTTTCTGAAGCGTCGATATATCGACATCGGCAAATTTCCATCGATATATCGAAAAACTAAATTTCCATCAATACTATCGATGGTCCCATCGATAGTTCTCCAGCTCTAGTATGCAGTCTCTTAGAATTGAGTTGTATAGGTCTATAATTCTTTTTTTTATTATATCTGGCAATGCTTCAAGCATCGAATAGTTAATTCGGTCTAAGCCTGGAGTATTTCCTTTCAAGGATTCTTGTGCCGATGAGTATTCAACAAAGTTAATATTGTCCTCAATAGGGAGGGGATTTTTACCAGGCGTGTGTCTAAAAAGGTTGGAAAAATTGCGGAAAAGTTGCGGACCTTTGGAGTGATTTAATTCACAGAAAAGACGTATGTTATTCCAAATTTTACTCATAGGGGTCAGTGGGTTAATCTGTTCAGTAATTTTTATTGTAGATTCTTTTTTAGCTAACTTTAGACTCCGTTTAAATTGTGCGTTTTTTTTCCTGTAGTCAATTATGTTACCAGTAGAAATATTGCGTTTCAGTAATCGCCAAGCAAGGTTTTTGGTTTTCTTTAATAACTCGAGATCTTTATTCCACCATGGGACAATGTGCGATGTTTTGGGGGAAGCTTTAGGGATACTTTCATGGCACTTCTAAGAATGATTTTATTGATGTTGGCTGATTTTTGATTTGTCTTGTTGCTAGTTGGTATAAAAGAATTTTGACTTGTAGCAAGAGTAGAATATAAGTTCCAGTCAGGTCTGTCAGTTTTGAACAATGGTCTGTGTGTTGGTTTCTGTTTTTGGATTGTAGTGAATAGGCTAGTTAAGATTGGGAGGTGGTCACTGCTAAAGAAATTAGTTTCGATTGCCCAGACTGATTCCACTGCAATATCCGCAGTACGCACACTAAGATCGATGTGTGTTAGGGTGTTGTGCGTGCTCAAGTATGTTGGACTGCCATCGTTAAGGATGACCATATTAGACTTGGTAATAAATTTATCTAGTATAATTCCTCTTTTGTTATTGATGCCAGGAATTAAAGTTACCTGTAATCAGTATGGGCGTGTTGCTGTTAGTACCAAGTACTGAGTGTAGGTTGTTTATAGTGAATTTAACTTTGGGTTGAATGTACATATGCTGAAACAATGCGGACAATTTTTTTTTGAACAGATTTCGGCAAAAACTCAGTTTTGAGTAATTTTTGTTGGATTGTGTATAGGGATCGCTACTCCTACGTCAGAGGGAGACGAGTTAAGAGTAATCATTGTGTAATTAATTGGCGTGGGGTATTCATCACTTGGTAATAAAATGAATCTCTTATAAAGCTATTGTGGGCGGTTGATAAATTAAACGACTCAATAAGAGCTTCAGGTTATTGTCTGTTTAGAGTTATAATAGTTTTTATTTTATTTGTTTAACTGTACTTATGGTTATTCTTAATGTGTTCACCGAGTAATTATTTTTCTGTCTTGCTTCCATCAACTCTACACCCAGACTCCCTCTTACGCCCGACACTCCAAACTTACTTCTCTCTCAGAGAGTGCTTAAAAACCCAGAGCGAAGAGTAGCAAAAGAGCGAGTGTGACCGTCTTTCCTGCTACAACTCGTCCGTCCTGACCGTAAGATCTCCTGATTCTTACATCATTAACGTTACAATAAGGTGAAATCTTATAACTACAAGTTAGTTAGGTACATTATACAAAAGTCTATTACAGTTATCATTATTTTCATTTGCTTAAGAATAACTTTTAGTCGCTTTTTCTTTTATCTATCCAATGCTTTATGTTATGGCTACTCCATACACCTTGATAAGGGTTACGACTAAGCTGAAAGCTTTCCACATCCGTAATTAAACCGGTCATTTTTGAGAACCTTGTCTATTACATAAGGCCGTTTGTGCTTTGGGATTAGCTTTTTTGACGCTCCTATAGTCGAATCAAAATTCTTCACCATAATATAATCTCCTGCTTTATATTCTGTGGAATTTACCCTTCTGCTATTATACTGCTGCTCATTGTAGTTCTGGATTTTCCTTTTTTGAAGCGGACGTTGACGATACTATGCGCAGTACGTTCAAGTGGCCCCTACGACACCAGGACAAAGCCTGTTACGCGCGAGCCTAAGCAGATAACTGCCCACCTCCCACCCGACCGACCGAGGGGTGCAGCCGTATAACGCACGGCACGAATCGCGTGGTCAAATACACAATAGAAAAAACAGACAAACAAATAAATAAAAAAGACTATAGCTATCTATTAACTAAATGGAAAAGGATAGAAGTTTTAATCATATTAATAGAAAGCTCTGAGCCGATTACAGGGAATAGAAGGTTGTAATCAGAGCAGAGGACCCTAAAAGGTTCATGCAGGGCATAGTTAGAAGAACAACGACTTAGGGATAAAGGTATTAAAGGATGTCTACTCCGTCTACATGGTACCGACAGATTTACCTGAGCTAATAACTCAGGCGAGTCGATATCACCAATTAGGAACTTGTGCATAAAAATAACACCAAGCATAATTCTACGGTTAGTTAGGGAAGGAAGGTTAATCAAGAGAAGTCTACTAGAATACGAAGGCAAATTGACATTGCGATCCCAGCTTAAGCCACGAAGAGCAAATAGCAAGAACTGCTTTTGAACGGATTCAAGTCGAATCTGGTGCGACTCATATTGAGGTGACCAAATGCAAGATCCATACTCTAAAATAGGACGGACAAGCGAAGTAAAAAGAACTTTAGTTGTATAGGGGTCATCAAATTCTTTTGACCATCTTTTAATGAAACCCAGGACACTCATGGCCTTTGCGACCGTGGTGGAAATATGGGTGTTAAAATTTAACTTATGGTCCATAAGTACGCCCAAATCATTCATATTATTTAGACGTTCTAAAGTACTGTTGTTTAGAAAATAAGTGACCAGTTGAGGAGAGTTACGAAAAAAAGTCATTACCTTACATTTGGTAGTGTCAAGATTTAGTAAATTAAACTGGCACCAGGATTGAAAGTTTTTAAGATCAGCTTGTAGCCGACTAAATGAATCTGTATCTTTATACGTAAGACAAAGCTTGGCATCGTCAGCATACATAAGCACACGCGAATGAACAATGACTGATGGAAGATCGTTAATGAACAGTGTGAAAAGCAGAGGGCCAAGATGACTACCTTGAGTTACACCTGAAGTCACAGGAATGGAATCGGAAAAGGAAGACTTAAAAAGTACCTTCTGTTTCCTATTTGTTAAATATTCTCGAACCCAAGAAAGGAAAAGGGGTGGAAACACAATGTCGCTAAACTTAGAAAGTAATAGGGTATGATTAACGGAATCAAAGGCTTTGCTGAAGTCGGTGTATATGACATCAGTTTGTTTACCATTTTTGAACCCCTTGATAATTATTGATGTAAATTCTAAAAGGTTAGTGGTTGTAGATCTACGTTTCACAAACCCATGTTGGGATGGCGAAATAATAGAGCTGCAAAAATGTTGCAATTGAGAAGTTATAATTTTCTCAAAAGCTTTCGGAATAGCGGACAATTTTGACATACCCCTGTAGTTAGAGGCTTCGGACTTTTTGCCATTTTTATGCAGAGGTATGATATACGACTCCTTCCAAATAGATGGAAAAGAGGAAGATTTGACAGACAATAGAAACAATTTTAAAATGGGTTTGCATAATGCGTTTGCACAGAACCTGAGTACACATCCAGGAAGACCATCTGGCCCCGGAGAATAAACAGGATTAACTAATTTAAGTTTGCTAAGAATAGAACTTTCATCAAACACTGGATTGAAAATGCAATTAGCCTTTTTTAAGTGATAAGGATACGGACTTGCTCGATATTCCGTTGAGGAATAAGGATACGGACTTGCTCGATATTCCGTTGAGGAATAAGTTGTTTTGAAAAAACTCGCAAACATATCGGCAATTGCCTGATCAGTGCTCGCTTTTTTATTTTGAAAAGACAAAAAAGATGGGTGCACGGAGGTCTTACGTTTAGAATTGACAAAATTATAAAATTGTTTAGGGTCAGAAGAAAACTGAAGCTTACACCGCTGAAGATAATTCTTATAGCATTGTGTATTAAGCATCATGAATTTTAAACGAGCGACTGTATACAGAGCAGAATCAGATGAACGACGTGTTTTTTGAAACTTCTTATAATATCGTGTCTTCACATTTTCCAAATTTGATAACTCACGAGAGAACCATTTGCCTGTAAATGATTTAAATATACCACCATGTCTGACAATGGTGGAATATAGGAACAAGTAATAAAAGCATTAAAAGATTTAAAATTTACTTTGACACCGACAAACTCAATCTCCTGGGTACTATGAAAATTGAATCATTTCAGATGATAAAGCAGCATCAACAGCTATTAGAACGCCACCACCTATGCGAGAAATCAGGTCACGTCTGAATATAGAAAAGTTTGTGGAAAACACCGATGCATCAGCAATATCAGGTTTTAGCCACGTCTCTCTAAAAGCTAGAATGTTATGCTCAACAGAAAGACCATCTACATAGAGATTAGGAAGTTTGGATTTCAGTCCTCTAACGTTCTGGTAACCCAGGTTAAGGGACGAAGCTAGTTTTTTGACACACCAGCAGATGCTGATGTGGCAGGAATAGAAGAACAACGACTTAGGGATAAAGGTATTAAAGGATGTCTACTCCGTCTACATGGTACCGACAGATTTACCTGAGCTAATAACTCAGGCGAGTCGATATCACCAATTAGGAACTTGTGCATAAAAATAACACCAAGCATAATTCTACGGTTAGTTAGGGAAGGAAGGTTAATCAAGAGAAGTCTACTAGAATACGAAGGCAAATTGACATTGCGATCCCAGCTTAAGCCACGAAGAGCAAATAGCAAGAACTGCTTTTGAACGGATTCAAGTCGAATCTGTTGCGACTCATATTGAGGTGACCAAATGCAAGATCCATACTCTAAAATAGGACGGACAAGCGAAGTAAAAAGAACTTTAGTTGTATAGGGGGCATCAAATTCTTTTGACCATCTTTTAATGAAACCCAGGACACTCATGGCCTTTACGACCGTGGTGGAAATATGGGTGTTAAAATTTAACTTATGGTCCATAAGTACGCCCAAATCATTCATATTATTTAGACGTTCTAAAGGACTATTGTTTAGAAAATAAGTGACCAGTTGAGGAGAGTTACGAAAAAAGTCATTACCTTACATTTGGTAGTGTTAAGATTTAGTAGATTAAACTGGCACCAGGATTGAAAGTTTTTAAGATCAGCTTGTAGCCGACTAAATGAATCTGTATCTTTATACGTAAGACAAAGCTTGGCATCGTCAGCATACATAAGCACACGCGAATGAACAATGACTGATGGAAGATCGTTAATGAACAGTGTGAAAAGCAGAGGGCCAAGATGACTACCTTGAGGTACACCTGAAGTCACAGGAATGGAATCGGAAAAGGAAGACTTAAAAAGTACCTTCTGTTTCCTATTTGTTAAATATTCTCGAACCCAAGAAAGGAAAAGGGGTGGAAACACAATGTCGCTAAACTTAGAAAGTAATAGGGTATGATTAACGGAATCAAAGGCTTTGCTGAAGTCGGTGTATATGACATCAGTTTGTTTACCATTTTTGAACCCCTTGATAATTATTGATGTAAATTCTAAAAGGTTAGTGGTTGTAGATCTACGTTTCACAAACCCATGTTGGGATGGCGAAATAATAGAGCTGCAAAAATGTTGCAATTGAGAAGTTATAATTTTCTCAAAAGCTTTCGGAATAGCGGACAATTTTGACATACCCCTGTAGTTAGAGGCTTCGGACTTTTTGCCATTTTTATGCAGAGGTATGATATACGACTCCTTCCAAATAGATGGAAAAAAAGAGCTATTGTGGGCGGTTGATAAATTAAACGACTCAATAAGAGCTTCAGGTTATTGTCTGTTTAGAGTTATAATAGTTTTTATTTTATTTGTTTAACTGTACTTATGGTTATTCTTAATGTGTTCACCGAGTAATTATTTTTCTGTCTTGCTTCCATCAACTCTACACCCAGACTCCCTCTTACGCCCGACACTCCAAACTTACTTCTCTCTCAGAGAGTGCTTAAAAACCCAGAGCGAAGAGTAGCAAAAGAGCGAGTGTGACCGTCTTTCCTGCTACAACTCGTCCGTCCTGACCGTAAGATCTCCTGATTCTTACATCATTAACGTTACAATAAGGTGAAATCTTATAACTACAAGTTAGTTAGGTACATTATACAAAAGTCTATTACAGTTATCATTATTTTCATTTGCTTAAGAATAACTTTTAGTCGCTTTTTCTTTTATCTATCCAATGCTTTATGTTATGGCTACTCCATACACCTTGATAAGGGTTACGACTAAGCTGAAAGCTTTCCACATCCGTAATTAAACCGGTCATTTTTGAGAACCTTGTCTATTACATAAGGCCGTTTGTGCTTTGGGATTAGCTTTTTTGACGCTCCTATAGTCGAATCAAAATTCTTCACCATAATATAATCTCCTGCTTTATATTCTGTGGAATTTACCCTTCTGCTATTATACTGCTGCTCATTGTAGTTCTGGATTTTCCTTTTTTGAAGCGGACGTTGACGATACTATGCGCAGTACGTTCAAGTGGCCCCTACGACACCAGGACAAAGCCTGTTACGCGCGAGCCTAAGCAGATAACTGCCCACCTCCCACCCGACCGACCGAGGGGTGCAGCCGTATAACGCACGGCACGAATCGCGTGGTCAAATACACAATAGAAAAAACAGACAAACAAATAAATAAAAAAGACTATAGCTATCTATTAACTAAATGGAAAAGGATAGAAGTTTTAATCATATTAATAGAAAGCTCTGAGCCGATTACAGGGAATAGAAGGTTGTAATCAGAGCAGAGGACCCTAAAAGGTTCATGCAGGGCATAGTTAGAAGAACAACGACTTAGGGATAAAGGTATTAAAGGATGTCTACTCCGTCTACATGGTACCGACAGATTTACCTGAGCTAATAACTCAGGCGAGTCGATATCACCAATTAGGAACTTGTGCATAAAAATAACACCAAGCATAATTCTACGGTTAGTTAGGGAAGGAAGGTTAATCAAGAGAAGTCTACTAGAATACGAAGGCAAATTGACATTGCGATCCCAGCTTAAGCCACGAAGAGCAAATAGCAAGAACTGCTTTTGAACGGATTCAAGTCGAATCTGGTGCGACTCATATTGAGGTGACCAAATGCAAGATCCATACTCTAAAATAGGACGGACAAGCGAAGTAAAAAGAACTTTAGTTGTATAGGGGTCATCAAATTCTTTTGACCATCTTTTAATGAAACCCAGGACACTCATGGCCTTTGCGACCGTGGTGGAAATATGGGTGTTAAAATTTAACTTATGGTCCATAAGTACGCCCAAATCATTCATATTATTTAGACGTTCTAAAGTACTGTTGTTTAGAAAATAAGTGACCAGTTGAGGAGAGTTACGAAAAAAAGTCATTACCTTACATTTGGTAGTGTCAAGATTTAGTAAATTAAACTGGCACCAGGATTGAAAGTTTTTAAGATCAGCTTGTAGCCGACTAAATGAATCTGTATCTTTATACGTAAGACAAAGCTTGGCATCGTCAGCATACATAAGCACACGCGAATGAACAATGACTGATGGAAGATCGTTAATGAACAGTGTGAAAAGCAGAGGGCCAAGATGACTACCTTGAGTTACACCTGAAGTCACAGGAATGGAATCGGAAAAGGAAGACTTAAAAAGTACCTTCTGTTTCCTATTTGTTAAATATTCTCGAACCCAAGAAAGGAAAAGGGGTGGAAACACAATGTCGCTAAACTTAGAAAGTAATAGGGTATGATTAACGGAATCAAAGGCTTTGCTGAAGTCGGTGTATATGACATCAGTTTGTTTACCATTTTTGAACCCCTTGATAATTATTGATGTAAATTCTAAAAGGTTAGTGGTTGTAGATCTACGTTTCACAAACCCATGTTGGGATGGCGAAATAATAGAGCTGCAAAAATGTTGCAATTGAGAAGTTATAATTTTCTCAAAAGCTTTCGGAATAGCGGACAATTTTGACATACCCCTGTAGTTAGAGGCTTCGGACTTTTTGCCATTTTTATGCAGAGGTATGATATACGACTCCTTCCAAATAGATGGAAAAGAGGAAGATTTGACAGACAATAGAAACAATTTTAAAATGGGTTTGCATAATGCGTTTGCACAGAACCTGAGTACACATCCAGGAAGACCATCTGGCCCCGGAGAATAAACAGGATTAACTAATTTAAGTTTGCTAAGAATAGAACTTTCATCAAACACTGGATTGAAAATGCAATTAGCCTTTTTAAGTGATAAGGATACGGACTTGCTCGATATTCCGTTGAGGAATAAGTTGTTTTGAAAAAACTCGCAAACATATCGGCAATTGCCTGATCAGTGCTCGCTTTTTTATTTTGAAAAGACAAAAAAGATGGGTGCACGGAGGTCTTACGTTTAGAATTGACAAAATTATAAAATTGTTTAGGGTCAGAAGAAAACTGAAGCTTACACCGCTGAAGATAATTCTTATAGCATTGTGTATTAAGCATCATGAATTTTAAACGAGCGACTGTATACAGAGCAGAATCAGATGAACGACGTGTTTTTTGAAACTTCTTATAATATCGTGTCTTCACATTTTCCAAATTTGATAACTCACGAGAGAACCATTTGCCTGTAAATGATTTAAATATACCACCATGTCTGACAATGGTGGAATATAGGAACAAGTAATAAAAGCATTAAAAGATTTAAAATTTACTTTGACACCGACAAACTCAATCTCCTGGGTACTATGAAAATTGAATCATTTCAGATGATAAAGCAGCATCAACAGCTATTAGAACGCCACCACCTATGCGAGAAATCCGGTCACGTCTGAATATAGAAAAGTTTGTGGAAAACACCGATGCATCAGCAATATCAGGTTTTAGCCACGTCTCTGTAAAAGCTAGAATGTTATGCTCAACAGAAAGACCATCTACATAGAGATTAGGAAGTTTGGATTTCAGTCCTCTAACGTTCTGGTAACCCAGGTTAAGGGACGAAGCTAGTTTTTTGACACACCAGCAGATGCTGATGTGGCAGGAATAGAAGAACAACGACTTAGGGATAAAGGTATTAAAGGATGTCTACTCCGTCTACATGGTACCGACAGATTTACCTGAGCTAATAACTCAGGCGAGTCGATATCACCAATTAGGAACTTGTGCATAAAAATAACACCAAGCATAATTCTACGGTTAGTTAGGGAAGGAAGGTTAATCAAGAGAAGTCTACTAGAATACGAAGGCAAATTGACATTGCGATCCCAGCTTAAGCCACGAAGAGCAAATAGCAAGAACTGCTTTTGAACGGATTCAAGTCGAATCTGTTGCGACTCATATTGAGGTGACCAAATGCAAGATCCATACTCTAAAATAGGACGGACAAGCGAAGTAAAAAGAACTTTAGTTGTATAGGGGGCATCAAATTCTTTTGACCATCTTTTAATGAAACCCAGGACACTCATGGCCTTTACGACCGTGGTGGAAATATGGGTGTTAAAATTTAACTTATGGTCCATAAGTACGCCCAAATCATTCATATTATTTAGACGTTCTAAAGGACTATTGTTTAGAAAATAAGTGACCAGTTGAGGAGAGTTACGAAAAAAAGTCATTACCTTACATTTGGTAGTGCTAAGATTTAGTAGATTAAACTGGCACCAGGATTGAAAGTTTTTAAGATCAGCTTGTAGCCGACTAAATGAATCTGTATCTTTATACGTAAGACAAAGCTTGGCATCGTCAGCATACATAAGCACACGCGAATGAACAATGACTGATGGAAGATCGTTAATGAACAGTGTGAAAAGCAGAGGGCCAAGATGACTACCTTGAGGTACACCTGAAGTCACAGGAATGGAATCGGAAAAGGAAGACTTAAAAAGTACCTTCTGTTTCCTATTTGTTAAATATTCTCGAACCCAAGAAAGGAAAAGGGGTGGAAACACAATGTCGCTAAACTTAGAAAGTAATAGGGTATGATTAACGGAATCAAAGGCTTTGCTGAAGTCGGTGTATATGACATCAGTTTGTTTACCATTTTTGAACCCCTTGATAATTATTGATGTAAATTCTAAAAGGTTAGTGGTTGTAGATCTACGTTTCACAAACCCATGTTGGGATGGCGAAATAATAGAGCTGCAAAAATGTTGCAATTGAGAAGTTATAATTTTCTCAAAAGCTTTCGGAATAGCGGACAATTTTGACATACCCCTGTAGTTAGAGGCTTCGGACTTTTTGCCATTTTTATGCAGAGGTATGATATACGACTCCTTCCAAATAGATGGAAAAGAGGAAGATTTGACAGACAATAGAAACAATTTTAAAATGGGTTTGCATAATGCGTTTGCACAGAACCTGAGTACACATCCAGGAAGACCATCTGGCCCCGGAGAATAAACAGGATTAACTAATTTAAGTTTGCTAAGAATAGAACTTTCATCAAACACTGGATTGAAAATGCAATTAGCCTTTTTTAAGTGATAAGGATACGGACTTGCTCGATATTCCGTTGAGGAATAAGTTGTTTTGAAAAAACTCGCAAACATATCGGCAATTGCCTGATCAGTGCTCGCTTTTTTATTTTGAAAAGACAAAAAAGATGGGTGCACGGAGGTCTTACGTTTAGAATTGACAAAATTATAAAATTGTTTAGGGTCAGAAGAAAACTGAAGCTTACACCGCTGAAGATAATTCTTATAGCATTGTGTATTAAGCATCATGAATTTTAAACGAGCGACTGTATACAGAGCAGAATCAGATGAACGACGTGTTTTTTGAAACTTCTTATAATATCGTGTCTTCACATTTTCCAAATTTGATAACTCACGAGAGAACCATTTGCCTGTAAATGATTTAAATATACCACCATGTCTGACAATGGTGGAATATAGGAACAAGTAATAAAAGATTTAAAATTTACTTTGACACCGACAAACTCAATCTCCTGGGTACTATGAAAATTGAATCATTTCAGATGATAAAGCAGCATCAACAGCTATTAGAACGCCAGCACCTATGCGAGAAATCCGGTCACGTCTGAATATAGAAAAGTTTGTGGAAAACACCGATGCATCAGCAATATCAGGTTTTAGCCACGTCTCTGTAAAAGCTAGAATGTTATGCTCAACAGAAAGACCATCTACATAGAGATTAGGAAGTTTGGATTTCAGTCCTCTAACGTTCTGGTAACCCAGGTTAAGGGACGAAGCTAGTTTTTTGACACACCAGCAGATGCTGATGTGGCAGGAATAGAAGAACAACGACTTAGGGATAAAGGTATTAAAGGATGTCTACTCCGTCTACATGGTACCGACAGATTTACCTGAGCTAATAACTCAGGCGAGTCGATATCACCAATTAGGAACTTGTGCATAAAAATAACACCTAGCATAATTCTTCGGTTAGTTAGGGAAGGAAGGTTAATCAAGAGAAGTCTACTAGAATACGAAGGCAAATTGACATTGCGATCCCAGCTTAAGCCACGAAGAGCAAATAGCAAGAACTGCTTTTGAACGGATTCAAGTCGAATCTGTTGCGACTCATATTGAGGTGACCAAATGCAAGATCCATACTCTAAAATAGGACGGACAAGCGAAGTAAAAAGAACTTTAGTTGTATAGGGGGCATCAAATTCTTTTGACCATCTTTTAATGAAACCCAGGACACTCATGGCCTTTACGACCGTGGTGGAAATATGGGTGTTAAAATTTAACTTATGGTCCATAAGTACGCCCAAATCATTCATATTATTTAGACGTTCTAAAGGACTATTGTTTAGAAAATAAGTGACCAGTTGAGGAGAGTTACGAAAAAAAGTCATTACCTTACATTTGGTAGTGTTAAGATTTAGTAGATTAAACTGGCACCAGGATTGAAAGTTTTTAAGATCAGCTTGTAGCCGACTAAATGAATCTGTATCTTTATACGTAAGACAAAGCTTGGCATCGTCAGCATACATAAGCACACGCGAATGAACAATGACTGATGGAAGATCGTTAATGAACAGTGTGAAAAGCAGAGGGCCAAGATGACTACCTTGAGGTACACCTGAAGTCACAGGAATGGAATCGGAAAAGGAAGACTTAAAAAGTACCTTCTGTTTCCTATTTGTTAAATATTCTCGAACCCAAGAAAGGAAAAGGGGTGGAAACACAATGTCGCTAAACTTAGAAAGTAATAGGGTATGATTAACGGAATCAAAGGCTTTGCTGAAGTCGGTGTATATGACATCAGTTTGTTTACCATTTTTGAACCCCTTGATAATTATTGATGTAAATTCTAAAAGGTTAGTGGTTGTAGATCTACGTTTCACAAACCCATGTTGGGATGGCGAAATAATAGAGCTGCAAAAATGTTGCAATTGAGAAGTTATAATTTTCTCAAAAGCTTTCGGAATAGCGGACAATTTTGACATACCCCTGTAGTTAGAGGCTTCGGACTTTTTGCCATTTTTATGCAGAGGTATGATATACGACTCCTTCCAAATAGATGGAAAAGAGGAAGATTTGACAGACAATAGAAACAATTTTAAAATGGGTTTGCATAATGCGTTTGCACAGAACCTGAGTACACATCCAGGAAGACCATCTGGCCCCGGAGAATAAACAGGATTAACTAATTTAAGTTTGCTAAGAATAGAACTTTCATCAAAAACTGGATTGAAAATGCAATTAGCCTTTTTTAAGTGATAAGGATACGGACTTGCTCGATATTCCGTTGAGGAATAAGTTGTTTTGAAAAAACTCGCAAACATATCGGCAATTGCCTGATCAGTGCTCGCTTTTTTATTTTGAAAAGACAAAAAAGATGGGTGCACGGAGGTCTTACGTTTAGAATTGACAAAATTATAAAATTGTTTAGGGTCAGAAGAAAACTGAAGCTTACACCGCTGAAGATAATTCTTATAGCATTGTGTATTAAGCATCATGAATTTTAAACGAGCGACTGTATACAGAGCAGAATCAGATGAACGACGTGTTTTTTGAAACTTCTTATAATATCGTGTCTTCACATTTTCCAAATTTGATAACTCACGAGAGAACCATTTGCCTGTAAATGATTTAAATATACCACCATGTCTGACAATGGTGGAATATAGGAACAAGTAATAAAAGCATTAAAAGATTTAAAATTTACTTTGACACCGACAAACTCAATCTCCTGGGTACTATGAAAATTGAATCATTTCAGATGATAAAGCAGCATCAACAGCTATTAGAACGCCAGCACCTATGCGAGAAATCCGGTCACGTCTGAATATGGAAAAGTTTGTGGAAAACACCGATGCATCAGCAATATCAGGTTTTAGCCACGTCTCTGTAAAAGCTAGAATGTTATGCTCACTTTGACACACCAGCAGATGCTGATGTGGCAGGAATAGTATTAGTTGTTGTTGTTGGCAAGCGAATCGGTTGCCGATTTTTCTTTTTTACAGTATATTCCTTAACTATAATATGTTTCGGCCAAAAATCTTCTCGACATATAGTGTCGAAGATATTGGCAGAAACACTAATTTTAAAAGACGAAATGTCCCGAGAATAAGAAAATTTAAACTTCTCCACCGCAATATTCGAGACGTTAACTTTCTTCCGAATATAGGCTATTTCATCATCAGATGTGACAACAGGGTCTAGCCTAGAAACAAATATATGTTTCTTTGGTGGTATGCCAACGAGAGGCCGCGGTTCCGAAGCGTCAGCCGTAGCAGTAACGTAGGACGAGTCACCCACTGCAGCAGTCAACTTGTTTACGGGGCCCTCGGTACTTTTAGAACTATCGGCAATTTCCATTGGAATGGGTAATTGCCCGGACACATCGAACACTACAATAGGCATCGTTTTTAAGAGATCATTACCAGGTGATACCGGTAATTCCTTACTAATAGCATTCACAACCGGGCTCTTAAACGATATCAACTGCTGTACATTAGGAGTGGACGGTGCATGAGACCGGTCAGGGACGATAAGAGACGCTGGCGGATCTACAGATACAGAAACACCCCAAGGACTGGTCCTTTTACGTTTCGGAGACTCATTCATAAGCGATAAACTCCTGAACTGAGTCTCCACCGCAATAACCTCCGCTTGGAGTTTATTAAAACCTGCCCTTAAAGTGTCAAAACTATCTCTAGTCCGCCTCATGAAAGAGCGCATCTCATTCTCGACCTCCCGGCAAGCATCACATCCATATTTTAAGCCACCACCTTTAGCAATAGACTCCTTGATTCTGCCTGTGTAACCTGCACACTTAACGTGAACCGCATTGTCACACAACCAACAAAGAATATAATCATGGGAGTCAACCGCATTAGTGGCAACTATGCAATTATTTTTTGAGCAGACAACCATGTTATTAAAAAGTTTAATTTAATTAAAAAAGGAAATACAAAAAAAAAAAAATAAAAAAATAAAAATTCTAAAGGTTAAAAATCTGTGTATAAGAATATACTGACCAGTTCTGACACAAGGGTAATGTGCAGAGTAAGCCTTCACAACTAAAGAATAAAAATTACAAGAATACACAAAAACAAAAACACGTATCACAGATTCGCGGGTAGGCAAAAGACGAGAGCGCAAATCAAACAAGAATAGGAAAGAGCGGGAGAGCGCGTCAAATTGAACACATGCAACAACAATTTGTACGCAAGAGCGCGAGAGTTAGTTAAAACGGTAAAGACACAAAAGCAAAAAGAGATAAACAAAACAACAACACCGCTAACGCAAGTATTGCTGTAAGTTTTGATTTTATTTAAATTTAAACAAATACACAAAAGCGACAGCAAGAATTCGCGAAATGAAAATAAAATTCGGATGCTGGAAATATTAGCCGATAATGAATTTATGCACAAGTTATAGAACAGAAAATAATCACGAGAAAAAAATAAAAGTTGATAAGCGCAAAAAAAACACGTCCGTTCTCTGCAACGAGTGAAAGTTTTTATATGTATGATGTATTTCCCCATCCTTTCTAATTGTATCCAAATTTTGTTCATCATTCACTATTCCTAGCTGCTCTAGTCCTTCTCTTAACTCATCTCCGACTTTGCCTTTTTGTTCTACACCGAAGAGCATTTTGCTCGGCAACTATTTAATGCTTCTATGAAGTGTGTTATTTAAACAATGTTCAACATTCTCCACTACCAAATCCCAATATATACCCTTCTCTGGCTCCGATAATTTAGCAAGCATAGGTCCCAAGGTACGATTCACTCTCAATTTGACCATTAGCTTGTGCTTAATGTTATTCTGATTTACAAATGTCTCAAAATCTGATGATGTGAAACAGCTTCCTCTATTTGAAACGATGGAAAAGGGTCGACTGTACGCCCTAAAATAGTCCTTAAGAGCCAGAACCGCTTCTTTATATTCGTCGTCTTTGTTGGATTCACTCTGATGAATTTGGTAAAACCGTCAATAATAACAAACAAGTGCTTCTTGCATCTGTCTGATGCTATAGGACCACAATGATCAATGTGAATTAGTTCAAAGGGTCGATTCCCTTTAGGGATACTGTGCAACATTCCTTCCCCTTTTCCAGACTTTGGCGAATACGCAACACACTTTAAACAATTGCTAATGTGTTTCACAACTTTCTCCTTGATGTTAGGAAACCAATAGGTTTTCGAGATGGCATCCATTACTTTATCTCTGTTCTCTCCTAGTTCGTTATGATATTTAAAGAGGATTGACTCCTCCATTTCACTCGGAACACAAAACAACAACCTTCCATCATTGGTTTTCCTGTAAACTATTCCGTTTCTCATTTCAAATAACTTATCTTCAGCAGATTCTTACTTTCTTTTCACTTCCTGCAATTTTTCATCCCTGTGCTGGCATATGATAAGATTGTCTTCAAAACTATTTGTATCTACAATAAGTATGTTCGTACATCTACTAAGCGCCTCTACATGTTGCATCTGCTTGCCGGCCCTGTGCACTACTTCATAATCATAATTCTGTAGTTCAAGAGCCCATCGCGCAATATCTTCCCTGTAAATACACTCTGAACCTGCGGACTGCATACACTATTGCCAAGGTCTCTAATTCGAAACTGTGGTACTTTGATTCTACGTCTGACGTCCGTTCTGAGAAGTAAAAAACAGGGTGCAGATTTTGTCCTCTTTCCTTTGCATTAACATCGCCCCAAAGCCTAATGCGCTCGCATCACAATGCAGCTCTACTTCGTCCTTGTGGTTATATATTGCCAACACCGGCGGTTCTACTAATTTATCTTTGAGCAACGAAAAACAATCCAGTTCTACCTTTCCAAATTTAAACACTCTATCTTTATTCAATAGGTCATAGAGTGGTTTCGCAATTAATGAAAATTTTTTAATAAAACGACGAAAATAGGAAGCCAAGCCCAAGAAACTTCTTACTGTGTGAACGTTTGTTGGTATGGGAAAATTCTTTACCGCCTCTATGCCCTTATCATCGTCTCTAATGCCCTCTTCCTATATGAGAAATCCTAAGTATTTAATGCTTGACTGAAAGAACTCACACTTATCTATACGCAGTTCCAGCTTGTTTCTGATTATCCTTCTAAAAACTTCTTCCAGTGTATCCAGGCGCTCTTCTGCAGTTCTACTAGCTATCATGATATCGTCTTGATACACTATTACTTTACTATCTCTAATCATATCTGTAAAAATTTTGTTCACAAATCTTTGAAACACTGATGAGGATTTTTTTAGACCCATTGGCATCCTGAGAAACTCAAACTGGCCTAACGGAGTGACGAATGATGTATATTTAACTGAGTTTTCCTCCATGAACACGTGAAAATACCCATCTTTTATATCCAATTTTGAAAAAAATCTTTTGTCTCCAAGCCTGTCTAATAAATCATATATTACACTGTGCAACACCAAAAATCAAACCGCACCGGACCTTTTTTTCTGAAAGTACATGTATTGAATAGCAAAACCCTATTTGGGTTTTTCAAAGTTAGCTCGTTTTTTTTTTATAGCGAGTTGTAATTCTTCATTTTGGGGGTATTTTTTAGTTTGTCATATGAGACTTATATATCGATTTCTTCTTCATGCATTCGACCTAAATCATCCTTATTTATTGTAGAAATATTGTTAATGGTTAAATAAATTAATTTTATAAATTTTATATAACCCAAAATGACTTTTTCAGCTACAGTTCTAGAAAAAAAAATACAATTAAGCCCTTTTTTAGAGTAGTTATGGAAGTATTTTTAATTGATAACTATTTTTTTGTGAGAATAGTATCAAGATGAAATTAACAACAACAAATAAACTTTGAAATGTGCCAAATTAGAAACGAGTTCGTTTTGGTTGTGGTTCAATTTCTTTATCAAGATCAAAGTAATCCGATTCGTCAGTGGAGAACTCCATTCCGTCGCGTTCATCTTCCTTCACTTCTTCATTTTGACTTTCATCTTCTTCGAATTGAAATATTTGCTTAGTCCACCAACATATTTCGGCCAGTATATTTAGCATCTGGAGCTCGTTTTCCCTGATACCTTAATTCAAATGGCAAGGCAATTTGATGGTACCGCTCTCCCTGTTCATCTGATTCAGTCGATAGCTGTCGACTAAATTGGTCCAAATGGTGGTGAAGAAAGTGAATTTTCAGCGACATGTGGACTCCAATTTTCGAAAATGAATTAAGCATTCTTTTCACGGACTCGTCACAATTAGGCGAACGATTTTTGCCTAAAAGCCCAACGATGGTCTCCTTTAACGATGTCCACGCAATGAACTCGTCGCCAGCTAAAACTTTGTTGAAATCTTCAGACTTTACCAATCTCCGAATATCAGGTCCATTCAAAACGCCTAAAACATTTGATGTAAGTCAAAAGTATTTGTGTAGATATAAAAAAATGACTTACCATTTTTTAATTTTGCATCACTAATCTTTGGAAAGATTTGTCGTAAACATCAAAATACAGCGTCTCTTCTACCGACAACCATCAAGAAATTTTTGACAATTCCGAGTTTGATGTGAAGTGGAGGGAAAATGATTTTTTCTGGAGATACAAGTTCTTTATAAATTCTGTTGGCATCCTTTTTCTCACTTTCAGCTCTTATTTCCAATTTTTTTTTTTGGTACTGATCGCCTTTGAACCGAGTGTCCCAATCGCATAAAAAACACATGTGTTTAGTGTAGCCGCCTTGGAGTCCGGTAAGCATGGCAACGACTATTAAGTCGCAACACACACGCCAATTGTGTTTTTTGTACTCCACCAATTCTAAAATCCATTTCATTTTTTCAAACGTCTCTTTAGTGTCAGTTCCATATGCAATGGTGATCGATCGGTTTTTTCAAGCAATACGGGTTTCAAACTAAATTTTGAATTATCAATGAATAGTCTCCAATCGTTTGGCCTACACTGAACACCCATTTCTTTCATGAGAGACAAAATATCGTGACAATAGGCCAAAGTATTTTCTTGGTTCACCGTAAAAAACTTTTTGAAGTGTTCCTTGCGATTTCGATACGCTGTGACTCTTGTACCTGTTGCTAACAAGTTATGGGATTTTAAAAAAGATGCTAACATTTCTGATTTTCTCTGCGTTAGCTCTAATTTTGCAACCATTTCATCCAACTTGCTTTGTGTTATAAGAACTAAGTGATTTGATACTGATGGTTCGGGGATATACTCGGAATAATCATCAAATACAGTCGCATCGGGGTAAAGACTAACATTGTCTGTGCCTAAATATTTTGGTACTGGAATATTTTCGGAATGATCCAGGGGCAGTTGCACACTCGGAACTGAGACGTAGACTTTGTTTTTCGCCTTTCTTTTGCTAAGTCCAGCCACATTGTTGGCACAAGCATAACAATTTGTTGGGTCATGTTCTCCTGGATTGTACCACATCATTGGTACACCAAATGGCATTTTTTTTTGTTTCTTATGCATCCAGTTAACTAACCCGACATAACAAGCTCTGCAAACTGTATTTGGCGCCCACGATTCATTAAGTATAACATCACAATTAAAGTAATGTCGAAATGCCGTAACAAAATTTTCACTAACTGATCCGTGCTTATCACTCGCCGGGGTAAAACGTCCGCAACAGTAGCAGAACTTATTAATATTTGCTGGACACTTGCACATTTTGCTTAAACTTGCGACTTTAAACTGCGGGCACCTGTTCTTAATACTGATTTTTACGACAGTAAGTAAGCTTACTGTAAGTTTTGTAAGCTGTGCTTGAGTTACTTACCGGAGTCAATTGCTATCGCTCATATACTTTGAACTATATTCTATTAGAATCCGAACGGAAAATTTTTTTTATACATTACATACATATGTACATATATGTTCCGTTGGATTGCCTCGCTTTAAAGAACATGCGAGAATCTTGCAATTTAGACTTAAATCATTACAAACTTTTTCCTTATTGTATGTATGTATGTATGTCTAAATTTGTTGTTGTTAATTTCATCTTGATACTATTCTCACAAAAAAATAGTTATCAATTAAAAATACTTCCAAAATATTATTATTCTCAAAAAAAATATTTATCAATTAAAAATACTTCCATAACTACTCTAAAAAAGGGCTTAATTGTATTTTTTTTTCTAGAACTGTAGCTGAAAAAGTCATTTTGGGTTATATAACATTTATAAAATTAATTTATTTAACCATTAACAATATTTCTACAATAAATAAGGATGATTTAGGTCGAATGCATGAAGAAGAAATCGATATATAAGTCTCATATGACAAACTAAAAAATACGCCCAAAATGAAGAATTTCAACTCGCTATAAAAAAAAAAAACGAGCTAACTTTGAAAAACCCAAATAGGGTTTTGCTATTCAATACATGTACTTTCAGAAAAAAAAGGTCCGGTGCGGTTTGATTTTAATACCCTTCATTTTGTTCCATAGTGTTAGAGGTATAGGGTAGTTATCTTTAACCAAAACTTTGTTCAATCTCCTAATGTCAATGCACAACCTTAACTCGCCAGCTTTCTTAGGCACTAACACAATGGGTGATGCATACTCCGACTCACTAGGGCGAATGATCTTCTTCTCCAAGTATGCGTCTAACGTCGCCTGCAATTTCCCTTTTTCGGAATACGACAATCTTCTAGTTGCACAACTGAATGCCTTCGACCCCTCCAAGTTAAGCTTCATTTTACATTTTACATCAGGCAAATCGGGCCTTTGTGCTGCCAAATATGCTCTCTCGAACAACTGCTCAAACTTTTTATGAACTTTAAAATCTAATGTTTCACCTATTTTGCAATCAACTCCCGTGTTGAAACACTCGATATTTAGTAACTCAAATTCCACTTCGGTTAGAGATTGGACATCACCAATTTATTTAACTACTTCATCCACTGTTCTCTCAACATTTACATTACTAGCTATTTGCGAATCTGTACAGCATGACAAGGACTCAAACCTCGACCGCTCTCCGAGTTCATTTTCGGCTTCTTTCATTTCAAATGTAACCATTCTCAAGGCGTCTAAGTCTAACTTAGTATTACATGCTTTCAAAAAATCTTTTCCCAAAATAACTTCATGGCTCATAGACTCGTTATCAACGACTATTAAATGAAAGAATATCTTTATTGAATCTTTGAAAACAAAACATTTTATTTTTTCATATGACAAAAGTGGACTCTTATTTAATCCGTAATAGCGGACGTTGACGATACTATGCGCAGTACGTTCAAGTGGCCCCTACGACACCAGGACAAAGCCTGTTACGCGCGAGCCCAAGCAGATGACTGCCCACCTCCCACCCGACCGACCGAGGGGTGCAGCCGTATAACGCACGGCACGAATCGCGTGGACAAATACACAATAGAAAAAACAGACAAACAAATAACTAAATAATACTATAGCTATCTATTAACTAAATGGGATAGGATAGAAGTTTTAATCATGTTAATAGAAAACTCTGAACCAATTACAGGGAATAGAAGGTTGTAATCAGAGCAGAGGACCCTAAAAGGTTCATGCAGGGCATAGTTAGAAGAACAACGACTTAGGGATAAAGGAATCAAAGGATGTCTACTCCGTCTACATGGTACCGACAGATTTACCTGAGCTAATAACTCAGGCGAGTCGATATCACCAATTAGGAACTTGTGCATAAAAATAACACCAAGCATAATTCTACGGTTAGTTAGGGAAGGAAGGTTAATCAAGAGAAGTCTACTAGAATACGAAGGCAAATTGACATTGCGATCCCAGCTTAAGCCACGAAGAGCAAATAGCAAGAACTGCTTTTGAACGGATTCAAGTCGAATCTGGTGCGACTCATATTGAGGTGACCAAATGCAAGATCCATACTCTAAAATAGGACGGACAAGCGAAGTAAAAAGAACTTTAGTTGTATAGGGGTCATCAAATTCTTTTGACCATCTTTTAATGAAACCCAGGACACTCATGGCCTTTGCGACCGTGGTGGAAATATGGGTGTTAAAATTTAACTTATGGTCCATAAGTACGCCCAAATCATTCATATTATTTAGACGTTCTAAAGTACTGTTGTTTAGAAAATAAGTGACCAGTTGAGGAGAGTTACGAAAAAAAGTCATTACCTTACATTTGGTAGTGTCAAGATTTAGTAAATTAAACTGGCACCAGGATTGAAAGTTTTTAAGATCAGCTTGTAGCCGATTAAATGAATCTATATCTTTATAAGTAAGACAAAGCTTGACATCGTCAGCATACATAAGCACACGCGAATGAACAATGACTGATGGAAGATCGTTAATGAACAGTGTGAAAAGCAGAGGGCCAAGATGACTACCTTGAGGTACACCAGGGGTCACAGGAATAGAATCGGAAAAAGAAGACTTAAAAAGTACCTTCTGTTTTCTATTTGTTAAATATTTTCGAACCCAAGAAGGGAAAAGGGGTGGAAACACAATGTCGCTCAGCTTAGAAAGTAATAGGGTATGATTTACGGAATCAAAGGCTTTGCTGAAGTCAGTGTATATGACATCAGTTTGTTTACCATTTTTGAACCCCTTGATAATTATTGATGTAAATTCTAAAAGGTTAGTGGTTGTAGATCTACGTTTCACAAACCCATGTTGGGATGGCGAAATAATAGAGCTGCAAAAATGTTGCAATTGAGAAGTTATAATTTTCTCAAAAGCTTTCGGAATAGCGGACAATTTTGAGATACCCCTATAGTTAGAGGCTTCGGACTTTTTGCCATTTTTATGCAGAGGAATGATATACGACTCCTTCCAAATAGATGGAAAAGAGGAAGATTCGACAGACAATAGAAACAATTTTAAAATGGGTTTACATAATGCGTTTGCACAGAACCTGAGAACACATCCAGGAAGACCATCTGGCCCCGGAGAATAAACAGGTTTAACTAATTTAAGTTCGCTAAGAATAGAACTTTCATCAAACACTGGATTGAAAATGCAATTAGCCTTTTCTAAATGATAAGGATACGGACTTGCTCGATATTCCGTTGAGGTATAAGTTGTTTTGAAAAAACTTGCAAACATATCGGCAATTGCCTGATCAGTGCTCGCTTTTTTATTTTGAAAAGACAAAAAAGATGGGTGCACAGAGGTCTTACGTTTAGAATTGACAAAATTATAAAATTGTTTAGGGTCAGAAGAAAACTGAAGCTTACACCGCTGAAGATAATTCTTATAGCATTGTGTATTAAGCATCATGAATTTTGAACGAGCGACTGTATACAGAGCATAATCTGATGAACGACGTGTTTGTTGAAACTTCTTATAATATCGTGTCTTCACATTTTTCAAATTGGATAACTCACGAGAGAACCAGGGAGGTTTGTTAAGCCGCTCCTGCCTACCAAGAGGCACACAAATATCAAAGAGTGAATTCAGAGTATCATAAAAGAAGCGAATAGCTGAGTTCATATCTCTACAATTGTACAGATAAGACCAATCGGTAGTAGTAATGTTTTCATTCAGGCTGACAAAGTCAGTCTTACGAAAGCACCTAGTTAGAGATAACTGATTTGAACCAAGTAATGGGGCAGATCAATTTTTAAATTTAATGTAGGATGAAATTTGTCTTCAGGAAGAACAAATGGGTCGATCCTAGAAACCTCACAATAAGAAAAATCCGATACAAAAATAAGATCTAACAATTTTCCATTAGAATTTAAGACAGGATTGACTTGGAATAAAGATTTAGCCCAGAAGGCCATCAATAAAGTCATGTGACACAGAGGGCAGCAACATGGTAGATTCATCTGTTAGTGACCATGCTAAAGCAGGTAAATTAAAATCACCTACAACTATGAGCATGTCTTGACTGGAAACTAAAGAGGAGACAAACTGAATTGCCTCTAAATGATTTAAATATACCACCATGTCTGACAATGGTGGAATATAGGAACAAGTAATGAAAGCATTAAAAGATTTAAAATTTACTTTAACACCGACAAACTCAATCTCCTGGGTACTAGAAAATTGAATCATTTCAGATGATAAAGCAGCATCAACAGCTATCAGAACGCCACCACCTATGCGAGAAATCCGGTCACGTCTGAATATGGAAAAGTTTGTGGAAAACACCGATGCATCAGCAATATCAGGTTTTAGCCACGTCTCTGTAAAAGCTAGAATGTTATGCTCAAAAGAAAGACTATCTACATAGAGATTAGGAAGTTTGGATTTCCGTCCTCTAACGTTCTGGTAACCCAGGTTAAGGGACGAAGCTAGTTTTTTGACACACCAGCAGATGCTGATGTGGCAGGAATGGTATTAGTTGTTGTTGTTGGCAAGCGAATCGGTTGCCGATGTTTCTTTCTTACAGTATATTCCTTAACTATTATATGTTTCGGCCAAAAATCATCTCGACATATAGTGTCGAAGATATTGGCAGAAACACTAATTTTAAAGGACGAAATGTCCCGAGAATAAGAAAATTTAAACTTCTCCACCGCAATATTCGAGATGTTAACTTTCTTCCGAATATAGGCTATTACATCATCAGATGTGACAACAGGGTCTAGCCTAGAAACAAATATATGTTTCTTTGGTGGTATGCCAACGAGAGGGCGCGGTCCCGAAGCGTCAGCCGTAGTAGCAACTTTGGACGAGTCACCCACTGCAGCAGTCAACTTGTTTACGGGGCCCTCGATACTTTTAGAACTATCGGCAATTTCCATTGGAATGGGTAATTGCCCGGACACATCGAACACTACAATAGGCATCGTTTTTAAGAGATCATTACCAGGTGATACCGGTAATTCCTTACTAATAGCATTCACAACCGGGCTCTTAAACGATATCAACTGCTGTACATTAGGAGTAGACGGTGCATAAGACCGGTCGGGGACGATAAGAGACGCTGGCGGATCTACAGATACTGAAACACCCCAAGGACTGGTCCTTTTACGTTTCGGAGACTCATTCATAAGCGATAAACTCCTGAACTGAGTCTCCACCGCAGTAAACTCCGCTTGGAGTTTATTAAAACCTGCCCTTAAAGTGTCAAAACTATCTCTAGTCCGCCTCATGAAAGAGCGCATCTCACTCTCGACCTCCCGGCAAGCATCACATCCATATTTTAAGCCGCCGCCTTTAGCAATAGACTCCTTGATTCTGCCTGTGTAACCTGCACACTTAACGTGAACCGCATTGTCACACAGCCAACAAAGAATATAATCATGGGAGTCAACCGCATTAGTGGCAACTATGCAATTATTTTTTGAGCAGTCAACCATTTTATCAAAAATTAATTAATTTAATTAAAAAAGGAAATACAAAAAAATAAAAATATATAATATTTATGATTAAGTGAAATTAACTGTATCTTTTCTGGTACACACGAGATTTTAATAAGTGAAACATCACTGCCTGAGTCTACGAAGCATGCTGTAATTAAGTAAGGATTTGTTAGAGTTTCAAAATATATCTTGAAATATCTTACGTCGTCGCGATTCTCAGCCAGCTTCTTTTTATTAAGTGGACACTTAGCCACCCAGTGATCCAAGGCACCGCATCCGAAGCAGGACCCTGGCACTCTGTCGGGTTTCTTGCAGTCCTTTTTCATGTGACCCTTTGAGTTGCATTTGTAGCAACGGAAATCTTCTTTGAAACGTCTGCCAGTAGCAGCCACCTGTGTAGCTTCTCTTGCTGCTTGCTGTACCGGTAGCTGAATGCCTGAAAATGCACGGCGTAATTCTGCAATGCACTTGAACCCTTGAATCTGCGCTTGGATGCGGAGTCCCTTCACAGGAATCCCTTCATAGGCTTTTTCTACTCGTTCCTCTTCACTGATGCAGATAGCGTCTGACAACCTGGCTTTCTCATCGATGTAGCTGACGAAGTTCTCATTGGCGCTCCATATGCGAGACTCGAAGAGGCGCCTGGCATCTGCTTGAGACATCGTTTTTCCGAACTCCTCGACAAGCTGGTCAAAGATGTTGCCAACGGGTTCCAGAATGCGCGTGCCATTGGCATGTAGCCACTCATGAGCCTGTCCTTTTAGCTTGGACACTAGAAGCATATGCATTTGTACACCTTTGATTCCGTTGTTACCTAAATCTATCGTTAATTGTTGTTCTTTTCCTAAAAAACGAATTAAAAAAAAAAAAAAAACCTTTGATTCCGTATACACCGCTTATATTTGTCAGTTGCGTGACCCATTTTTTTCCACACGAGTTCCCATTAAATTCCGACAACGCTTCTTTTGCCAATTGAAATTTTGCAGCCGACGAAAAACCGCTTTCCAACACTTCTTCCGAGCGTTGGTTTACCAGCCCTGGTTCACGACGCTGGTTTTGCGCGCCAATTATTTCTGCTGACGTCTCGTTTTCGCTGCCTTCGTTTTCCTCACCGCTGTCGTGCCCCGCGCAATTGTCGGCACGAAACTGTGCGCTCCGTTTTCTGTCTGACGTTGAGGCGCCACTATGTCGAACAATTGCGGTCGCAGCAAATCGCACAAATTTTTCAGCAAGACATTTGTGTTGTTGTCTCCCTCCTTCTCATTTGTGATCTCCGACACTCAACAGTTACTTTCGTCTTCTGTTTTTTCCTCGGCAGTCTCAGTTCCAATAGATATGGAACAAGCTCCTCGTCGATCTGCTGGAACATCGTTTAAGCGTGCCACAAGCTCGGCCTTTGACCCTGTAGTAGGCAAGTCCAACAGCTCCAGCCACTTCTTTAATGTTGGCAAGTTGTGGGCGTCAATGTTGATGTTCATTGCGTTAAAGTTCTGATATTGTGGGCGGTTGATAAATTGAACGACTCAATAAGAGCTTCAGGTTATTGTCTGTTTAGAGTTATAATAGTTTTTATTTTATTTGTTTAACTGTACTTATGGTTAATCTTAATGTGTTCACCGAGTAATTATTTTTCTGTCTTGCTTCCATCAACTCTACACCCAGACTCCCTCTTACACCCGACCCTCGAAACTTACTTCTCTCTCAGAGAGTGCTTAAAAACCCAGAGCGAAGAGTAGCAAAAGAGCGAGTGTGACCGTCTTTCCTGCTACACTATGACATGTGGTAGCTTTGCTATAAGCATTTGAAGTTCACTATAGTTATTCCTAAAGCCATTCATATTCCATTGCATAATCCTTACAGACATTCAAGATCCATCTGATCATCCGAAGATGATTCGGACTTATAGACTGCGGTATCACTAGATATTAGTTCTTTTATTGTACTATTTGGAAAATTCTGATTTAATTTTTTTTTGTTTAGCTTTAAGCTGAGATTTAAGTTTGCCTGATATATTTTTAGGGAAGATTTTTATGTTTGAATTTTGTGTAGTATGTGTGTTAATTGTTAAGGGTGTTTGAGCTGGTGGGGAGTTTTTAGATGAGGTTGGTTCTTCCTCTGTGTTTTTCATTAAATCAACGTAGGAGGTTAGCTTTCGTGTAGTCGGTAAGAAGGTGGAAGCCGGCAAGGAGCTTCCTTTAATATTAGTCTTATCTGTAATGTTAGATTGATGATCAGTAATGACTGTGGTAATGCTTTTTTCTACATTAAAGTAAAGGGAACCGTCATGTGGGTGCCTTGAATTATATATCGAGACGGCTTTTTTAATATCAACTTTTTGTAGGGTCTTAGTGGCTTGTATTTCTTGTTGCTTTACAAATATGGGGCATCTTCTGAAGACTGATGAGTGGTTGGTATCCAGGAGACTGTTATCCTTGCAGTTAACACAGCACTTGTTAAAGTTGCAAAGTTCTTTGGTGTCGGGATCGGTGTGAAAGTCGTTAGAACAATTAATACAGGCCTTGTTGTTGCGGCAGATTTTAGAAGTGTGTCCAAACCTAAAGCACTTGTTTCAGTGGAGGGGAGGCGGGAAGTAGGTGCGGAGTTTGACCATTTCATACCCTATTTTGATGTACTTAGGGATCGTGTGTGAGGCAAATGTAAGGATAATTAGTCCAGTTTCTTGGAGCTCGTTGTTAACTTTTTTCAATATTTTCTTCACGTCAACTACATTTTGGTCTGTCAACTCCTGCTTGATAGAATCTTCAGTAAGGCAGCGTAAATCGTTTGAATAAATGACTCCTTTTGAGACGTTGAGGGTGAGATGTTCACAGACAGAAACTGGGTATTGCCCCAGTAGTTGAAGTTTTAAGAGTTTGTAAGCTTGGATCAAATTTTTTGTATTGATGAGAAGGTTTCCATCACGTGTTTTTTTGGCAAGCAGAACTTCTCCATTGCAAGTGAAATAAATAGTTTTTTTTATTAGAAATGGTGAAACGTTGGTCATTAAATTGTCGTCGGTGCGTTTCATATTAAGAAAATTGGGCTCAGACATTTGTTTAGTCTTATCAGGGGTATCAGCGGTCCCCAACGTAACGGTGCTTTTACGACTTAAATTAGATTAATTTTTGCTTTGTCTGTTTTGTGGTGTAATTTGTTCACTGTTTTGAAAAGTTATGTGATCGATTTCCGTAGTTTCCGTAGACATGTCTTGTGTAAGCAAAACTCAAATTTGAACTGTATCTCAAAAAGTATTCTAGCTAGAGACACCAAATTTGGTATGTATATTTGCTTAGTAAATGCGCACATTTTGAAAGTATAAAGCTTTTGCCACGCCCCTTTCCGCCCTCGCAATTTTAAAAAAACGTTAATCTCAAAAACGATTGTAGCTAGAGACACCATATTTGGTATGTATATTTGCTTAGTAAATGCGCACATTTTGTATGTAATTTAACATGGACAAAGGAATATAGCTAATATTGCATTCCGCCCCCGCAATTGAAAAACTCGATTATCTCTCGTAATTTTCTACCTTGGTACACTTAAATTTGATACTAATATCAAGAAAAAAACCAAATTTGATCAAAATCGGATGAAAAATATCCAAGTTAGGCATATAAACGATTTTCCATAAGGCCGGAGTTGGCCGTTGGCTGGCAGTTAACAAGGGTGACTGAAGCTGTACAAGGCAACATAGAAGACAGCGCCTACGTGTGAACGTTGATACAACTGCGGAATCGAATTGGGTAGATTTGTAAAAGAACTGTAACTTTTTGGACAAAGAGTTGTCCAATACCAAAGTGTGTGGCTGAATAATAAGGAACAAATTCTATTAATCTCTTCTATTATTCTCCCAACAAGTCTCCACTTATATAAAAAAGTGGTAATCGTGGAAGGCCGAAAAAAGATTTCATCGAATCTTCTCAAAGGACAAAACGTCGAAGAATAGACGAACTGGCAAAACATGATGAGTCTGCTGCTTCAGTTTTGCGTACCAGTTTTACACTGAATTCAGTATGTTTGGAAGCATTTATTGATGAAGTTTTATCACTTTTCATGGAAGCAAACTTAACAAAGCACCTGTTTAAGATTAAACATTGTGGTCAGCTAAAATGGCTTGACCAAATCAGATTGACCAAAGAAATGTACAAATCGAAACATAAACAAAAGTAAGTCATAAAATTCATATGATAATTATTGCTTAATACCAAACAAAACATGCATCCACACTCTGTGAAAAACACTTAAGATTATAACAGCGGCGCGGTATCAAGTAGCCAACGCTGAGCATGAAATATAAACAATTTTCAACCCCCGAAATCGTGGGGCATTAGAAGAAGTATTTTTAAGAACAATTGTCGCTTCTTAGAGTTTAAGAGTTTTTGAATAAAATCAGTTCATATTTTGAATTCAACGAATTAAGATTAGGTTATTTTCTTTTTCTTCGGGAATACCTATTCATTTTGGTCCTTCGGAAAAAGGAATTCTGTAGTTTTTCCCCACCAGTGGTAAGAGACCCAGAGTGTGAAATCTTTGCAATTTAATTATATTCTTAAACCTAGTACCGATGTATATATATATATATAAGTTGCTAACAATTTCCACCATTTACTTATTTATCCAATGTCATATGCTGAGCACTCCAGACGCCTTGATAAGGATTGCGCGATAATTGAAATAATTAAAATAATCCTCTATTAATATCTGTAATTTCTCTTTTTCCATATATGACAACCTTCTAGGTGAACAACTAAAGGGTTTCGTATTTTCAAGAGTTATCTTCATTTCACATTTAAAATCTGGATTCTCTGGTCTGTTCTGCCCAATATAGCATTCTTCTAACAAACAAACTTACATCGAGTCCTAAAATCAACACTTTCACCGATGTTGTATACAAGTATTTCTTTCTCAAAATTTTCTACCAAAACATTTCTAATATTAATTTCTACATCTTTCGTTTTTTCTCCTTTATCTACATTACTAACAATTTTTCTCTCATCTTTTCTAACATCTCGACTTTCTATACCGTTTTCATTTTTCAGCATTTTATCTAAATAATTTTCCTGATTTTCTAACAAATTTCGTTCACTTTTTTCCAACGTAATCATTTTCAACGCGTCTGGATTAATTTCTAAATTACATTTTTTCATAAAATCTCTACCCAATACTAAATCGCTACTCATAGATTCGTCAGGCACAACCATTACATCAAAATAAATTTTTATTGAATTTTTCAAAACACAACATTGTATTTTTCCAAAAATTTGTAATGGACTTTGATTTAGCCCGCAAAAGTTTTCCAAATTATCATTTAGCTGCCCGAATCTATGAGGCACTCTGTAATTATTGGTTTATGAATATAGTCTCTTAAAAATATATATTTAATATATCTTACATAATTGTTTACTTCGTCCTTTGGCTTCTTTCTTTGCAGGCACTACGCTATGAGGTGCTCCTTGGCACCACACCCATAACAAGATCCTTCGCCCAATGATTTCTCGAATTACAATTATGGCACCTCGAGTCCTTGGGTACACTGTTTTGCCTCTCGACGAACTTCTTACTTGGCAGTCGGACCTCCGCAAATGCTCCTAACAACCGGTTTGGATTGTCAAAACATTGTACACGCGCTTGTATACGCATGCTCTCCAATTGAATTCCCTCTATGATGAAATCCAGCAGCTCGTCGTCCTCAATATTGACGTGTTGAGCTAGCTTCACCTTATTCTCAAAGTATTCTGAAAATCGCTCGGTATCTCTCCAGACACGAGCCTCAAAAGCACGCCGCAACTCTGTGTCTATCTCGCTTTTGCATGCCGTCGACGCGTCTATTGCTGTCTCGCTCTTGCATGGCGTCGCCGCTTGCGACTGCGATTTGCAAACTTTCTAGAAGTTTCTTGGCTTCTTTTATTTCGTTGCGTAGTCCCTCTAACACAACTGTACTTTCGGTTATTTCGTCATGTTGTTGCTGTAGGATTTGAGACTCCAATTGCCTCATTTGGTTTTCTTCTTGTGGTGACTTTGTACCAACGCCGCTTGTACATGGAATGGCATCGGGATCTGGTGTTCGAGTTAATGGAATACCTCCACGTACATCCTCTGGAATTTCCAGTTGTCTGCCTATTAGCTCCGTCTTGGAACCCTTGGTGTCCATTCCCAAAGCCACTAGCCAACTTTTTAGGCTTGCCGTAGAAATTTTTTTTAAATCTTCCGACATTTTATGGATTTTTGAACCACTTCTGATATTATGATAGTATAAATAATATGTCTTGGCCTTTATTAATTGCTCGTCGCTTTGTTTATTTGATCTGATCGCTTTGGATATTGCTTACGAACTGACTCTCTGCTCGCAGACAGAGTACTTAGAGAGTTAGATATTATACAATCAAGAGAGCATCTTCGCTTGCAAGGCAGAGCGAGAGACGCTTTATGAAATCGGAGAGTGAGGAATCTATATCAATAGTTATAACTGTGTTTAAACAGTGGTTGCAATACGAATTTTAACGGCTTTCGGTATTTCTTCACAACATCCCCGCCACCGTGAATCTAGTCCATCTTAGATTCACTAAAAAATCCAGTTTGGCTAACATGCATGCCGGTCGACGAAACTCTTCAGTGCTGGTCTTCACTTTCGCAAATCATTTTAACGGCTTTCGGTATTTCTTCACAACATCCCCGCCACCGTGAATCTAGTCCATCTTAGATTCACCAAAAAATCCAGTTTGGCTAACATGCATGCCGGTCGACGAAACTCTTCAGTGCTGGTCTTCACTTTCGCAGATCGTACTTGGCCATCTCGGCCGGTGGTCACCTCGATGATTCTGCCCTTCTGCCAGTTAACTCGATAATCCTCTTCTTGCATCAAAGACCGTGAATTAACAACATTTTCGGCTTCGCACATCAAGCTGTAGAGGGTATCCTCCTTTAAATTTCCTTGTAGTAGCGCATGTCCCATAGCTCGTTTTACACTTCGAACTAAACGTTACCAACATCCGACTGCATGTGGATTCAATGGGCAATTAAGAAGCCACTCGATTTTTTCGCTTGCGAGCCCGGCAGCTACTTTCTTATACAATTCTTGTCTTAATATTCGTTCAGCTCCCACTAGGTTTGTCCCGTATCAGAGCTAATTCTTATTGGGAATCCACGTCGCCTCATGAAGTTATGAATGACTTTAAGGCACGTGTCGGCCGTCAAGTCCCTAGCCAATTCCAAGTGTATGGCGCGTACAGTCAAACAAGTAAAAATGCATATCCATCGCTTCTCTGTTCCTCTTCCCCTAACCACTGAAAACGGCCCCATGTAGTTAATTCCAGTGTAAGAAAATGGACGAACAAAGGGAGTCACTCTGTCCGAGGGCAGTTGTCCCATCAAGCGTGGTGCTGAGCGAGCTCTCTCCATACGGCATATGAAGCACGTTCGTAACGTCCGGCGTACATCTTGGCGTAGGTGAGGAATCCAAAACTTCCGACGTATTTCAGCGATGATCGTATTCTCATTTTGATGCTTCCATTTGTTGTGATAATGTGTGATTAATAGTTTCGTCACGTGGTTCCCCTGTGGCAGAATTATTGGGCGTCTAGTGTACATATCAACGGCACAAGCATTATCTATTCGTCCGCTTACACGTAACAATCCATCATTATCTATCTCCGGTGTTAGTTTCAGAAAACTACTCCCCTTATCTATGATTTTACCCCTGGCGAGCTCACTATACTCATCTGGATAAGAACTTTTTTGTACACTTCTGAACAGAACTACTTCAGCATAATCTATCTCTGAGCATTTCAGGTAATTTTCATGAACTTCTTTTCTTTTAAATTGTAGTACCCAAGCCAGAATCCGTACGAGTCTCGTGTACGATGAGAATCTCCCAAAGAGTTCATCTGCCTGCTTCGTGGCGACCATACAGCATTTTAGGCGCAGCTCCATGTCAGTACTAAAATTACTTTTGCTCTGCTGTGGTGATTCCTAAAAAAACTGGTCCGGTTAACCATAGTGACTGTCTGCTGTCTCTCTTAATCTTCGTGCCGAAATCCACTGGATTATCCTTGCCGGCAACCCATTTCCATTCTTCGACGTGAGAGCTTTTTAGAATTTCGTTCACTCGATGGGCGACATACGGCTTGTACTTTTTCTGATCCGAACGGATCCATGCTAGAACAGTTGACCAGTCCGACCACATAAAACTCGTTTTGGTTGTATATCATGTCCTTCTAATATCGATTTTCTGAGCCTAGTCGCCCTAACGGCAGCCTGCAACTCCAGTCTTGGCACAGTAGACAGTTTCATCGGTGCGCATTTTGTCTTTCCCATCATAAAAGACATTTTCCATCCTTCAGTATCTTCAAGTCGCCAATAGCCCACTGCTGCATACGCCATCTCACATCTGCAAATATGTGTAACTCTACAGACTCATTACTAAAAGTTGTACCATACCATCTTGGAACCCTTATTAAAGCTATTTTATTAACAAAACGAAGCCATCTTTTCCATTCGATGTACTCTTCTTGAGGTATGGATTGATCCCATTCTAACTTCTTCCTCCAAATAGACTTAAGGAGGAGTTTCGCCATCAACGAGTACACGACTAATATTCCGAAGGGATCGAAATTGACATAACGATCTGTAGTACTTCTCGTTTTGTTGGAATTCTTTTATCAGAGAACAGAGATTTGTCGATTTTATTAAACGAAAGTATAAACCCAAATTTATTCTCTGCCGGATATTAGAGCTGGAGAACCATCGATGTGACCATCGATAGTATCGATGGAAATTTAGTTTTTCGATATATCGATGGAAATTTGAAAAAAAAAGTTGAGAAGTTCCGCATGTAAGTCAGAAATTTAGTCTTTTTATTTTATTTATATTTATATATATGTCGGGACGTCAGGATTCTTGTTCGTCTCGCTCATGTTTTCAACAAGTAATGTTCACTTTGTACTTTTGATTTCATTTGGACTTTTTACTTTCACTTGTACTTTTCACTTTCACTTATACCTTTTACTGTGCGGCTAGTTCCCAGGGGGTTTCTTCACTGAGCTCTCTAGCCCGAGGCCCCCCTTTATATAGGACCTGACCTGATGACAGATGCTAAGGCAAAGATGCTTGTCATCCTTCAAAGTTAACTTTCCCAGCAACATTCCAGATGTCAGTCTGTAACCGCTGCAAAAGTAATACCAGGGCTCCAATTGACATGCCTGTCAACTATCTAGTAGGCTTCGACTTATTAGTCACTTTAACCGACATATATAACTATTTTAATTTAATATTAAAGCGAACGAAAGCAGGCAACTTACCTCGTGTTCTATATGGCAGTTCCTCATTAAAAATGGACAAATTTGTTGCTACATCAAGTAAGTCTTCTTATGCAAAAGTAATTGTAATCTAAAAAAATGCGTGTCGGAAGTTTGGACTTATTTTGACCGATCAAAAAATAAAATGTTTGCCAAATGTCGACATTGCCAAAGAGAATACCGCAATACATCTAACTTGATGGAACATCTAACTTGATGGAACATCTAAGACGAGTCTACCCATTTGTTAATAACGATCAGAGGAGTACCAATACAGTGAAGCAATTGTTTGCTCGCAGCGAATGTTACGGCTCCACATCGACCAAGAAGGCACAGATTGACAAGTCTCTTGCTCGCATGGTGGTACTTGACTTGCAGCCTTTTAGCATTTAAGCATGTCGGCTTTAGGCATTTTGTACGAACATTAGATGAAAAATATGTTTTGCCAAGCCGACCATATCTGAAAGACGTTCTGTTAAAAAATATGTTCGTTCGTGATTCGTTGCAGAAGCTTAAAGTTATATTAGATGAAATTGATTATTGCTCATTAACGACCGATACTTGGATATCCCGAGCCAATGTAAATTACCTTACGATGACATGTCACTTTATAAACAATTTTAAACTGAGTTCTGCTGTATTGTCTACGCTCCCTCTTGTTGACCAAACCAATCACAACAGTGAAAATATTGCCACAACACTGCGAGCAATTTGCGAAGAATGAGCCATATTTGACAAAATTAAAACTATTGTCACAGATAATGCATCGTCTATGATACGAGCATGTGATATCTAGAAGATAAAGCACTTGCTATGTTTCGCTCATACCTTAAATCTTGTTGTGCAAGATGTTTTGGCTAAAAATAATGTGAATGAATATAAAAGTCGTTAAACGCATTGTTACATTCATTAAGAGCAGCTCAATCGCCAATGCCAAGTTTATGAAAGCTCAGACTACCGATAATCCTCTTAAGTTCGTGCAAGAGGTGCCAACAAGATGGAATAGCTCATTTTATATGCTGCAACGGGTCCTACGTACGAGGGAAGCGCTTATTGCGACTCTTTTAACATCGCTAAATGCGCCGATTCCTTTATCGGAGGACCAATTTCGTGTGATCGAGGACCTTTGCTCTCTACTTGAGCCCTTTGAGACAGCAACAAAACACTCTTTATCGTCAAATTCTGTAACGATTTCGCTTATCATTCCAGCAGTATTGGCCTTGACAAAAAATTTGGAAGAGTTGTTACCTAATATGATCACAGTAGTTGGCACGGAAACCTGTTCATTTTTAATGAACTCGGTGAAAAAGAGGCTATACCCTTACGAGAATCGGTCTGGCCCAAGACTTAGAATCCTTCTTGATGCTCGCTTCAAAAAGGAGGGATTCCAAAATGCAGGAAATGCGAAACAAGCCATTTTTGTTCAAATTTGTGGAGCAAAAAATTTGTGATAAAGTATCAAATCGCCGGGCGATTGCGAATGCATCTCACGATACCGATCCGCTTCAGTACTGGAAGGTAATTGAATTTTTAATTTTTCTCTTCTTTTAGATTAATGAACATCAATTAAATGCCCTTAGTCACTGTGCCTTAAAATTCTTGTCAATCCCGGCTAGCTCCGTAGAGTCAGAACGCATTTTTAGTAATGCAGGGGCGATTATCACGGACCGCCGGAGTTCCTTAAAGGAAAATCACGTTAACCAAATAATTTTTTTGAATAAGAATCAATGGTTGGAACAATACGAACATTAATGAAGATTTTAAACCAAACATAGATCTCTTAGACTAAGTACATATGAAATATGAATATTAATTTGTTTTAATTTTTTTTTTTTTAACAAAGAACTGAATGAAATTTTGTATTATAGCTGTAAGAAAAACAGTATCATTAATAAACTTGTTTTGTTTTCCTATGAATTTCATTGCATGAAAAAAATATTTTTGACTTTCCAAAAATTCAAGTCTTAACACCAAATAAATTTTAGACGGGACCATCGATAATATCGATGGTTAAAACCATCGATGGAAAAACTATCGACTAACGCCACTATCGATGGTTTTCCAGCTCTACCGTATACCAATGCATACCAAGTACCTTCTGACTATACAATGCCCCATCATTATCGAGGCTCAGAACATCATCCATGCTACCTTCTCCAAACTTATCATTGCATACTTTAGAGTTAGATAAAAATTTCTTATTGCTTCTGTTTCGTTGCCATATGAGTGGACGAAATCATCAACGTAATGATTCCTCACAATAGCATCAGCCGCCTGTGGAAACAAGTTCTTGTATTCCGATGCATTCCTATTTTTAACAAATTGCGCGGATGCGGGTGAACATTTCGCTCCAAACGTCATTACCATCATCTCATATGTCTTAAACTCGTTAGTTTCATCTTTTCTCCATAGAATGCGTTGAGCCCATCGGTCTTCTTTGCGTATCAACACGCGATGAAACATTTCTTCTATGTCTGCACAAATACCTACGGACCTTTGTCTAAATTTCATAAGCACGTAACTTAATGGCTGACATTGGTCAGGCCCTCTCATCAGCAGTGCATTCAGCGACACGCCGTCGACTTCCGCTGCAGCATCGAATACGATTCTAATTTTCCCGGGTTTGTGTGGATTGACGACTCCAAAGTGTGGCAGGTACCATGCCTATCCAGGCTTATGTTCTGTTCTGACTCCTGAATCAGCCGAATATATCCCTTTTGCTCGTATTCCAGCATCGGTTTGCAATATTGCTTCCGGTATTCAGGGTCCCTGTTAAACTTCTTTTCCAACGATAATTATCTCTTAATGACCATTTCTTTGCTATCGGGAATGTTAAAATCGTCCGTTTTCCACGATTGTCCATACGTGTTATTGTCTTTTCCAGTAGCATATTTGATCTTTCAAGCTCTTGCCCTTGATGCTGACTTTTCACATCTTTTACATCCATTTCAGCATCAGCTATATAATTGCGAACGAGTTCCTCTATGTCAGTGCGATCGTTTATGATGTAAATTCCATTTGGACCCACGTTAGAATGGTTATCGATCTAACCATACACCACCCAACCTAGTTTAGTCTTTACCACAGCTGGTCCATTCCAGCCAGACGACTTCACCTTTCTAGGTATGCCTAAGTGCACATTATCAAGACCAATCAACAACTCAAGTTCTACATTGCTATACGACTTTCTATTTATTGTTTGTTTGGGCAACTTTAGGTTTTTGACTGTTCGAACGCCCTTTAGATCATAAAACGTGTAGCCATTTGTTGCCGATATGCCCATATCGAATCGGCTTGTGCTTTCGGTTACCTGCTTATTGCCAAACCATTGTAATGTCAGATCTTTTTTTGGGCCTTTTAAATGGAGTGCAGTGCCAAGCTCTCATTCATCAGAGAAACTGCAGACCCGTCGTCAAGGAAAGCAAAACATTCCACTGTGTGACCCTTGGCATGTAGCCGTACCGGTGGTATCTTGAACAGAAGCGTTGAGCCTTTGCTCTCTGTTGCAGTGCCAGAAAACTCTTTGGAACTGCTCGGTTATAATGCGACAATCGGTTCTTTCTCCATATGCAGCAATGTATTGTGGCGTCTGTTGCAGTTTGGCACTTCGCATTTAACTTGAACTTTGCACTTGTCGCTGCGATGGCCTTCACGCAAACAACTAAAACATAAGCCCTTTTTCCGTACAAACTGCCATTTCTCATCGTGATTCAAGTTTGCGAACCCATTGCACTTCAGCCAGTGACTTCCGTTACGCATAATGCATCTTGCTTCCATTGGAACAGATGTTTGTGGTCTCTGATCTGCATGAAACATTCTTGTTCTTTCCTTCTTTATTTTGGACATTGATTCCGAAGTACTAAGACAGGCCCCATGTACAACTTTCGCCTTTGTCTGTAACCATTCGCTCAAGTCCTTGATTGTCGCTTCGCGATTTAACGATATAACATAGTTTGACCAGCTGAGCCTTTGCTGCACCGGTAGCTTCCCAATAAGAATGTCCATTAGTGTTGGATTTGACATGTGATGACGTGCATTGGCCGCATCCAAAAAAGCTGACAAGTTCCTCACCTTCGTAGCAAACTCAACCAAGTTTTCTAGTTTATCTTCTGAAATGTTTGGAAATGATCTCACATTATTTATTTGACTCTTTACCAGTTGTTCAGGTTTTCTGAATCGAACCTTTAAAGTTTCCATCACGTCAGGCACATTCTGACTGTGGATAAGTAGACATTCAACTACTTCCCTAGCCCGGCCTATAATCGCCTTTTGTAGGCGAATAAAAATTGTTGACTTGACCCACGCCGCCGTGGACCACTTCGCTTATAATAACTCCGGACCCTCTCCAAGCGCCCCTCGTCCCAATTTCATCCAAATTGTTGAGGAGTTGATGAGTTGAGAGTTTTATTTCCTAAGTAAATACATATTAAAATAACCTAAAACTAATAGCTAATTTACTCACGCTTTTCTCTCCAAGGCTCGATATCAATTGCCCGCTTTCCTACACTAGCCCTTCTCGTCTTACAACACTATGTCTTACAACACTAACAAATCATACGTTCTTACAGCTAAATTATGTGTGGTCGAACACTATCAAATTAAATTTCAGTTTCAATTTTAACGGCTTTCGGTATTTCTTGACAACAATATATATATATAAAAAAATGCATTCATATAAGTAAATATATATTTAAAAAAAAATAAATTTATTATCAAACATACTTACATACACCATACAAAATGTTTCTTAGGGAAGCAGGTAGAGTTGCATACCATGTTAAGGCAGTTAGAAGTACTAGATCCCAGAAATATAACTAGCAAGGTGATAGAGGAAGTAAAAGAGATTAGGAATCGATGGTTATCATAATCATAACAAATTGCTACAGCAGGGGACTTTCGATCATAGGTATTTCAGAGATAAAATACATGAATAAGTGTTAAAGATAGTGGCCAAAATAATAGCTTTAGGAGAATCAGAAAAACCAGGCACTAGTGTTAGTATTAGTTGAAGCAGAAGCGAATATGTCAGAAAGGTTTGATGATAACAAAGAAGAGTCGCGCGGGAATGCGACCTGCAGTAATACAAACGCTAATGTTAGCCAGGAAAAATTTCAAGAAAAAGTCCGTCAGCTCCAGCAATATTTAGACATTGTGATCAAAGATTTACGAACGATAGACAATAGAACAGGCGAAATGTATATTAATAAAATTAAAATTCTTGTTCAAGAAGGTACACATGTACCAAGCTTATACAGATGAACTTATATGTAATGAAACGTTTAAAGAGGTCATAGAAGAATTGGAGTTCGACCTTCAGAATACCTTGGTAGCATTAGAAGAGAAAATAAATGATCAGAAAAATTTGAAAGTTGAGAATGTTACCTTAAGAGGCAAACTACCGGTATCGCCGAAAATACAGGTACTCACATTTTCTGGAGAACCTAGAGAATGGGACCTTTTTGTAGAATTATTTTAGGAACTGATTGAAAAAAGAAAGGACTTAAGTCTTGTTTAATATCAATTATTTAAAATCCGGAAAAAAAGGCAATTTTGACAGAGGCTCTACAATTGTAAGAGAGTCAGATTAGAAAAACAAGGCAAATTCAAATTCTATCTGATGTCATGAAATACTTTGAGCAAATATATTGCTCGCTAAGTGTCATGAGGGAAGAAAAGAAAAAACCACTACAATCTGTTTTAAATTATGCGGAAGTCGAAGATAAATGTCCGATTTGCAAAATTGCCGCGCACAAAGCATATAAATGCTATAAGTTTAAAGGTTTGACACCTACCTAATAGCCAAAAAATGCAGCTATGCATAAGATGCTTGAACCATTCAAGCAATAAGGTGTGCACTAATGAAATGGTGTGTTCATTGTGCAGTAAGGAACACCATACCTTACTCCATTTTGAAGAAAAACAGGAGAGAGTTAATACTTGTGTAACCGCACAACCAACACTGTTGGCCACAGCTGTAATACAAGTAAGAAATGTAAATGGAGGATATAAGACTCTAAGAGCCCTTATTGATTGTGGTTCACAGAGCGCCATTTTGTCTGAAGAGGCCGCTCAAATATTAAAATTACATAAAATTAAACAATATACAGAAATAAGTGGCGTGTCCTCAATAAAATCCAATAAATCAAAATATATGGTAAAAATATATGTAAAGACGCGAAATCCCTGGAAAAGACATCTTAGGGTTGAGGCAATTGTGATGCCAAAGGTAATGAAAGCTCTTCTATTAAAAATAGCAAACGTGGATATATCGATATGCCAAACTTGCGTTCTAGCTGATCCTACCTTTAATAAACCTTGTAAGGTTGATATAATAATGGGGTAAACGTATATACCCAAATAATAAAAGGGGGATTTACAAAGATTGATGGCCTGCTAGGCCAAAATACTCACTTTCGTTGGATGGTCTCGGGATGCACCAAATCAAATCAGAATAAATCTGTAGTGGCAACAACAATAGATGTCACAGGTTTTGAACAACGTTGGGGGAAGAATAGAGGTTAATGTGAAAATAAATACAACAACAAAATTCAAGAAATAAATTTATGGCCCCCGCAGGACCTCACATTGGAGGTAAAGTGAAAATTGGGGAAGAAAAAGTATATATCCCAGAGCCAGTAAAAAATGATAATATTCAGAAGGCGATGGTTCAATTAGATAATGATTATCTAAAATATCAAAGAAGCTAACTTCGGCAATGCCGAAGTTTATATACCCTTGCAGTCCTTGGCAATAATTTTTTACATTTTGAAATTTCTTTCTTTGCAACTCAATTCATCAACACACAAACAAAACATTCAAATTATTTCTCTTTTTACTAGAATTTTTAAGCAAAGCACATCACGCATACACATACATACATACGTGTAGCGCTGCGTCTGTGTGTGCGTATGCATGTGCTCTATTTGATTTGCTGATGACGTAGAACCGATTTGTATTGACTGTAACTTGTGTTCTATTTATCCGATCAAATTTTGGCATCTGAGATTTTATATCAAATTCTATTATATTGGTAAATTTCATGGGGATACTCCAATTTTTACAAAAATTTTTGTTCTAGAGCTATATGATATAGTAGTCCGATCCTGACAATTTTTATACATTATTATCTCCCGGCTAAAAGTAGCTCAGATATGAAATTTCATTCCGATAGCTCTTAAGATGCCAGCGTGAAGTTGTAGTGACCAGAATGGGTTTTGGTTTATAATTCTCGCTCAACCTAGTGAACATCTGAAAGGCTCCAAGGTGTTAGTGGACACAGTCTGTTTTAAAAGAACTTCCGTTCAGAAGTAAAGAAAGTAAGGTTGAGGATAAGTCTTTGTCATGAGTGGTGTCGTCCGGAAATGTTATACGATATACTCCTTAGTTGTTGAGATGACAAAAATGGTAAAACCAACAGTGTGATCAGGATCGAGGGTGCGCATTCTTGCTATGCTCGGGTCTAGCTCGTCGGATTGGTCGGGGTTCTTTCTCCCCTTTTCACACTCACTATCATTAATAAATTTAATGCGCGTTTTGAAAACTAAACTAACTACCAAAAGTTAAAGGTGGTGTTACTATTATTACTATTGCTAAGGTGCCAATTCACCGTGACCTAAAGAAAGAAGGCAAACCTGAATCAAAATAAAGGATGCGAGAGAACTTAGGTGTGATTAGTCCCTCTTCTTTACCCACCCGACCATGACAACTGTTTTATTTCAAAGGTTGTCCCAAAACAAATGTAGTTTTATTACTTTTATGACATCTTATGACAGTTTAGCAAGGGTACTTGACAGACCATATTAAGGTAACTCAAATCATTATTCCTGTTTCAAACATAATTTTGGGTTTCTTTACTTACTTCCTAACAAACTTAACAAAATTTCATATTGTTGACTTCATTACTTTCAAATCCAAAATTGACTTAAATTACTAATATTTTAAATATAAGGGAAACGGTTGTGCTAGATCAAACCATATGGGGATATTTCATATGTAATATATATGTATATATAGCAAAAAAATAGGTTTTTTTTTTTTATGATAAAGGATTAACACATTACTCACGACTTTGGCTTACTTCACAGTTTTTCGTTGTAATCGTTGGGCCCAAGATGACGTTGAATTTGCTGTGGTGTGGTTTTTAAAGAAGTTTCAGATTAATTATATAAATGACAATAAAATATACTCCATAGGTTACCTTACGCATATCGCTTCATTAGATCAAACAATTAAAGTAGGATTCTTAACTAGAGATTACTTAAATACTATAAAAAAAAGGTTTAAAGCTCGCAATGAGCGAAAACGAACTAAATTTAAATTGTTTGGTACAAGGTCGTTGCTGAAGGAACGTTGAGTTATGATTGATTCCAATCGAATGACAAAGTGCGAATTTTATAGATTATAAGAGAGGCTGACTCAATTTAACACTTTCTTTAAACACATTGTGGGTTATTTTTCAGACGGTTTTCATATTTTCGTTTGGCCTACGAGCGACATGAGCGAGGTAGCGTATTTACAGGACCATATGACAACGACTAAGTTTCAGCAGGCTAGGCAGCTCCCTCTGAAGACGATGCATGTAGATTTTAAGGTTTTTCCTAATTCGAGGCCGTCCTACAGAGCCTTATGTCACTGTAGGTGGACCGTGGGGTGTTCGTCGCCACCAATTCTGGAAACTCCAGCTACGAAATTCCGAGGCCTAGGCTTTCTCTTAGCTCTAATACGGATATTCGGTAACTTGTAACGGCTGGGACTGTGAATACATGAATACCGGGTCAGCGAATTAAAACCTCTCTTAAATATAAAAAATATCACCTTTCAACTCTTCCACTTTTAATAAACTAATCGAACGATTAGGTTTGGCACTGTACTCGTCTTCCAATTTTGCACAGATATTGGCTAGATAGCCTGGTAATTAATTTTTATCCACGACCGCGTGGTATTACGTAATGAAATTTCTTTAAGTAAAAATCACTATATAATTTATGCGACTTATCGCTTCGGCAGAACAGAATAGAATAAATTTTGAGCTTAAAACACGCGTCTTTGGCAAAAGAATTTGCGAAGAGAGCTTTCTAACGGGTCTTTTCCCAAATGTTGCGACGTGGCATCTTTTCATTGGGCGATGTCAGCGTGGGTATCATAACTGTACTCAAAGCTGAAACTCAACCCTGCAATTAAGTTGACCATGATCGTATCAGTGCGACCGTTCTGTTATTTGCTCTTTATGAAAGCGCGGTTGATTTAAAAAAAATTAATTTTCCTTCATTTTGACGGGTAAATATTTGAAAGGAAAAATCCGGTCACTACACCACAGATAATGAAGCGCGATTTTTATCACAGCAGCATGATCTGAACAAGACAGGATTTCTTCACTTTTTCTTGACCTGAATATCCTTTAAGTGAAAAACTCCTAGGATCTTGCCGTGGTTGTCTACTAATTCGTAATAAAAGGGACTACGTTTCTTCTTTACTGTTGCCGGTACAAAAACAGATGCTAATTTTGCCGAAAACTTTTTAGCGGCATTACTCTGGGTGAAATTCCTGGCATAAACTTGATCACCAACGTTGAGTTGTATATTTCTACTACGTAAATTATATCTTTGTGCGTTTTTTCCGTGGGTCTGATCAATATTTTCTTGTGCTTTTTGTCTAGATAGTTGTAGAATATCAGGGTAAGTAAACCTTGTGTCATCTTTTAACAAATCTAATGTTCTTAACAGCGTATAGTCATTCCCGTTAAGGATCATGTTCTGACCGAACGTAAGAAAATATGGTGAAAAACCGGTGCTTCGATGTATGTTAGCTCGGAGCGCGCCACTTATAGCGTTGAGATGAACATCCCAATTGGTATGATCTTCTCCGACATATGCACGGATCGCGGAGAGAATAGATCGATTAAGTCTTTCACTGGCATTAGCTTGCGGCGAGTATATAGCCGTAAACCGATGCGATACACCAAAACTTGTTAAGAAGGCTTCGAAATAACTTGATTTGAATTGGGATCCGTTGTCGGTAAGAATGACTTCGGGCACACCAAAAGTGTAAAATATTGTTCTTTCCAAAAATTCACAAATTCTTGGCGCAGTGAATTTCTTTATCGGATTCAAAAAATGAAACTTCGTGTTATGGTCGACGATTACGATGAGTCCGATGTTTCCATTCTTGGTTCTAGGATATGGGCCGAGGAGATCTAAATAAAGTTTTTGAAACGGACGTTCCGAAACTAAAGGCTTTCCCATAGGGGGTTTTAGAACAATATTTGGACTCTTCGTTGAACGACAAATATCACAATTGGAAACGTAAGCTCTTATTTGGCTCACCATATGTGGCCAAAATAAATATCGTTTTAGTTTTTCTACCATTTTCGCCATTCCACAATGAGCTGAACTTGGTAAATCATGGGCCTGTCGCAAGACGTCTGGTACTAAGGCAGATGGAATCCACAATTTCCAAGATATATCTTCTCGAGACTCTACGACGTTATTAAATACGGTTCTTTTGTAAACGAATCCTTCTATAACTTTCAAATCAGGGAATTTAGATTGGTTATTTCGAATATGTTTTATCAGTTCTAGATATTCCGCGGATTTGAAATATTCTGATTGTATATCTACAATAGAAGTACTCATTACAAATTCCGATATCTCTAACTCGTTTTGTCTAGATAACGCGTCAGCGACTACATTTTCGGAACCTCGCCTGTGTATTACTTGGAAAGAAAATGATTGCAACTTCATTGACCATCTTGCGAGTCTCCCTGATAGGTCTTTCTGGCGCATTAACCATTGGAGTGAAGCGTGATCTGTGATCACTACAAAATCTTGTCCTTCGATATAAGGTCGAAACTTTTTAATACCCTTGATTACCGCTAAGCATTCTAGTTCAGTTACTGAATAATTTCGCTGAGCTTTTGATAATTTTTCCGACATGTAAGAGATTGGTAACTCGATTCCTTCTCGTTCTTGGGCTAAAACGCATCCGATTCCAACAGTGCTTCCGTCACATAGCAAAATAAATTGTTTTGAAAAGTCTGGAGTGATCAGTATTGGTGCGGTGGTTAAACGCGTTTTCAAGTCTTCGAAAGCTAAAGAAGCCAAATCGTTCCACTTTAAGGGACCTTTAGATTTCAATAACTCTGTAAGGGGGAAAGAAATGGTGGCATAATTTTCGACGAATCGACGATACCAGCCGGACAATCCTAAAAATCGTCTTAACTGTTTTACGGTTGTCGGAGTTGGAAATTCTTTAATGGCTTTTATCTTGTCCGGATCGGTCATTAATTTTCCTTCACGAATAATAAAACCAAGATATTTTATCTCACGCATACAAAATTTAGATTTCCTTATGTTGATGGTAAGATTAGCTTTTCGCAAACATAATGCTATTTCTTGCAGTAAAAGTAAGTGAGAATCAAAAGTATCCGACATGATCAAGAGATCGTCAAGGTATACAAAAACTTGATTACGTAACTGAGGTGGTATTACTTTGTCCATTAACCGACAAAGAGTTTGGGCTGCGTTACAAAGACCAAAAGGCATCATTTTATATTGGTACAACGGTCGATTTGGAATAGAAAATGCAGTATATTGACGCGATTTCTCATCAAGAGAAATTTGCCAGTATGCATGTTTCATATCTAAACCAGTGATGTATTGTGCTGCGGGAAGACGACTTAAAATACCGTCGATGTGCGGTAACGGGTAAGCGTCTTTCCTTGTCACTCGATTAACCTCACGTGAATCCAAACACAATCTATTTTTACTTCCTTTCTGAACCAGGACGCAGTTGCTGCTCCAGGGACTGTTCGATTCTTCAATAACATCTAGGGCTAACATCATATCTACTTCAGGAAACATAAGGTTTTCTTTAGCAGGGGATACGGGCCAAGTTCGTTGTTTTATCGGGACTGCTGAACCGACATCGATCGTATGCTCTATTAGCTTAGTGCGGCCAAGTCCTTCTAATTCAAATGATGGAAAGTTTCCTATTATTACATTCAGTCGTTTCTGTTGCTCTTGTGATAAATTATGATACTTTGGTAGCTCTTCTGAGTAATCTGATCCTACATCCAATTCTGTAACTTCTAGTGGTGAAGTGATAAGGTCCAGTAGACCAAACTTCCTAAAGAAATCAATTCCAAGATAAACGTCTTGTTTAAGTTCAGGAATTATGAATAACTCTACTGTCTTAATGATTTGTCTGTACTTAATTTTAGTTTCAAGTCTACCTACTATTTTACTTGGTGTTCCATTCGCCGTCTGGATTCTGTCTGAACACTTTTTATAATTACCGGTGTCTAACAATTCTTTGGCAGCCATTCCGCCTACACAGCTAATGTTCGCTCCTGAGTCTAGCAAAGCTTTGTATTTTCTGTTTTCTATTGTGATTTCCGTATATACTCGATCGTCAGATTCAGTAAAGATGGTTGAAACGATCTTTTGGTGGTTAGCGCGAATCGCTTTCCAAAAATTTCTTATCCGTATAGTTGAACGTCTGGGTTTTCTAATACAATTTACATAATCTATTCCTGCAAATATCCTTTCGCGTACCTTATTGTAGTTTTGCAAACGAAGATGATAAGGTTCTCTTTTGGTTAAAATGGACTTTTTCTGTGTTTCTTGAGCTTCATTTTCCATTTGAGAACTATATTCGACGAGTTTTACGGGTGTGCTTTGTGATGTTTGGGAAACACACCCGAAATCCGGTTTCCCGTTGGATTACATTTTGGGCATCGCGGCTTGAATACCTCTTTAGCGCCGCACCCGTAACAAAAGATTCTACGCTGTTCTAAGCAGTCATCGAAACGGTGACCGTGTTGGTCACAATTCCAACACTTTGGACTAGACGGGCTTGCTGTTATAGCAAGAACTTCCTCACATGATTCTTTATCAATTGTTTGGTCTGACTTTTCATAGGTTTCAGTCAATTCGTTAACGTATGAGCGGAGCGTGCGTGGTTTAAATGTTTTAATTTCGTTATAAAACTGTTCGTGCTTGCGTATCTCTACTCGTAACTGTGACCTGTTTGGAATTTTCAGATGGAGTAACTCATGATGAAGACTGGATTTAGAATTTCTAATTAAGAGTGCTACCAATTGTTCTTCTGACATGCCTTGTTGAAGTCTATCGCTTAAGTCTTCAATAGCATACTGGTAGTCGTCAAAAACTTCGTTTTCACCTTGACGTCGTTTTCTAATCTTTTCCCAAATATCTAAGTCTGTCTCTACATCTTCAAATCTTTTGCGAAATTCGACACAAAATATTTCCCAGGTAAGGTTGCTATGATTACTATGAAATTTCCAGTACCAATCGCTGGCTTTACCCGCGAATAATAAATATAAATGATCACATAACAGTTGATAGTCGTTATTTAAATTTTGTCGTGTCAGTGATCGTACTCGATAGATGAAATCTTCCATTCTCATACCCTGTTTTGTACCATCGAACTTAATTCGCCACGTCTGGATAATGCTAGACGCTTTTCTAGGTGAAATACAACTAAGTGATCTAAGCTGATCTCTGCTTGTTCCTGAATTGTCTAGGTCTACTCTTGATCTTTGGAAGGTTTGTGGTTCTTCTCTATTGGGGCTTGGTCTGGTTGCTTGTTGTTGGCTAAGTTGAAGTGAAGCTAGATGTTTTTGTTTAGTCGACTCAATATTCTGACTTAATATATTGGTCAAATCCTGCACTATCCTTACTTGCTGACTGTCTAAAGCCGAATTGATGTAATTCGTTATTTCGACCTGCGAATTTGCATTGAAAGCATTCTGTGAATGTGGGCAATCAAGTCTACTTTCTACTTGCTTTTGTTGTGATCTAGTATTAACTCCGGGTTTGCTGCCGTGTTTGACTCTGCCTTTGCCTCTGTAGTGTTTTGTAGCTGATCTTTGGACATTTTCGTTAGAAGTATTAACACTTGCTGACCCCATCGCTAGTGAATGTAGTTCTGCTGCTAAATTGTTGTTGGAAAATGTTAGCTGTATGGGAATACAACTAGTCGCACATGTCGGACAGGCTGCAGTTGTCTTAAGATGCTCAAGAAGGCATTCCTTGTGAAATCTGTGTTTACATGGAGCGTTTGCTATCAAATCCGTCGCGTTCATTACCTCATTACATATACCGCAGAATGGATCTTCTATTGCCGACTGGGCTATATTTTCATTACTGCGAAACATGTTGAATGTCTGTGTTCAAATAAATTTTACTAAATATTAAAAAAAAATTTTCTTTTATCACTAAAGTCTGTCTTTCCTCTTGCTCAACTTTTCATAGATGTCTAACCTTTATCTTGATCTAAATGTTTGTTTTCTTTTTTTGGTCGTACTGTATCTAATATGCCTATTGCTGATTTGAGAGTGGATAAGCTTGAATGACTGGACTATGTCCGAAACTCTCCAGAACATAGTAATTCCAAAATAAATCCTCCATGCCTATCAAAACCAAATTTATACTACCATAGCATTTCCTGAAATATGTATCTAAGGCTAGGCTATCACGAAACTCACTTGGTCGACCAATCCTCAATTCGGGATTGCAATCGCATTTCCAAAGATCGTACTCGTGCGCGATACCAAAATACTTCCTAGAATATGCACAATAACTTGAAATCAAATGGAACTTTAATTGTTCCTAAAAAAATTGTAAATGTGGATGGATTATTCGAGCTTGGTGGGACGACCCATCATTTGTTTATGGCGCCAATCATTGGGTCATTGGGCGCCAATTATTAATATATGTAGTGACCAGAATGGGTTTTGGTTTATAATTCTCGCTCAACCTAGTGAACATCTGAAAGGCTCCAAGGTGTTAGTGGACACAGTCTGTTTTAAAAGAACTTCCGTTCAGAAGTAAAGAAACTAAGTTTGAGGATAAGTCTTTGTCATGAGTGGTGTCCTCCGGAAATGTTATACGATATACTCCTTAGTTGTTGAGATGACAAAAATGGTAAAACCAACAGTGTGATCAGGATCGAGGGTGCGCATTCTTGCTATGCTCGGGTCTAGCTCGTCGGATTGGTCGGGGTTCTTTCTCCCCTTTTCACACTCACTATCATTAATAAATTTAATGCGCGTTTTGAAAACTAAACTAACTACCAAAAGTTAAAGGTGGTGTTACTATTATTACTATTGCTAAGGTGCCAATTCACCGTGACCTAAAGAAAGAAGGCAAACCTGAATCAAAATAAAGGATGCGAGAGAACTTAGGTGTGATTAGTCCCTCTTCTTTACCCACCCGACCATGACAACTGTTTTATTTCAAAGGTTGTCCCAAAACAAATGTAGTTTTATTACTTTTACGACATCTTATGACAGTTTAGCAAGGGTACTTGACAGACCATATTAAGGTAACTCAAATCATTATTCCTGTTTCAAACATAATTTTGGGTTTCTTTACTTACTTCCTAACAAACTTAACAAAATTTCATATTGTTGACTTCATTACTTTCAAATCCAAAATTGACTTAAATTACTAATATTTTAAATATAAGGGAAACGGTTGTGCTAGATCAAACCATATGGGGATATTTCATATGTAATATATATGTATATATAGCAAAAAAATAGGTTTTTTTTTTTTTATGATAAAGGATTAACACATTACTCACGACTTTGGCTTACTTCACAGTTTTTCGTTGTAATCGTTGGGCCCAAGATGACGTTGAATTTGCTGTGGTGTGGTTTTTAAAGAAGTTTCAGATTAATTATATAAATGACAATAAAATATACTCCATAGGTTACCTTACGCATATCGCTTCATTAGATCAAACAATTAAAGTAGGATTCTTAACTAGAGATTACTTAAATACTATAAAAAAAAGGTTTAAAGCTCGCAATGAGCGAAAACGAACTAAATTTAAATTGTTTGGTACAAGGTCGTTGCTGAAGGAACGTTGAGTTATGATTGATTCCAATCGAATGACAAAGTGCGAATTTTATAGATTATAAGAGAGGCTGACTCAATTTAACACTTTCTTTAAACACATTGTGGGTTATTTTTCAGACGGTTTTCATATTTTCGTTTGGCCTACGAGCGACATGAGCGAGGTAGCGTATTTACAGGACCATATGACAACGACTAAGTTTCAGCAGGCTAGGCAGCTCCCTCTGAAGACGATGCATGTAGATTTTAAGGTTTTTCCTAATTCGAGGCCGTCCTACAGAGCCTTATGTTACTGTAGGTGGACCGTGGGGTGTTCGTCGCCACCAATTCTGGAAACTCCAGCTACGAAATTCCGAGGCCTAGGCTTTCTCTTAGCTCTAATACGGATATTCGGTAACTTGTAACGGCTGGGACTGTGAATACATGAATACCGGGTCAGAGAATTAAAACCTCTCTTAAATATAAAAAATATCACCTTTCAACTCTTCCACTTTTAATAAACTAATCGAACGATTAGGTTTGGCACTGTACTCGTCTTCCAATTTTGCACAGATATTGGCTAGATAGCCTGGTAATTAATTTTTATCCACGACCGCGTGGTATTACGTAATGAAATTTCTTTAAGTAAAAATCACTATATAATTTATGCGACTTATCGCTTCGGCAGAACAGAATAGAATAAATTTTGAGCTTAAAACACGCGTCTTTGGCAAAAGAATTTGCGAAGAGAGCTTTCTAACGGGTCTTTTCCCAAATGTTGCGACGTGGCATCTTTTCATTGGGCGATGTCAGCGTGGGTATCATAACTGTACTCAAAGCTGAAACTCAACCCTGCAATTAAGTTGACCATGATCGTATCAGTGCGACCGTTCTGTTATTTGCTCTTTATGAAAGCGCGGTTGATTTAAAAAAAATTAATTTTCCTTCATTTTGACGGGTAAATATTTGAAAGGAAAAATCCGGTCACTACATAGTTGATTTGCACAGACGGACGGACGGACGGACGGACAGACGGACATGGCTATATCGACTCAGCTTCTCATGCTGATCAAAAATATATATATACTCTATGGGGTCGGAAACGTCTCCTTCTGTGCGTTACAAACATCTGACCAATTTTATAATACCCTTTGCAAGGGTATAAAAATAATATCAAAATAGACTCCTGTAACAAATTGTCCAAAACTGTAGTACCAAAAAGGCAGATATGAGAAAATATTTTTAAAAGGACAACGTTTAATATTAACCAGAATAACCACTCAAATTTCAACAATCAGCGATATTTCAAAATAGTGGAGCAATGATCACATTGGGACAAATCAAAAAGTAAAGGTATTTATTTTTTAAATTCTCCACCTTATAAAAAGGCTAGAAGTCAGCACATCAGGAATGGGTAGATATCACGAAACAGAAATCGTTAGGTAATATGCCAAATATTATAAAAACCAGTAGAAGCCAACTCAGTAATACATACGGCAGAATTGGAAAAAAAGAGAAGTCAGTGGCAATCGTAAAGGAACATCAGATTGACAAAGTTGAACGTCCACCATGTAACTGGTCGACCTTCTTTAGCAATAGTTATGTTACTAATAATAAAATTAATAATAATTTGTATAAGAGAACTAACTAACTATAAAAATAAAGTCCATAACGTTGCATTTGGCTGCCCTTTGCTGAATGTCTATGAAACGAAACATAAACAAAAAAACACTTAAGATTATAATAGCGGAGAGGTATCAAGTAGCCAACGCTGAGCATGAAATGTAAACAATTTCAAACACCCCAAATCGTCGCTTCTTAGAGTTTAAGAGTTTTTGAATAAAATCAGTTCATATTTTGAATTCAGCGAATGAAGATTGGGTTATTTTCTTTCTCTTCGGGAATCCCAATTCAGCACCAATACATGTTAATTTGTAAATTCGAAAACTTCAAGCGATTTATTGCCCAGCTAAAAAAAAAATTTTAAATGGCAAAAGAAAAGGAAATTTCCGAAGGAAATTATGTTAACCGAATCCCACGCTGAAGTTTAACTTCAAAGTTCGCAGGATCACACTGCCCCTTGCATATTGCAAGTTTAGGCTGAAGTTATTCAAAATATAAAGGACGATTCGGCCAATAACCTGATTTTTATTGGAAAGTGAGGATTCGATGGAAGCACTGGGCAAGCTGAGTACAAACAAAAGGTTACAGATATTGATTTATCAGATACAAGTTTGTTCTGATGGGTCTAAAATTATTTGGAAGAATCCACGACCATCATCCACCCGTTTTCGTAGGCCCATTCGATTTGAATTTAAAATATCAACGAAGCTAACTTCGGTAATGCCGAAGTTTATATACCCTTGCAGTCCTTTGCAATAATTTATTGACATTTTGAAATTTGTTTCCCTGCAACTCAATTCATCAACACACAAACAAAACATCATTTCTCTTTTAACTACAATTTTTTCGTCTCCTTCCATCTTAGGGAATGCAAAGCACAACACGCTACACATACAGTTCGTCTGTGTCTGTGTATGCATGTGCTCTGCAAGCAGCGCTGCCGGCAGCGCTTAAACCGATTTGTATTGACTGTAACTTGTGTTCTATTTATCCGATCAGATTCAAATTTTTGGATCTGAGATTTTATATCAAACACTATCATATTGGTAAATTTCATGGGGATACTCCAATTCCTGCAAAAATGTTTGTTCTAAAGCTATATGATATAGTAGTCCGATCCCAAAGATTTTTATAATTTATCTAATATAAAGGCCACAAAAAAATTTCATCCTGATAGCTCTTAAGATGGCTGAGTAAAACGCGTACGCACAGACGGACGGACATGGCTACATCGACTCAGCTTCTCATGGTGATCAAGAATATATATACTTTAGGGGGTCGCAAACGTCTCCTTCTGTTCCAATTTTATAATACCCGGAAAAATATTTTAAAGACAAAATTGACATGCTTATTCCCACAATATTGGAAAGTGAAATCAAGAAGATAAAAATAAACCACTTACTACAGCTCAGTATGGTGGATGGAAAGATATGGAATGCTTTAAACCAAACATCCTCAGCTATGTGTTATATATGCGGGGCAAAACCTACGGAAATGAATGACTTAGATAAATGCATCGAAAAACCAGTTTGGGATGATAGCTTTAGATTTGGGCTCTACCCGAAATTACATTTATATATGCGTTTCTTCGAATACTTTCTTCATATTTCATACCGGCTAGACCAAAAAGCCTGGCAAATTCGCACACATGAAAGAAAGCAGAAACTACAAAATGATTTACAAAAACTTTTAATGATGGCAACACAGCAACAAAGGCGCCTCACTGTCCCTATCACTGCTGCCCGCAGCGCTAACCGCCATAACCGCGCCATTTTGTTCATCAACCATCGGGTCCATTAAGCCTGACGCCGTGCTTGCCGCCATTTTTCTAGTTACCACCATTCGACAGAAAATCCCGCCAAATCAACAATCTAATAGGCACTTACCTTGTGCTTCTCATAAACGTTTAATTCATCAATCCAAGCATCCTCTGAAGCATCTTCGCCTTTGTCCAAAGGTGGATTGGTCCGCGAAACCAACTTAACCGCGAAATGAAAATTGTTGACTTGACCCATGCCGCCGTGGACCACTTCGCTTATAATAACTCCGGACCCTCTTCAAGCGCCCCTCGTCCCAATTTCATCCAAATTGTTGAGGAGTTGATGAGTTGAGAGTTTTATTTCCTAAGTAAATACATATTAAAATAACCTAAAACTAATAGCTAATTTACTCACGCTTTTCTCTCCAAGGCTCGATATCAATTGCCCGCTTTCCTACACTAGCCCTTCTCGTCTTACAACACTATGTCTTACAACACTAACAAATCATACGTTCTTACAGCTAAATTATGTGTGGTCGAACACTATCAAATTAAATTTCAGTTTCAATTTTAACGGCTTTCGGTATTTCTTGACAACAATATATATATAAAAAAATGCATTCATATAAGTAAATATATATTTAAAAAAAAATAAATTTATTATCAAACATACTTACATACACCATACAAAATGTTTCTTAGGGAAGCAGGTAGAGTTGCATACCATGTTAAGGCAGTTAGAAGTACTAGATCCCAGAAATATAACTAGCAAGGTGATAGAGGAAGTAAAAGAGATTAGGAATCGATGGTTATCATAATCATAACAAATTGCTACAGCAGGGGACTTTCGATCATAGGTATTTCAGAGATAAAATACATGAATAAGTGTTAAAGATAGTGGCCAAAATAATAGCTTTAGGAGAATCAGAAAAACCAGGCACTAGTGTTAGTATTAGTTGAAGCAGAAGCGAATATGTCAGAAAGGTTTGATGATAACAAAGAAGAGTCGCGCGGGAATGCGACCTGCAGTAATACAAACGCTAATGTTAGCCAGGAAAAATTTCAAGAAAAAGTCCGTCAGCTCCAGCAATATTTAGACATTGTGATCAAAGATTTACGAACGATAGACAATAGAACAGGCGAAATGTATATTAAAAAAATTAAAATTCTTGTTCAAGAAGGTACACATGTACCAAGCTTATACAGATGAACTTATATGTAATGAAACGTTTAAAGAGGTCATAGAAGAATTGGAGTTCGACCTTCAGAATACCTTGGTAGCATTAGAAGAGAAAATAAATGATCAGAAAAATTTGAAAGTTGAGAATGTTACCTTAAGAGGCAAACTACCGGTATTGCCGAAAATACAGGTACTCACATTTTCTGGAGAACCTAGAGAATGGGACCTTTTTGTAGAATTATTTTAGGAACTGATTGAAAAAAGAAAGGACTTAAGTCTTGTTTAATATCAATTATTTAAAATCCGGAAAAAAGGCAATTTTGACAGAGGCTCTACAATTGTATGAGAGTCAGATTAGAAAAACAAGGCAAATTCAAATTCTATCTGATGTCATGAAATACTTTGAGCAAATATATTGCTCGCTAAGTGTCATGAGGGAAGAAAAGAAAAAACCACTACAATCTGTTTTAAATTATGCGGAAGTCGAAGATAAATGTCCGATTTGCAAAATTGCCGCGCACAAAGCATATAAATGCTATAAGTTTAAAGGTTTGACACCTACTGAAAGGTATGAAATAGCCAAAAAATGCAGCTATGCATAAGATGCTTGAACCATTCAAGCAATAAGGTGTGCACTAATGAAATAGTGTGTTCATTGTGCAGTAAGGAACACCATACCTTACTCCATTTTGAAGAAAAACAGGAGAGAGTTAATACTTGTGTAACCGCACAACCAACACTGTTGGCCACAGCTGTAATACAAGTAAGAAATGTAAATGGAGGATATAAGACTCTAAGAGCCCTTATTGATTGTGATTCACAGAGCGCCATTTTGTCTGAAGAGGCCGCTCAAATATTAAAATTACCTAAAATTAAACAATATACAGAAATAAGTGGCGTGTCCTCAATAAAATCCAATAAATCAAAATATATGGTAAAAATATATGTAAAGACGCGAAATCCCTGGAAAAGACATCTTAGGGTTGAGGCAATTGTGATGCCAAAGTTAATGAAAGCTCTTCTATTAAAAATAGCAAACGTGGATATATCGATATGCCAAACTTGCGTTCTAGCTGATCCTACTTTTAATAAACCTTGTAAGGTTGATATAATAATGGGGTAAACGTATATACCCAAATAATAAAAGGGGGATTTACAAAGATTGATGACCTGCTAGGCCAAAATACTCACTTTGGTTGGATGGTCTCGGGATGCACCAAATCAAATCAGAATAAATCTGTAGTGGCAACAACAATAGATGTCACAGGTTTTGAACAACGTTGGGGGAAGAATAAAGGTTAATGTGAAAATAAATACAACAACAAAATTCAAGAAATAAATTTATGGCCCCCGCAGGACCTCACATTGGAGGTAAAGTGAAAATTGGGGAAGAAAAAGTATATATCCCAGAGCCAGTAAAAAATGATAATATTCAGAAGGCGATGGTTCAATTAGATAATGATTATCTAAAATATTAAAGAAGCTAACTTCGGCAATGCCGAAGTTTATATACCCTTGCAGTCCTTGGCAATAATTTTTTACATTTTGAAATTTCTTTCTTTGCAACTCAATTCATCAACACACAAACAAAACATTCAAATTATTTCTCTTTTTACTAGAATTTTTAAGCAAAGCACATCACGCATACACATACATACATACGTGTAGCGCTGCGTCTGTGTGTGCGTATGCAGGTGCTCTATTTGATTTGCTGATGACGTAGAACCGATTTGTATTGACTGTAACTTGTGTTCTATTTATCCGATCAAATTTTGGCATCTGAGATTTTATATCAAATTCTATTATATTGGTAAATTTCATGGGGATACTCCAATTTTTACAAAAATTTTTGTTCTAGAGCTATATGATATAGTAGTCCGATCCTGACAATTTTTATACATTGTTATCTCCCGGCTAAAAGTAGCTCAGATATGAAATTTCATTCCGATAGCTCTTAAGATGCCAGCGTGAAGTTGATTTGCACAGACGGACGGACGGACGGACGGACAGGCGGACATGGCTATATCGACTCAGCTTCTCATGCTGATCAAGAATATATATATATGGGGTCGGAAACGTCTCCTTCTGTGCGTTACAAACATCTGACCAATTTTATAATACCCTCTGCAAGGGTACAAAAATAATATCAAAATAGACTCCTGTAACAAATTGTCCAAAACCGTAGTACCAAAAAGGCAGATATGAGAAAAAAGGACAACGTTTAATATTAACCAGAATAACCACTCAAATTTCAACAATCAGCGATATTTCAAAATAGTGGAGCAATGATCACATTGGGACAAATCAAAAAGTAAAGGTATTTATTTTTTAAATTCTCCACCTTATAAAAAGGCTAGAAGTCAGCACATCAGGAATGGGTAGATATCACGAAACAGAAATCGTTAGGTAATATGCCAAATATTATAAAAACCAGTAGAAGCCAACTCAGTAATACATACGGCAGAATTGGAAAAAAAGAGAAGTCAGTGGCAATCGTAAAGGAACATCAGATTGACAAAGTTGAACGTCCACCATGTAACTGGTCGACCTTCTTTAGCAATAGTTATGTTACTAATAATAAAATTAATAATAATTTGTATAAGACAACTAACTAACTATAAAAATAAAGTCCATAACGTTGCATTTGGCTGCCCTTTGCTGAATGTTTATGAAACGAAACATAAACAAAAAAACACTTAAGATTATAATAGCGGAGAGGTATCAAGTAGCCAACGCTGAGCATGAAATGTAAACAATTTCCAACACCCGAAATCGTGGGGCATTAGAATAAGTATTTTTAAGAGCAATCGTCGCTTCTTAGAGTTTAAGAGTTTTTGAATAAAATCAGTTCATATTTTGAATTCAGCGAATGAAGATTGGGTTATTTTCTTTCTCTTCGGGAATCCCAATTCAGCACCAATACATGTTAATTTGTAAATTCGAAAACTTCAAGCGATTTATTGCCCAGCTAAAAAAAAAATTTTAAATGGCAAAAGAAAAGGAAATTTCCGAAGGAAATTATGTTAACCGAATCCCACGCTGAAGTTTAACTTCAAAGTTCGCAGGATCACACTGCCCCTTGCATATTGCAAGTTTAGGCTGAAGTTATTCAAAATATAAAGGACGATTCGGCCAATAACCTGATTTTTATTGGAAAGTGAGGATTCGATGGAAGCACTGGGCAAGCTGAGTACAAACAAAAGGTTACAGATATTGATTTATCAGATACAAGTTTGTTCTGATGGGTCTAAAATTATTTGGAACAATCCACGACCATCATCCACCCGTTTTCGTAGGCCCATTCGATTTGAATTTAAAATATCAACGAAGCTAACTTCGGTAATGCCGAAGTTTATATACCCTTGCAGTCCTTTGCAATAATTTATTGACATTTTGAAATTTGTTTCCCTGCAACTCAATTCATCAACACACAAACAAAACATCATTTCTCTTTTAACTACAATTTTTTCGTCTCCTTCCATCTTAGGGAATGCAAAGCACAACACGCTACACATACAGTTCGTCTGTGTCTGTGTATGCATGTGCTCTGTTCTATCATATTGGTAAATTTCATGGGGATACTCCAATTGCTGAAAAAATGTTTGTTCTAAAGCTATATGATATAGTAGTCTGATCCCAAAGATTTTTATAATTTATCTAATAAAAAGGCCACAAAAAAATTTCATCCTGATAGCTCTTAAGATGGCTGAGTAAAACGCGTACGCACAGACGGACGGACATGGCTACATCGACTCAGCTTCTCATGGTGATCAAGAATATATATACTTTAGGGGGTCGCAAACGTCTCCTTCTGTTCCAATTTTATAATACCCGGAAAAATATTTTAAAGATAAAAATGACATGCTTATTCCCACAATATTGGAAAGTGAAATTAAGAAGATAAAAATAAACAACTTACTACAGCTCAGTATGGTGGATGGAAAGATATGGAATGCTTTAAACCAAACATCCTCAGCTATGTGTTATATATGCGGGGCAAAACTTACGGAAATGAATGACTTAGATAAATGCATCGAAAAACCAGTTTGGGATGATAGCTTTAGATTTGGGCTCTACCCGAAATTACATTTATATATGCGTTTCTTCGAATACTTTCTTCATATTTCATACCGGCTAGACCAAAAAGCCTGGCAAATTCGCACACATGAAGGAAAGCAGAAACTACAAAATGATTTACAAAAACTTTTAATGATGGCAACACAGCAACAAAGTTTTTCAAGAATCCACATGACTCTGCCAAAATTACAGGAATCGGTGAGATTTTGATTATAAGACGCTCAACAATTCTTCAGGACACAAAATAAATTAAGAAAATTTTAGGGACTATGCTTTTTAAACCGCTAAGCTGCTTGTCAGTTAATATCCTTGGAACTATCTCCCTCCGATTGTCTATAAAGTATTAATTCACGGCTCTGAATAATACATCGCTTAGTATATATCGAAGAGATTTCTGAAAAAGCGGCAGAGGCGAGAAATAAAGATATTAAAATATTCAGATTGAACACAACCGTAAACTTTTAAGAGTTATAACAAATACTGACTTAATGAATGTATTACGTTTAATCTCAGATCCGTTAATTTCAGAAATTAGAAAACTTTCCAATAAACACAGAGCAACGCATTTAAGGTCTGCAATCCACCTAGAAGACACAATTTAAAAAATCAAATTTACAATAAAAACAAATAATAAATATTTTCTGTGGGTGGAAGTGGGTGCTTAGATGGGAGTGCGCGTGCACAAATCCATCCATTTTTATATATTACAGAAACAACTACCTCTAAACCTTACAGTAATACGATATGTCTACTGGAAGTATTTTTAGCCACTTACGTCATACAACCGCAACAATCTGCGCAGTTGTGTTTTGGGTGCGTATGATTAGACGTGCGTTGCCTTGGTCCCGTTGTTTTTTGACTTCCTTATACACCTGGCATCCTCTGTACGAGGCGGTGTGACTACCCCCGCAGTTCACGCATTCTGGAGACTAAGCATCGTCCTCGGGGCACCAGCCTGGCTCGTGTTACTTGGTGCATTTAACGCATCTGCTCTGTGTTCCACATAAAATTTAAGCGTGGTTGAACTCCTGACACTTGAAGCATTGTAGGACTGTATTATTTTTCCTGGGTAGCTCTATTGTAACGAAAGTCGTTTCACGTTAAAAATTTCATTATTGTTCGTCGCTGGCTCAAGGTCGATGTAAAACAAGGGCATTTGGTTGTTTGTTAGGCGATGTTTAGCATCCGTCTGGGGACGCACGTTGTGTCTAAGAATTGCCAGTTTCTTCAAAAAAAAACTTTTAGAGTTAACAGCAGTGGGCCCAGATGTAGTGGCAGCAGTGGGACGCTTCCGTCAATCTTCTCCAAGCCCCAAAGAACTATTGTTGGAAACCGATTTGATATGGGTGGATATCAAGGACTCGGACGACGAAAGCCGCTTGTAGATAGATTTCTTACCTCAGACCCCAAGACTTTTTATTAAGTGATGGTCGGATTAAGGGCAACATAATTCATTACGAAAGTCTACCCTGGTTTATGTATGAGTCACTATCTTAGGCTTCGGCCACGCATTAAGCGATGAGCGACTATGCGACTGAGCGACGCTCTCTCGAGCGACGTTAATGAGCGATCGCGTTGAGTGAGGTGGCCACGCACTAAGCGACACCGCTCGATTGATTAGTTCTAAAAGTTACTTATTCTAGAGAAGTTCTAGGAATTCTGCATCGTCGCTCAGCGATGCACTAAAAATTAGAATCAATTCTAGCGCTGAGCGACGTCGCTCAGAAGCTCACAAAATTCGCTCGTCGCTCAGCAGCTGCGTGGCCACTCCAACGCTTTCTCATAAGCTTTTATATTTTACGTCGCTCGAGAGCGCGTCGCTCAGTCGCTTAAAGCGTGGCCGAAGCCTTATCCGTCTGCCGATATAAAAACCAATATTGTTGAAGGGTGCAGCGCGTTCACTTGGTATTGTTATCGTAGGCGTATTTTAATTTTTTCGAGTGCGGGCTTATTGTCCGCTTGGGTATTTTAATATTGTTATCCATTTCAGTTTGGACAAAAGGCGTTAAATTTATTAAAGTAGTTGGCTTTGGATTTCTTGCCGTTGTCGGCTTGAGGCAGCTCCATACCTCAGCGGACGTTGCGGTAGTTGCTGAAGAAATTGTTGTTTTTGGTGTTTAAGTCGGCTGACAGTGCTGGTCTGCGTAATCAATGTGTATTCTTGGATAAGCACATTACTCGCTCTAAAGTAACAACAACCAAGGCTTCCCACTTCGATATTAGTGATTACGGTAGCATTTTGTGAAGTCAAAAAGCCGAAGAGTACGCGTTGTTCCATTGTAATAGACGACGCTAGCGTTGTTCTTGTATAAGTTCTTCTTGTCGCTGATGCTGGCAAGAATCAAGAGAAATTAGACCTGAGACAGAAATCGGCGTTGCTGCAAATAATACTATTTGTTATTGCAATTTTCTAATTATTGCTATTAGCTTAAAACCATTGGGAAAATGATTAAGATTAGGCCAAATGTGTCATTATTTAATAATAGACGTAGTCGTACAACGCTCAGTACGAACAAGTGGCCCATATGACACCAGGCCCGGGCCTGTTACGAATGACCCTAAGTAAAGTTAATGTTACAACCTCTACCCACTCCGACCTAAGGGCTTAGGCGTATTGCATATATAAACATAAAATTAAACTAAAGAAATAGAAAATATTAAATGTAATAAGTTACATATAAAAAGAAAACAGGATAGGTTAAAATAAAGATGATTACAACTAATTACGAGCGAGGAAGGACAAGATCGCAGTTTTTATAGCAGGAAGCGATGTTTCGGAACCGATAACGTGCCATAGTTAGTTGTACAAGTGGGAAGTATAGGCGGTGTGAAATTGCGGGTCCTTCTAGATGGAACAGAAATGTTAATTTGGCTGTTGAGCTCGGAAGAGTCAATCTCACCATTCAAAAGTTTGTAAAGAAAAGTTACACCAAGCATAGTTCTACGATTATTTAAAGAAGGAAGGTTAATTAACTGAAGTCGACTAGAATTAGATGGAAGTTGTACAGTTGGATCCCAGCGCAAATCACGAAAGGCAAATAGTAAAAACTGTTTTTGTGCAGATTCTAATTTGTTTTGATAAAACTTATATTGAGGAGACCAAACACAAGATAACACAATACTCCAATATGGGGCGGACTAAAGAAGTAAAATGTATTTTGGTAGTATATGGATCCTTGAACTCCTTCGACCAGCGCTTTATAAAGCTAAGAACACTCTTAGCCCTACTAACAGTAGTCGCTATATGCTGATTAAAACTAAGTTTGTGGTCTATTAAGATCCCCAAATCTTTTACAACCAAAGAAGTATTATTAAAGACATAAGTAAATTAAGACATAATTTTGCACTTAGAACAGTTTAGCGATAACAAGTTAGCACTACACCACCCCTGAAAAGCATTCAGGTCAGGGTATGACATGGGAGAGTCTACGATGCGATTAGCGATTTTTACGTCATCGGCATACATAAGAAGTCTAGAATTTAAAAGAACGGTGGGGAGATCATTAATAAAAATGGTGAATAGTAATGGGCCAAGGTGACTGTCCTGTGGGACTCCCGATTCAACACAAATGATCTTAGAAAGAGAGGATCTAAAATGAACCCTCTGCCTCCTATTGCTTAGATATTGTGAAATCCAAACAAGCAGAGCATCCGGAAAGCCAAATAAATTTAGCTTATGTAATAGTAAGGCATGGTTTACCGAATCGAAAGCCTTACTGAAATCCGTATATATAACATCAGTTTGCTTTTGTTTCTTAAACTACAAAAGATGTAAACTGTAGAAGGTTAGTTGTGGTAGACCTATTCGGTTTGTGCTCTCTGCTATGCTACGTAGCCCTTCGAAATCAGAGCAGTAGCGGGAGCAAAAAAAAAAATACTCCGACGTAGCATAGCATTTTCAATCCCTGCATAAAATACTACTACTGGGTAGAGGTGGGCATGGGCTGGGTTTTTGTCGGGTACCCGTGGGTACCCGCGGGTACCCGTGGGTATGGGCTGGAAAATCTAATTTCGGGTTGGGTGCGGGCGGGTATGGGTTGGGTCGCTCAACCCGAAAATTCATTTGGACATATGAGAACGCAATTGTGAAATTTATAAGTGTTTTCTTTTCTTAACTTTGTGTACACTATCGATCACGTTTGTTATCGATTGTTTCAATTACAATTATCATCACCATCTATTACAATTGTGATCACTAAGAAAAAAAGAGCGGAGGAAAAAACAACGTGAAAAAGAAATGTCGGACGCAAATAGTAATGAAACTGACGAATGTGTATCAAAAATTGCGAAAACGAAAGCTGAAGTTCAGAGAGCTATTAGTGCCGTTGACGCTCGATATAAACTAATTGCTAATACGGTTGGAAAAAGTGATGTGTGGAAAAATTTTAAGCACGTGGAGTGCGACGGCAAGCGTCTAGACTTTGTGTGCTGTTGCAAATGCAAAACTGTGTTTGCTTTTAGTGCAAAGCACGGCACCACAACACTTGCTCGTCACAAATGCACTTTTGTTGCTCCGCCTAATCAACCAAAGGTGAACTTTTCATCAAAGGCTGTCCCAAAAAAAGTTCTCGATGAGCTAGCTAGAAAGCAGCTAACATTTGTGGCAAAAGATTTGTTGCCATTAAATGTCACTGAGGGTAAGTCTTAGTTAAATTTTATATATTCATCAATGTTATATCAATGTTATATTTGCTAAATTTATAGGAAATGGTTTTCGTGAATATGTTCAAGCTGTTTTGAACATAGGCGCCCAATACGGAACGCAAAACTGCAATGACATCATTGTGTCCAGGAAAAAACTTACAGGCAATGTGATGGTTGCCGAATACAATCGAATTAAGGATCTGCTGACGACTACGTTATCCAACAAATACATGGCATTTACTACGGATATGTGGACGGACCAATATACTCAGAAAAGCTTTGCGTGCTTAAGTGCACATTATATTGATGAGTCATTTTGTTTAAAAACGTCGATTCTAGGTGTTAAAGAATTCTTGGAAGACAAAAAAACCGGCGTTAATATTTTCGATCACATTAAGCAAATATTGCTTGATTACAACTGAGAAAGTAAGTTAAGAAATTCTGTAATTGTTACTGACAATGGGGCAAACGTGGTTGCCGCGTTCAAAAATTACAAAAAGGCTTTCTTGCGCCTGCCATAACTTAAACTTAGTAATGGATGATGTTATGGAAAAGAATCCCATTGAAGATATTACATTTTTAATAGACAATTCGAAAAATCTTGTAAAATTTTTCAAGCATTCCGAACTCAATCGCAAATTAAGCAAATCTCTAAAGCAGGAAGTAAAAACTCGTTGGAACTCTATATATATTATGCTTGAAAGTATTTGTGAGGTTCAGCAGGAAATCAAAAGTTTACTTTTATCAAAAAATGAGGTAAAACGTATAGCTAATATTGATTTCGCTTTAATAGAAAATTTAATCACATTTTTAAAACCGTTTAAAGATTGTTCCGAAAAATTATCTTCTGAAAAAGAGCCAACAATTCATATATATGCATTATGGTATGAAAAGCTTAAAAAACAATGTAAAATAGAAATATTTGATTCCAATGTTATAGAACAACTAAAACAAAAAACTTTAAGTTCTTTGGAAATGCGTTTTCAGCCAACTTCAGTGCATTTGGTTGGGTTATTTTTAAACCCTCCATTCAAAGAACTTAGTTTTTTGACTGAAGAAAAAAAATCATGTTTTGGAAACTGTTAAAAGCATGATGCTTGAAATTTATGAAATCGCAAGTGACACAGTTGACGACTCGAAAATTGAAAACTCTTCGCCAAATACAAACTACGAATTCGAAGAATATTTTGATGCAAATCAACCAAAAAAAATGAAACTTGAAAAAAATTCGATCGATTTTGAGATAGAAAAGTACTATGCCACAACTACTTGTTCAAATATGGAAATTTTAGATTTTTGGAAGCAGGCAACCAACTTGAAATTGTTACAAGTGGTGGCCAAACATATTTTATGTATCCCTGTGAGCTCTGCGACAAGCGAGAGGGTTTTTTCGTCATCGGGCAAAATATTAAACGAAAGGCGCACAAGATTGTCAAGCGCGAATCTCGATAAGTTGCTTTTTTTATATAAGAATATGTAATTTTAGTGCTGCTTTGAAGAAAGCCTAATTTTGTTTTTCATTTTTACTAATACTTAAGGAATATTTATAATGTAAGTGCTGATTTGGATAAAGCATAAAAAAATTTAATTTTCGCTTCTACTATTGCTTAATAAATGTATATAATGAAAGTACTGTTTCGCAGAAGCATAAAAAATTGTATTTTTCATAAAAAAAATTTTTTAAATTTTTTTCGGGCGGGCGGGTTGGGTTCGGGTTGCAAAATTTTTTTAGCTTTCGGGTGCGGGTAAAATTTTGCTCTTCGGCCCATGGGCTGGATCGGGTTGGGTGCAAAATTTCGGCCCATGCCCACCTCTAGTAAGAACATGTAGAACATGTAACTTCGACGCAAATAAACTCAACACCTAAGGGGAGATCAATCGGCACAACACTTGAACACAGATTCGAGTTGACAGCAATGAGTACTCCACCGCCACGTCGACCAACACGATCAAGCCTATAAGAAATAAAGTTATTAGAAAGAATTTCATTATCCAAAACAGAGGAGTTAAGCCAAGTTTCAGAGAAAGCTAATATGTCAGCCGAAACGGTTAAGCTATCACAGAATAATTTAGAGAGCTTGGTAAGAAGTCCTCTTACATTTTGATAGTGAATGCAAAGACTAGACGTTATTAGTTTTTTGAAGCAGAAGATACATTAGGAAGGTGGACAGGCAAAGGGCGGGAGCGCTTATTGGGCGCAAATTCATGTACAACTAGGCCCTCTGGCCAAAAGTTAGGGTCAACCATAGCTGAGAAATACTCATTTGGTACAGTAATTTTAAAAGAGGAGATTTCGCGAGGCCTAGAAAACTTAAACTTTTGAATTAAAACCTTAGCAGGGCATATATTACCAATGTAAGCTGCCACAGACGATTCAGAAGTATCTGGAGCAAGCCTAGAGATAAATAATTGTTTACGATGAGGCACTACAGTTAGTGGAGGCGGAGGAGCATTAGGATCCGCAAGTGATTGAAAGCCAGCATGATCCAGTAATTGATCAGAGTTCCCGTGAGGGATAGATTGAGGTACACCAGGGCTTGTAGTGGGTACATCAATCTGAAAAGAAGAGCATAAAGAGGGACAAGAAGATGGTGTAGGCGAAAGTAAAATGGGAGAAGATGTAATAGATAGTGCGGGCGACTGCTTATGAGGCAACTCAAGGGTACATTTCTTGGGCAATTCCTTAGAAGGTGGACCAAACTTGAATTGCGACAATAAATGTATGCTAGAGTCACACTCGTTAGACAGCTGTTTGGCCATTTTGTTTAAAGAAAGAGACTTTAAACGAAGATCCCTATACATTCGGCTAAAATCAAGCTGCTGGCTGGCACGAGATGGGCAAGTCCAGCGCATTAAGCCAAGCTCAGGCTTAGACACAGACAACCCAGAAAATTTGTCGTAGTCGCGGCCGTTGAGGCCAGCACATTTTAAGTGAATAAGATTATCGCAAAGCCAACACGATATTGCTCTATACTGATCGTCAAAACGATCAGAATGCTTGCAATTGGGTAGACAACAAGCCATTGAAAAGCCAAAATAAACACAAGGCAAAAAAAAAACAACAAAAAAAAAATATATATATAAAAATTTAAATAAACAGCACAAAGATAATTATCGATAAAAAATCAATAACTACAAATAAAACAAAGAGACAGCTAGAGTATACAGCACAAGAGAGAGTGCAAGAACAGTTATAAGACGAGCTTTGAGAGGCGGCCTTACAAAAGTGATTACGCGGGAGAGAAGCTGAGCACAAGCACAAAGCAGAGAGAACAACAAAACCACTAGCACTGATGGTATGATGGGGGCGACGAGGGGAGCAACTGCAGTAGCAACGACGAGAGAGAACAATAAGAAAAAAATAAAAACAATTTAGATGCACCAAACACTAATCACAAAAAAAAAAAAAACAAAACTGTTTAATTTGGCGAATTATGCAAATAAAACACAAGGGTTTCAAGCAAACGACACCAGCGAAAACGAAAACAAACTAGGCACAATTATTGTGGAAACTTAAAAAAAAAAAAAAAAGTTAACGAAACAATAAAACATACACCATTAAAATGGCACAAATTAACGAAATACAACAATGCATTCAAATGCTAACATCAATAATACTATCCAATCAAGAGATGCATTCTAATCCAACAACAAGGGAGAGAAACAGCATCGAGAAGGAAACAAGGTACTTGCCGGTGTTCACTGGACAGGAGGGAACGTTACATGGTTTCATTTCGGCAGTCAACCAAATCATGGAGGAGTATGATGATAACGACCAGGTCTTCACTGTTATATTCAACACCAAAATTCAAGGTCAGGCTAGAACTATGCTTAATATTAGCCCCCCTACATCTTGGGCTGATTGCAAAACTCGTCTTCGACATCATTATCGCCCAAGAACGGATCAAATGGGTCTAACCAGAAAAATTAATAACTTAAGGGTAACTACCGTTCGAGATCTTGATTTTAAAGTAAGAGCAATTGTTGAGGAAATTACTGATTTTTCGGTCTTTGAAAACAATAGCAGATTAGTTGACATATTAAGTGGTCTCTTAATTCAAAGAGTAAAAGAATTATCTTGTGGTCCAATGGCCATTGCCTTAATGAATAAAACAACATTAACAGATATAAGAATTGAACTTGCAAATTATATTGGTCTGAATTATGGAAATTTAAATAAAAAACTATTATTAACCAAAAATGACAATGACCATAGTACATAAAACAAACAGACAACTAATAAAAATACAAACCAAAATACTGAACAGAGTCAAAATGTAAAACAGTCTCAAAATCCCAATAGACAACAGAGTCAAAATACGAGACAGTATCAAAATCCGAATAGACAACAGAGTCAGAATGTAAGACAAAATCTAAATTATCAGCAACCACAAAATTATCAGCCACCACCAGCAGAAGCAATGAGTGTAGATAGTATAAATGAGGAAGTAGTAAACAGCACAGATAATCAAGAGTTTTTTACCAACTAGCCTTGGATGAAAAAAAAATTTTTATAAAAGGAACAATAGAGGAAGATACTTATATTATTTTAGTAGATACAGGATCAACCATAAGCATTTTAAACACAACTAATGTACATAATTCCAAATACAAAATAATTGAAAAATATTCAAAAACCATACATACAATAAAGGGAAAAATAGAAAGTGACAGTTACTTAGTGAAAACAAAAGTGCCAAGGGAGTTTAAATATATAAATTATGCAAGAACAAAATGGGTGGCTATGCCCCTGGAAAAATCATATGATTTTCTATTGGGCATGGACTTCATTCAAAGGAATTTTGCAAATATTGATTTTCAAAACAAAATTATTAAACTTAACAATGGGGTCGAAATTCCATTCCTTTCCAAACAATCAGAAGATGTTTGCGCAATGGAAATAAGTGAAATTGATGATCTTAAGTTAAAAGAACTCAATACTGAGGAAGAACAAATAATAAGAAATCTTTCAAAAAAGTACGAAAAGTTATGTTTCAAAGAAGGGGATCACTTAACCAATACTAACACTATAGTTCATAGCATAAAAACTACTACAGACCAACCTATTAATTCAAAACTCTATCGGGTCTCCCCAAAATATGAAGAAGAAATAAAGAAACAAATAATTTATATGGAAAACAATGGAATTATAAGAAAAAGCAAAAGCAAATATAGTTCTCCAATATGTGTCATACCTAAAAAAAGAGATAGCTCTGGAATTCAAAAGTATCGTATTTGTGTAGACTATAGGCGTTTAAACCAAGTAACCGTTCCAGATAAGTACCCAATACCTATCATGGACGCTGTATTAGACAAACTCGGTAAAGCCCAATATTTTACTACATTAGATTTAGCAAAAGGCTATCACCAAATTTTAATGGCAGAAGAAGATATAGAGAAAACAGCATTCATTTCACTAATGGGTTTATATGAATATGTTAGAATGCCTTTTGGGTTAAAAAATGCCCCAGCCACACTCCAACGTTTAATGAATGAAATACTGAGGGATTATATAAACAAAAGTTGTGTTGTATACATGGACGATATTTTGATATTTTCAACAACACTTGAGGAACATAAGATTGCTCTAGAAAACATTTTCAAAATACTTAGAAATCATAACTTAAAAATTCAACCAGACAAATGTTCCTTCATGAAACAATATACTGAATATTTAGGAGACATTCTCACAAAGCAAGGGATTAAACCCAATCCACATAAAGTAGAAGCAATAAAAGCAATGCAGCTACCTAAAACAGAAAAGCAATTGAAAGGATTTCTTGGTATGACAGGATTTTACAGAAAATTTATTAAGGACTATTCCAAAATAGCTTACCCAATGATCAGATATTTACAAAAAGGCACACAAATTAATACAAATGACCCACAGTTTATAGATGCCTTTGAAAACCTTAAAACACTTATAAGCTCACATCCAATCTTAAAATATCCAGAGTTTGATAAACCATTTACCATTACAACAGATGCCAGTGACTTCGCAATAGGTGCAGTATTGTCTCAACAAGGGCAACCAGTTGCATTCGTTTCAAGAACTCTAAATAAACACGAAAAAAACTACAGTACAATTGATAAAGAATTTTTATCCATTATACATGCAGTAAACTATTTTAGACACTATTTAATAGGTAATAAATTCCAAATTATAACAGATCATGCTCCGATAAAATATCTAAACTCAAAATACAAAGGGAAAGAAATGACAGCAAGACACCAAAGATGGATTTTAAAATTACAAGAATTCGATTATGACATAATATATTTGAAAGGAAAAGACAATAAAGTGGCAGATTTTTTAAGTAGACAGGAAACAGCTGAACTAATAAACAAGGATAAAACAAATGAGTCAAACTTTGAACTATCAGATACACAGCATTCAGCAGTAGAGCTGCAAAACCATCGATGGTTGGTCCATCGATATTTTCAAGCTCGATGGAATAAACCATCGATAGTATCGATGGTTCCATCGAAATTTCTTTTAAGTAATAACAACTTGTATATTGGCTTCGTGCCATTTTAATAAATCACAAAGATATGTTACTTAAAATTATAAGGCAATTCATTTCATTTCATCTTAAGACTATTAAACAAATGAGTATCTTGAATGTTCAGTCATTTCATAGGTACATAAAAATAAAAACTTAAAACTCATAGAACTAAATAAAATAACAAAAAAAGAAAAATAAAATTACGTAACACTTCAACTTAAAAAACAAAAATATTCGAGATTTATTCCAAAATCCATTGGTTCTGCTTCAAGGCTAGAAGCATATTCACAGCTTTTGGCTTTAGACTGCTTCTTTTTTGGCTGACGATTTCTCCAGCCTTACTAAAAACCCGCTCAGACTCCACTGAACTACCTGGAATGCACAATATTTTCTTGGCACATTTGGCCAGTTGGCCAAATTGTATTTCATTAATCTGCAAGAAAGTTAATTAGAAATATATTGAGATAATGTTTTTCACTTACCTTCCAGTCCAATGGGTCAACGTCTTGGGTTGCGTTGTTTTGCTCCAAGTATTGCCTCATTGTAACAATAGAATCCAATCTGGTCGTCTTTTGTTTTTCAGCTATTTTCTTGGTCACAAATTTGAAAAGATTGTCCTTTTCAGCATATGTTGGCGGTTCCTCGTTTGGAGATCGATTTTCCAAATTTTTGTTTAAGTAGGTGATTTCATTTTCGAGTGCGATTGCCGCTTGCTGGGCGTTATGCTGACTCCTAAAACCTTCTTTTTTAAAACGAGGGTCGAGCATTGTTGCCAAGCGTGGAATTAATCTGGACTCATATATAGAAAGTCGTGAGTTAATTCGACTAGATAAAAATGTGATTATTTCGCATCCGACAGTAGACTTCACTTTTGGCTGAAGCTCTTCTAAGGTACTAACAAGGCCCAAAATCGTCGGAATTATTAGCGAAGCTGTGACGGTTTTTGATGCTGAAATTCTGCTGGTAGCTTCGTCGAATGGTGCCAGTATAGTGCAAAGGTCTTGTATAGCGGCAAAAGCATCTTCGCTTAGGGGAATAGGCGCCTTTGGGGTCTTCAGCAAAACTGAGGCAACTGCTTCTCGCGTGTCTAAAATGCGTTGGAGCATATGGTACGCACTATTCCACCTAGTGGGGACCTCTTGTATCAAGCTGTGAGGCTTAAGTTGACCTTGCTCATTTTTAAATTTGGCATTGGCAATAGTGCTAAATTTAAAAAAGGCAACGATTCGCTTTGTTTGAGTCAAAATTTCCCTCACCTTATCTTGAGCCAAAGCGTCTTGAACTACAAGATTTAAACTGTGGGCAAAGCACGGCAAATGTTTTTTTTAGACTCTCGCATGCCTTTATCATGGACGCCGCATTGTCAGTGACTATGGATTCAATTTTATTGAAAATATTAAATTCGTCACATATTTCCTTCAGCGTTGCGCTAATGTTGGCACTTGAGTGGTTTTCTTCGTTTAAAAGGGGCTGTGTTGCCAATACAGCCGCCTTTAACTTGAAGTCATCGTCAATGAAATGGCACGTTACAGTTATGTAGTTACTATGGCCTCGAGATGTCCAGCAATCTGTACTCAACCCACAGTGCTCGATTGTATTAAGCTTGTTTTTTAGCTTTAATTGCATCTCATCAAACATTGTCTTCATATGGACGTTTTTTAATGTTGTGCGGCTCGGTAGAGAATACCTCGGATCTAAGGCTTTTACAAAGCACTTGAACCCTTCATCCTCTACTACGCTGAAAGGTTGCAAGTCTTTCGCAATCATTTGAGTCAAACACTTGTCCAATTTCGCCCTTCTTTCAGATGTAGGTTCATAAAGCTCGGACCGTTGAACAAATTGGTCAATTTTTGGCACATTTTCGCTAAGTTGACTTAATTTGAGCGGGTGGGCACGCCTTAAATGCTCTTGCATGTTAGACGTGTTCCCGCTCGTTTTGTACTCATTGCCACATAATTTGCATTTTGCGAAATTTCTACTTTTACATTTTTCAAAGTAGTCCCATACCTGAGAGCTGCATTTTTTTCGCTTGCAAGGCAACTCGTCTGGATGCGGAACCACAGCGGACGACGAGGCAGATGTTGATGGTGAGGCAGCTAATATCGATGAGGCAGCTGAAGATGTTGAGGCAGCTGATGATGCACTTTTATCTAAAATACAAAAACAATTATGAACAAATAAGAAAAAATTAGCTTGGAAACACTTACTTGATGAAATCACAAACTTATCCATAATTTTTGAGGAACCGCCAACAAAGTTACACCTATTTTAGAAATCTGTGTACTAAATAGTTCAAAAGTGAATTAATATAGAATTAATTAGAATTAAAATCGAAAAACTTTAAATTTTATGTAAAAGTACTTACGCGTGGTTTTGTGTCTAGCCATGCAGTGAACTATCGATGGAGGAAAAAAACCATCGATCTATCGCTCAATTGAAAGTCCATCGATATTATCGATAGTACCATCGATGGTTTTGCAGCTCTATTCAGCAGAGGAAGGAGGATTTACAAATTTCTATATAAAAGACGATATTGTAAACAAATATAAAACTCAGATAATAGTAACTTATACAACAACGGACAATATTAATATTCAGCATGGTAGAAAAATAATAGAAGTAAGCCCAGCAGAAACAGAAATTGAAATCGAAATCAAAATGCAAAATAATATAAATAAAGGAACAGTAGGAATTTTTTCAGAAGTTCCAGACTCAGAATATTATAAGATACAATGTATCTTAATGAACATTTTTTCACACTGTAATAATATAAAATTTTTTAAATGTACTAAGAGAGCTCAGGAAATTTCAAGCGAGGAAGAGTTACACAAACAAATAGCTATTTACCACACCAAAGATTCATTACATAGCGGAATAAATGAAGCTTTTAATTCGTTAAAGAACAAAATATATTTTCCAAAGCTAAGAGACCATATTCAGTTGATAATTTCAAATTGTAAAAAATGTAAGGAAAGTAAATATGACAGAAAACCAATCAAACCTAAGTTTCAATTCACAGAAACACCGGATGTTAAAAATCAAATTATACATTTAGACATATTTCATATAAAACACAAATCGTTTGTTACAATAATAGACAAGCTCACAAAATTCGCAGTCGCTTATAATATAACAGATAGAAACTGGAAAACTAAAATGGAAATTATGATTGAACACTTTGCCAAATTCAATAAGCCACATAAAATAATAATGGATAATGAATTTCGATCAGAACAGATAAAACAATACTTAAACCAAGAACAAATATAAATCCATTATACAAAGCCAAATTCACATACAGGAAATGCAGACATAGAAAGACTACATTCTACTCTCATTGAAATAATAGCAGGAATAGATGATGATTTATCAATTTCATCCAAAATGCAATTAGCAATAACAGCTTATAATAACCGTTATCACTCTACAATAAAATGTACACCAAATTATGCAAAAAACATAGAAGATGAGGAAAATGTAAAAAACACTATTATCAAGCACAAAGAAAAAATTTTAAGCAAACAAAATAATACAAGAGAAGATTATGAGGAGGAAAGACAGGAAGGACCAATTAAAAACTATAAACGAGTTAGGCATAAGGATGAAACTTATTTTAGAATTACAACATTAAATAATATTCATCCATGTAATATAAAAAGACCGTCAAAGCAGGAAAAAATTAATTTCCAACAAAATACAGATTGACATCCTTGAAACAAAAATGTTTTTCTCTTATCCTCAGATTTTCATAATTTTTTACGTTATAATGTGTGTTCAAGGCAGATTACAAATTGAACCAATTCAATCAAATGCAGGATATTCACCTATACAAACTTATTCCACGGAAATAGTTAATGAAACAGTAATTATACTACACATTATTAATATCGACCCTTTAAATAATATAATAAATCAAATGGAAACAAACATTAAAAATATTAACATCACGGGAAAAAAGGAGCTATTAGCCGAAATAAATCTAATTAGAGCTAAAATAAAATCCATAACCCCAAACAACAGAATAAAAAGAGGAATGTTAAATATTGTAGGAACAACATACAAATGGCTTTTTGGAATTATGGACGATGAAGATAGAACAGATATTTTAGACCACCTTAACAATATTGACCAAAACAACCATAATATTATACAAGACATGAACCAACAAATTGTTATAAATACACATTTTAATAAAACAATACACAACTTAGCAGAAACAATTAAACAAGACAGAACAATAATCAAGGACATACTTACAAGCATGGACAATCAAAATCAAGAAATAGAAATGAAAATACTTCATAATGACCAAATGGGGAAATTAAAAAATATAGAATTCAAAATAAATTATATTCAGGAAAACATAGCATCAGCAAAAAATAATATAATCGTACCAGAAATTTTATCAGAAGAGGAAATAAATAAATTTGACATTGATTTTTATAAATTAAAGCTAATTCGTATGGGCATTTTAAAATATAAGAATAATTGCATCATAATCGCAACTAAAATCCCAAAATCATTTATAACCATAGATGTTAAGTTAATTATTCCTATACCAAATATGGATTATATACAAATAGACCAAGAAAATCAGTTAATTGTAGAAATAAATAATAAAACATTTACATATGAACCCAACAAAATTTTAAAAGAATTAAAATTAAGTAAAAGTTGTACCATTAATAATAATTGCAAATTTATATTCAACAATATAACGAGTATCGAAGAAATTGACGATGATACAATTATAATCAAAGATGCCAAGAATACAAAAATATATCAAAATTGCGATAAAAGAAATATTATACTTAAGGGAAGTAACTTAATTCAATTCGGTAACTGTAAAATTCAAATTCTAAATGAAATATTTTTTAACGAAAAAACAGAATTTCACGAAAAATTTTTTTATCCAACAGAACTATTGAATCAAACCTATAAAAACACAATTAACTTTGATCATGTAACAATAGATAATTTTGACAATTTAAAAGAAATCACAGAACTTACGAAAAGAAAATGACAATTGGCATATTTTTAACACTTTTTATTATTATTATTATTATATGTTTATCCATTTATATACATATATACTGTAAAAAGAAAAATATAAACATTAATGTAAACAGAATTCAGGAGAATTCATACTCTCAGAGGGGAGGAGTTATGCCATTAGCAACACTTCCCATAACAGCCGACCCAAGAGGTCTACACTCCACATTAATGTAAACATAAAACAATACCATTCCAGTAAACATAGAGTGTCACAAGATAAGTGACAGTTTCCCTAAACATAGAGTGTCACAAGAAAAGTGACCAGAAGAAAACATTATAAACACTTAGATGTAATCCAAACCAGAATATGATTTGATTCAATAAAGCAGTCTTGATTTAACACTCAACCAGAACAGACTCAATCTTAATTCGCGTGCACAAATCCATCCATTTTTATATATTACTGAAACAACTACCTTCAAACCTTACAGTAATACGATATGACTACTGGAAGTATTTTTAGCCGCTTACTTCATACAAGCGCAACCACTGTGCATTGCCAAATGCTACAGTGTGTAGTAACAGAACACCTCTATTTCACAGATGGAAAATATGAGGAATGTTTAGATATGGCAGCCAGATAACTAGCCAAAGGAGAGTCAAGCAGCAGGGTTTTGGTGATTACGAAAACAGTGAAGCAGATGCAACGATGTTTGAAAAGTTGGATGATAGCAAAGAAGAGTCGCTCAGGAATGCGACCTCCAGTAATGAAAACGCTAACGCTAACCAGGAGATATTTATGGATAGAGCCCGACAGTCCAGGAATATTTGGATAGGATAACCAAAGATTAACGCACTATAGATAATTCAACAGGCAATGAGGCATGAATAATATATATTAATAAGATCAATTACTTGTGTAACCGCACAACCAACACTGTTGGTTACAGCTGTTATACAAGTAAAATATGTAAATGGAGGATATACGACTCTAAAAGCCCTTTTTTAAGATGTAGATGGACCTTGACAGTTCTATACTCTCCCAACCATGAATCTTTATTGGCATTTGTAAAGATTCCCAAAAAAAACTGATCGATATCAACTCATGTACCTATGTCACTAGGAAAATTAATTTTAAAGCTTAAGCAATCATATTCAATTTCATTATAATTTCAGATAGAAGCATTTCTTGTTGTACACAATAAATTTTAAAGAAATATTTACAGACTAATTTTAAACCGCTGGTCTGGTATGACTCAACATTTTGAGATTCCGAACTTTCAGTCTTGCAAAACGATGGAACTCAAAGTAAATTAAACTATTGAATAATAGGGACTAAAACTAGTAGTATAAGAGAGAGCTTACTAGTCACGCATTATTAATTATGGTAGAAGATTATAGAATAAAAAAAATATAGAAGGAATATATAATGAATCAAGTTAACATTTTCTTGTAATTATTCATCTTATTTCAAGTTCTATTTTATCTTTTTTTTTTTTTTTTTTTTTAAATTCTTTAAAGTTATTTTAAATTTTCAAGTCGCACAAATTCACTCATTGCTTTTGATTGCTCTTCAAGTCAAACATTATTTTGGAAATTTTTTTTTTTTTTTTTAATTTAATTCGATTATTTGGTTGATCACAAAACGCTGAAAAAGAAATTACGTCAACAAAATCAGAGTATCAATTGACTACCGTCCTCCATAGTTCGCAAAAACTTGGTTAAAAGTCGCCGAATTGATACTGCTTAATACACTAGGCACTTACCCCATAGTTTACTCGCTGAAAGGCCTTCCATCGATGCACTGTGGGAAGGTGTTTATATGATGATTTCTCCTTCGGGCTTTATGACCACCATTAAACTCCGTTCACTCACTTTGCTTTTACATTTACTCTATTTTACGTTACTCTCGACTCGAATTATTTAATATAACCTTAACGAGATTTTAATTGATTCAATATTTGACTTATTTACATTCTCCCTCTTTTTTTTTTTGGTTTAACTTGATTAGGACTTGAAATTCAAATATAAGATCCGAAATGAAAATATCGAGACTTAAAGATTTCGTTCAAAACGAGGTCAATTTCAAAAAAAAAAACAATTGTAGGAGCTTTCGAGGTGGTCACATGGAATGCGCTAAATCGGGCAACAGCAAGCAGTATCCAGAATTTGGAAAAAATCCAGTTCACCGAAGGTTAGGACACCTTTCGGGAAATGAGACACTTTGGCCGCACTGTAAGCCTTAACTTAGAAACGATGTGGCACTGCCGGTGTTTAGTTGGCGGTGTCTTTTCAATGTCCTGAATGCCAATTCCAGAAGGCAACGACAACCGAAAATTCGAATAAACGTGCTCCGGCACCAGAAATGGATATTTGTAAACTCGCCGGTTCCCAGAAAATAATCCTCCCAAACGAAAACTACCAGGAATATTGGCCGGAAAAAGTAAGGTTTCCAATCTAGGATATGGAGTAAGATGCAGATGGCGGCGGGGCAAAAATTCGAATTAACCTACATACCTGCTATGATTTATAACCAAAGATTTGGGCTACAGTTTTTTTTTATTCCACACTTTTCTCCTCAGAATTAAAAATGAAAATGAAGCCTAGCAAAAAAAATGAAGCGCGTTGCCACCTCAAGAAAAACGATAGATCATTTATCGCTATCCCCCTATTATGCGGTTATCGATCGATCGATACCAATATTTTTATTTATTGATTGATCGCTATTGGCAAAGTGGCGCGTAAAGACATTAAGTTTAAAAATTTGAAAGTTTAAACTAGCGCACGCTACAGTGGATATGTCAAAATTGCAAACTTATGTAGCAAGGTTTATATAATAATGGGGGTAAACGTAAATACCCAAATCTTAAAAGGGAGAAATTCAAAGATTGATGGCCTGCTAGGCCAAAATACTCAATTTGGTTGGATCGTCTCGGGATGCATCAAAACTGCAGTATATCCATACAAATAATCATTCAACACAATGAGCTCAACTTGTAACACTTTGTTGCAAGTATAAACAATTAAACATATACGCATTAAAATATAATTGTGCACTTGAATATGTTCATATGTATACATTGAACATACATTCACATAAACATACAATTAAGCATGAACATATATGTATGTACATTTGTATATGCACATACATATATGGAGCCGATGCGTGGCTGGAAATGCGCAACCTCGACCATTTAGCGACGGAAGAGGAAATCAAATAGGCAATTAAACAAAAAATTGGTGATGACATCGGACAAGTAAATGTAAGGGGCCTGCGCAAGTCGTACACAGGCAAACAGATGGCCATCTTGAACATGCCGCGGACTATAGCAGCCACATTATTGAGACAAGGCTCCAATGGACGGGACGTGTGTCCGATTCGAGAGAGGTAGGCTACAAGTGCCTATGCTTCGGCCACAAAGCAGACAGTTGCACTAGCGCCAAAGATCGCACGAACTGGTGCCTTAGATGCGGCCAGACCGATCACAAGGCAGCCACATGCAACAACAACCCAGTTTGTTTTAATTACGTAGACGCAAAACGCATGGATGCGAACCACTACACTGGTAGTCGCCGTTGCCCAATGGAGAGCAAGCTTCGAATAAGAATTTATGAAATTTCTACAATTAAATTTAAATCACTGCTCGGCAGCGCATGTCTTACTTATGCAGTCAATATTAGAACTGGAGATCGATCTGGCCATCCTGAGTGAGCCGTACAGGACGCTGTCTAGTAACTCCTGGGCTGCAGACACGACACACAAGGCTGCGATCTGGAATTGCGGATCAAATGGCCCGCCTATGCAGCACATTAGATACAGCTGCTACATGGCACCTAGCCTCTCATTAAACGAGTTCGAATCGGCAGTAGATCAACTCGCTATGGATGCCAGAGGTAAAAACCGGGTCATAATTGCTGGTGATTTTAATTCTTGGTCAACGGAATGGGGCAGCAGTCAATCAATCCATCCATCCATTTTTATATATTACTTCAAACCTTACAGTAATACGATATGACTACTGGAAGTATTTTTAGCCGCTTACTTCATACAAGCGCAACCACTGTGCATTGCCAAATGCTACAGTGTGTAGTAACAGAACACCTCTATTTCACAGATGGAAAATATGAGGAATGTTTAGATATGGCAGCCAGATAACTAGCCAAAGGAGAGTCAAGCAGCAGGGTTTTGGTGATTACGAAAACAGTGAAGCAGATGCAACGATGTTTGAAAAGTTGGATGATAGCAAAGAAGAGTCGCTCAGGAATGCGACCTCCAGTAATGAAAACGCTAACGCTAACCAGGAGATATTTATGGATAGAGCCCGATAGTCCAGGAATATTTGGATAGGATAACCAAAGATTAACGCACTATAGATAATTCAACAGGCAATGAGGCATGAATAATATATATTAATAAGATCAATTACTTGTGTAACCGCACAACCAACACTGTTGGTTACAGCTGTTATACAAGTAAAATATGTAAATGGAGGATATACGACTCTAAAAGCCCTTTTTTAAGATGTAGATGGACCTTGACAGTTCTATACTCTCCCAACCATGAATCTTTATTGGCATTTGTAAAGATTCCCAAAAAAAAACTGATCGATATCAACTCATGTACCTATGTCACTAGGAAAATTAATTTTAAAGCTTAAGCAATCATATTCAATTTCATTATAATTTCAGATAGAAGCATTTCTTGTTGTACACAATAAATTTTAAAGAAATATTTACAGACTAATTTTAAACCGCTGGTCTGGTATGACTCAACATTTTGAGATTCCGAACTTTCAGTCTTGCAAAACGATGGAACTCAAAGTAAATTAAACTATTGAATAATAGGGACTAAAACTAGTAGTATAAGAGAGAGCTTACTAGTCACGCATTATTAATTATGGTAGAAGATTATAGAATAAAAAAAATATAGAAGGAATATTCAATGAATCAAGTTAACATTTTCTTGTAATTATTCATCTTATTTCAAGTTCTATTTTATCTTTTTTTTGTTTTTTTTTTTTTAAATTCTTTAAAGTTATTTTAAATTTTCAAGTCGCACAAATTCACTCATTGCTTTTGATTGCTCTTCAAGTCAAACATTATTTTGGAAATTTTTTTTTTTTTTTTAATTTAATTCGATTATTTGGTTGATCACAAAACGCTGAAAAAGAAATTACGTCAACAAAATCAGAGTATCAATTGACTACCGTCCTCCATAGTTCGCAAAAACTTGGTTAAAAGTCGCCGAATTGATACTGCTTAATATACTAGGCACTTACCCCATAGTTTACTCGCTGAAAGGCCTTCCATCGATGCACTGTGGGAAGGTGTTTATATGATGATTTCTCCTTCGGGCTTTATGACCACCATTAAACTCCGTTCACTCACTTTGCTTTTACATTTACTCTATTTTACGTTACTCTCGACTCGAATTATTTAATATAACCTTAACGAGATTTTAATTGATTCAATATTTGACTTATTTACATTCTCCCTCTTTTTTTTTTTGGTTTAACTTGATTAGGACTTGAAATTCAAATATAAGATCCGAAATGAAAATATCGAGACTTAAAGATTTCGTTCAAAACGAGGTCAATTTCAAAAAAAAAAAACAATTGTAGGAGCTTTCGAGGTGGTCACATGGAATGCGCTAAATCGGGCAACAGCAAGCAGTATCCAGAATTTGGAAAAAATCCAGTTCACCGAAGGTTAGGACACCTTTCGGGAAATGAGACACTTTGGCCGCACTGTAAGCCTTAACTTAGAAACGATGTGGCACTGCCGGTGTTTAGTTGGCGGTGTTTTTTCAATGTCCTGAATGCCAATTCCAGAAGGCAACGACAACCGAAAATTCGAATAAACGTGCTCCGGCACCAGAAATGGATATTTGTAAACTCGCCGGTTCCCAGAAAATAATCCTCCCAAACGAAAACTACCAGGAATATTGGCCGGAAAAAGTAAGGTTTCCAATCTAGGATATGGAGTAAGATGCAGATGGCGGCGGGGCAAAAATTCGAATTAACCTACATACCTGCTATGATTTATAACCAAAGATTTGGGCTACAGTTTTTTTTTTATTCCACACTTTTCTCCTCAGAATTAAAAATGAAAATGAAGCCTAGCAAAAAAAATGAAGCGCGTTGCCACCTCAAGAAAAACGATAGATCATTTATCGCTATCCCCCTATTATGCGGTTATCGATCGATCGATACCAATATTTTTATTTATTGATTGATCGCTATTGGCAAAGTGGCGCGTAAAGACATTAAGTTTAAAAATTTGAAAGTTTAAACTAGCGCACGCTACAGTGGATATGTCAAAATTGCAAACTTATGTAGCAAGGTTTATATAATAATGGGGGTAAACGTAAATACCCAAATCTTAAAAGGGAGAAATTCAAAGATTGATGGCCTGCTAGGCCAAAATACTCAATTTGGTTGGATCGTCTCGGGATGCATCAAAACTGCAGTATATCCATATAAATAATCATTCAACACAATGAGCTCAACTTGTAACACTTTGTTGCAAGTATAAACAATTAAACATATACGCATTAAAATATAATTGTGCACTTGAATATGTTCATATGTATACATTGAACATACATTCACATAAACATACAATTAAGCATTTTTTTTTTTTTTTTTTTTTTTTTTTTTTAATTCGTTTATTTAGGAAAGGATAGAAAGAAGAATTTACAAAAGATTTAGGAATATATGAAATTGCGGAGAGGGAAAAGCGTGTGGGACTGCCAGCGGGGGTATTGCTTCACACGTTCATGCCTCGACCGCACATCCTCTTATCAGCTTCTGTTTTCCAGTTGTTCTACGCTGCGCAGTTCGGCCATGGTGACCGCTGCGAATTTGTTGAAGGCATCCCAATTTGCCTTCCGCAGTATGATTAGCGGTACCAGATTTGTTGCCGACGCCTGCACCCCGAGTACCACTTGCAGATTTCTTCTGTGAGTGTCGAAGCGGCCACAACTGAACAGAATGTGTTCAGCAGTCTCTTCCTCACCGTTGTTGCACCATGGGCACGCTGGGCTTGCAGCATGCCGAAATCTGTAAAGGTAACTCCGGAAGCAACCGTGTCCGCTTAGTAGCTGTGTCAGGTTGAAGTTGACTTCGCCGTGTCCCCTATTCAGCCATGCTTCGAGATTCGGGATAAGTCGGTGAGTCCATCTGCCTTTTTCAGACTCGTCCCACAGCGCCTGCCATCTAGAAATACTTGTGCTACGCTCCCTCTTGCGGATTGCAGTCCTTTCGATTTGGGTAATTCTCGGGTCTTTTAATTTGCTGTACAATTGTTTGGTCTCGTCTGCTAGGAGTCGGATAGGAATTGTGCCTGCTAGCACCATGGCAGCTATTCCAGAGATCGTGCGGAAACCGGAGCAGACTCTGAGCGCACTGAGTCTATAGACGGATTCCATGTCCCGTGCATACGATTTTGTGGCCATGGCCTCGGCCCAGACCGGAGCACCATAAAGCATTATGGCCTTTGTGACCCCGTGGAGCAGCAATCTACGGCTCTGTGTGGGACCCTTTGTGTTGCACATTAGGCGCGATAAGGCAGCGCCGGTAGCCCTCGCTTTCTTTGCTGATTCATTGAGGTGGTCTTTGAACGTTAACCTGGAATCGATAAGTATGCCAAGGTACTTTATTGAGCGTTTACTGGTTATTTGCGCGGTGCCAGCCTGAATTGTTGCAATCTCTACTTTCTTCCGACTGCTTACGAGCACTGCCTCAGTTTTATGTTCAGCCAAGTGAAGGCCCATTGAGGCTAGCCACTGCTGAACTCGGAATATCGCGTTCGAGCAAACAGCTTCCACTTCATTTAGATGTTTCGCCACGCAAACTAAGGCGATGTCGTCGGCAAAGCCAATGGTCTCAACTCCTTCAGGCATATTCAGGTTTAGCACTCCGTTGTACATTGCATTCCACAGTAGCGGCCCCATGACAGAGCCCTGTGGAACTCCTCCGGTAATGCTATAATGTTTCGCTCCATCATCGGTGTCCACATGCAGCCATCTGTTGTTGAGGTAGCTGCTAACTACCTTCAGCAGGTACAGCGGAACTCTATAGTTATGCAGAGCCTCCAATATGCAGGACCATCTTGCCGAGTTGAAGGCATTTTTAACGTCTAGTGTGGCTATTAGGCAGTATTTTTTTGTTCCGCCTTTCCATCTATCGCCGGCGGTTGCATTTCGAGCAATTTTAACCACCTTCCGAATAGCATCTAGTGTAGATCTTCCCTTGCGAAAACCAAACTGGTTTTCGGAAATTGCTTGGTTGGCCTGCAAGGCTTGGTCTAACCTGTCCACTACTATTCTTTCTAGGAGTTTTCCCGTCGAGTCTAGTAGGCAGATGGGTCTGTAGGCAGAGGGCTCTCCCATTTGTTTTCCTGTTTTAGGTAAGAGCACTAGGTTCTGCTGTTTGTATAGATCGGGGAATATGCCATCGTTGAGACATTTGGTGAAGGCGAATGCAAACTTTTCAGGGTGCTGGAAGGCAGCAATCTTTAGTGCCTCGTTCGGGATACAGTCGGGGCCCGGGGAGGAATTGGTTCTAATGCGTCCTACAGCTGCTAGTACTTCTTGTGATGTGACTGGCGGTATGCCTGCTACATCGTAGTTAGCTGAGACAAAATTGCTAGGTGCCTGGGTGGGAAATAGTTCCCTTACTATTGCATCCATTTCGATGCTAGAAGGTGGTTCTATGCGCTGGAAGGATTTAAGCCTCTTCATAACAATTTTGTATGGCCTGCCCCATACATAATTTGCTGCTTCTGTGAGTAGTGCATCGAAACAAGCCTTTTTACTTCGGCGAATAGCCATCTTAAGCTCTCTGCGCTTTGCCTCAAATTCTAGACGGTGAGACTCAGAGTCTTCACTACCCCGAGTGCGCTGGGATCTTCTTCTGGATCGATGACACAGCTTACGGAGTTTGGCAATCTCTTCGTTCCACCAATATGTTGGTCTGTGGTTCTTGGGACAGGCATTTTTCCGGGGCATGCAGGCGTTGCACGCGCCGGTTAGCCAGGCGTTAAGCTCTTCTGCTGTATGAGCCTCGATATTGTGCTGCTCAAGAGTTCTAGTGAAGACTTGGACATCTAACATTTTCGAATTGAATATTTGGGGTCTCGTTATCTGCCGTTCCGACCGCCGCTGATTATCAATTGTGCAGATAATTGCATTGTGGTCGCTAGCTGTGTAATGGGGACTCAATACCCACCGTGCATGTGTGCAGAGTGCACTGGTGACGAAAGTTAGATCAATTATAGATCCTATATTGCCACGTTGGAATGTGAAGCCGTTGCCTGTGTTTAGGAGTGCCAAGTCGATTGACGCGAATGCTTCAAGAAGTGCTTGGCCTCTTGCATTGGTGGAGGAGCTGCCCCATTCCGCTGCCCATGCATTGAAATCCCCAGCAACAATTGCCGGCTTGTGGCATCGGATCTGATCCGACAGCTCTTCTATTACACCGCAGAATTCTCCGAGGCTATATGAGGGGGGTAGATAGCAGCTAAAAATCCAGTACTCTCTTATTTTGGCTCTAACAAAACCGTTGAAGGATGCAGAGAATTTTATCTGGCACGGTGTGGTCCCACATGCCCAGATCGCGGCTTTTCCCGAGTTGTTTTGTGCCCATGTCGTGGAAGTAAAACTTTTATAAGGCTCGCTGATAATAGCAACGTCTGTGCCGAGCTCTCTAACAGTCTGTGACAGCAAGTCTTGAGCTGCCTCGCAGTGATTGAGATTGATTTGAATAAATCTCATTATTGTTTTGCTGTAGACATCCCTTTCGGCCCGTATGGGCACCTCTGGCTACCTGCCGTGTGTGCATAATCAGCGTTTCCACTGGCAACACAGAGGCAACATGAAGGGCTATTATTGCACTCTTTTATCCTGTGACCCGATTTGCCACATCTTAGGCAGAGGCCAGTTCGATCGGTTTCGCTGGTGCATTTGGACGCAATATGACCGTATTTTAGGCATTTTAGGCACCTTCTCGGAGTATTGTCTAGGCGTATGGGGCAGACATTCCAGCGAACCTTTAGTGTTCCTGCTTGAAGGATGTCGCTAGCTGCCGTAGTTGGGACGCTTACTGTAGCTCTCTGGCAACCTGAATAAGATTTACGGAGACTCTTAATGGCGGTAACGTCGATCTTCACTTTGAGCCTGGTCCCGAACGCTGCTACTATATCTTCTTTGGTGGTTTCGCCATCAAGCTCTCTGATATCCAGCCTGGTTTCGCTTATCAAAGCAGAGGCTGCAAACTGGCTGCCCAATGCAGCACCAATATCGTCGCTTATTTGGTGTAGACTTTCCGGCATTGGTTTTCCCATTTCGAGCAAAAGGTCTCCCTTGGCTGTCCTTCTTGCTTTCTTGACATTTTCCCCAAGCGATTTTAGTGCTTCGTTTTCACTGCATGTGACTAATTTGAGCATCTCACTGTATGATAGGTTGCCTTTGTTTGCTATCAAAATAGCGTCTGGCCTCTGTTTTGGCAGCCTTTGCTTTTGATCCGCCGCCCTGTTTCTTCTTTTGTTTGTGACTTTCTGCCACTCATCTTGGTTGTGTTGCCTGTCTATACGATCAGTGCGCAGTGGGCTTGTCGTTGTAGGTGGCTTTATGATTGGCGCATTATTTTTCTTCTTTTTAGGCGGTGTTTTGCGCTGTGCCGGCGAATGTTCTCTTGGACGTTTGGGAGAGTCGCTAGTGTTTGTCGCTGCGAGGACTCTGTTGCGGCCATTTGCCTTTGGTGTCATCTGTGTGGCACCGTCTTGCCTTTGCGGGACTTTTTGGAATTCTCCAGCTAGAACTCTGTGGCAGAGAAACTCGTACAGTTCCTTCATTTTCACTATGGACTGTTTCGTGCTCAGATTTATATGCCTCACTGGCTTTTTATTATCGTCTCTGTTGTTAAACGTGTGGTCTAACTGCCATACTAGAGAGCCTAGTTCATCTAGTTCAGCGATGTGCGACTTCACTGGAGGGCTTGACGCTGTTGCCGACACATCTGGGCTGTTTAGAATAGCCCGCGTTGCAACTGACACTTGGTTTGATCCAACTGCTGCAGGGGGAGAATTTCCGATTAACGGACGCCTTGCAAAAATTAAGTCTTCGCTCGCGCAGTCGTTAAGGGGAAATCTTCCTTGTCGGTCATGCTGGTCCATCGATGCAGTAGGACTGACCATTTAGGGCTCAGGGGCGGGGCAAAAATTTAGGTTTTAATTGAGAATTTAATTTCTGCCAATTTGAATTTAAATTACGATCCCGCCAAGAACGGTTTTTTACTTGCGGGTTTCCCAGAGGCGCCACCTGCCCGATATTGGCTAGGGGCTCCCCTTATTTCTGTCGTTTCCCAACACTGGCTCGATCAGCTGTTCCGTAGCGGTGTGAAAACGATTAAGCATGAACATATATGTATGTACATTTGTATATGCACATACATATATGGAGCCGATGCGTGGCTGGAAATGCGCAACCTCGACCATTTAGCGACGGAAGAGGAAATCAAATAGGCAATTAAACAAAAAATTGGTGATGACATCGGACAAGTAAATGTAAGGGGCCTGCGCAAGTCGTACACAGGCAAACAGATGGCCATCTTGAACATGCCGCGGACTATAGCAGCCACATTATTGAGACAAGGCTCCAATGGACGGGACGTGTGTCCGATTCGAGAGAGGTAGGCTACAAGTGCCTATGCTTCGGCCACAAAGCAGACAGTTGCACTAGCGCCAAAGATCGCACGAACTGGTGCCTTAGATGCGGCCAGACCGATCACAAGGCAGCCACATGCAACAACAACCCAGTTTGTTTTAATTACGTAGACGCAAAACGCATGGATGCGAACCACTACACTGGTAGTCGCCGTTGCCCAATGGAGAGCAAGCTTCGAATAAGAATTTATGAAATTTCTACAATTAAATTTAAATCACTGCTCGGCAGCGCATGTCTTACTTATGCAGTCAATATTAGAACTGGAGATCGATCTGGCCATCCTGAGTGAGCCGTACAGGACGCTGTCTAGTAACTCCTGGGCTGCAGACACGACACACAAGGCTGCGATCTGGAATTGCGGATCAAATGGCCCGCCTATGCAGCACATTAGATACAGCTGCTACATGGCACCTAGCCTCTCATTAAACGAGTTCGAATCGGCAGTAGATCAACTCGCTATGGATGCCAGAGGTAAAAACCGGGTCATAATTGCTGGTGATTTTAATTCTTGGTTAACGGAATGGGGCAGCAGTCAATCAATCCATCCATCCATTTTTATATATTACTTCAAACCTTACAGTAATACGATATGACTACTGGAAGTATTTTTAGCCGCTTACTTCATACAAGCGCAACCACTGTGCATTGCCAAATGCTACAGTGTGTAGTAACAGAACACCTCTATTTCACAGATGGAAAATATGAGGAATGTTTAGATATGGCAGCCAGATAACTAGCCAAAGGAGAGTCAAGCAGCAGGGTTTTGGTGATTACGAAAACAGTGAAGCAGATGCAACGATGTTTGAAAAGTTGGATGATAGCAAAGAAGAGTCGCTCAGGAATGCGACCTCCAGTAATGAAAACGCTAACGCTAACCAGGAGATATTTATGGATAGAGCCCGATAGTCCAGGAATATTTGGATAGGATAACCAAAGATTAACGCACTATAGATAATTCAACAGGCAATGAGGCATGAATAATATATATTAATAAGATCAATTACTTGTGTAACCGCACAACCAACACTGTTGGTTACAGCTGTTATACAAGTAAAATATGTAAATGGAGGATATACGACTCTAAAAGCCCTTTTTTAAGATGTAGATGGACCTTGACAGTTCTATACTCTCCCAACCATGAATCTTTATTGGCATTTGTAAAGATTCCCAAAAAAAAACTGATCGATATCAACTCATGTACCTATGTCACTAGGAAAATTAATTTTAAAGCTTAAGCAATCATATTCAATTTCATTATAATTTCAGATAGAAGCATTTCTTGTTGTACACAATAAATTTTAAAGAAATATTTACAGACTAATTTTAAACCGCTGGTCTGGTATGACTCAACATTTTGAGATTCCGAACTTTCAGTCTTGCAAAACGATGGAACTCAAAGTAAATTAAACTATTGAATAATAGGGACTAAAACTAGTAGTATAAGAGAGAGCTTACTAGTCACGCATTATTAATTATGGTAGAAGATTATAGAATAAAAAAAATATAGAAGGAATATTCAATGAATCAAGTTAACATTTTCTTGTAATTATTCATCTTATTTCAAGTTCTATTTTATCTTTTTTTTTTTTTTTTTTTTAAATTCTTTAAAGTTATTTTAAATTTTCAAGTCGCACAAATTCACTCATTGCTTTTGATTGCTCTTCAAGTCAAACATTATTTTGGAAATTTTTTTTTTTTTTTAATTTAATTCGATTATTTGGTTGATCACAAAACGCTGAAAAAGAAATTACGTCAACAAAATCAGAGTATCAATTGACTACCGTCCTCCATAGTTCGCAAAAACTTGGTTAAAAGTCGCCGAATTGATACTGCTTAATACACTAGGCACTTACCCCATAGTTTACTCGCTGAAAGGCCTTCCATCGATGCACTGTGGGAAGGTGTTTATATGATGATTTCTCCTTCGGGCTTTATGACCACCATTAAACTCCGTTCACTCACTTTGCTTTTACATTTACTCTATTTTACGTTACTCTCGACTCGAATTATTTAATATAACCTTAACGAGATTTTAATTGATTCAATATTTGACTTATTTACATTCTCCCTCTTTTTTTTTTTTGGTTTAACTTGATTAGGACTTGAAATTCAAAAATAAGATCCGAAATGAAAATATCGAGACTTAAAGATTTCGTTCAAAACGAGGTCAATTTCAAAAAAAAAAAAACAATTGTAGGAGCTTTCGAGGTGGTCACATGGAATGCGCTAAATCGGGCAACAGCAAGCAGTATCCAGAATTTGGAAAAAATCCAGTTCACCGAAGGTTAGGACACCTTTCGGGAAATGAGACACTTTGGCCGCACTGTAAGCCTTAACTTAGAAACGATGTGGCACTGCCGGTGTTTAGTTGGCGGTGTCTTTTCAATGTCCTGAATGCCAATTCCAGAAGGCAACGACAACCGAAAATTCGAATAAACGTGCTCCGGCACCAGAAATGGATATTTGTAAACTCGCCGGTTCCCAGAAAATAATCCTCCCAAACGAAAACTACCAGGAATATTGGCCGGAAAAAGTAAGGTTTCCAATCTAGGATATGGAGTAAGATGCAGATGGCGGCGGGGCAAAAATTCGAATTAACCTACATACCTGCTATGATTTATAACCAAAGATTTGGGCTACAGTTTTTTTTATTCCACACTTTTCTCCTCAGAATTAAAAATGAAAATGAAGCCTAGCAAAAAAAATGAAGCGCGTTGCCACCTCAAGAAAAACGATAGATCATTTATCGCTATCCCCCTATTATGCGGTTATCGATCGATCGATACCAATATTTTTATTTATTGATTGATCGCTATTGGCAAAGTGGCGCGTAAAGACATTAAGTTTAAAAATTTGAAAGTTTAAACTAGCGCACGCTACAGTGGATATGTCAAAATTGCAAACTTATGTAGCAAGGTTTATATAATAATGGGGGTAAACGTAAATACCCAAATCTTAAAAGGGAGAAATTCAAAGATTGATGGCCTGCTAGGCCAAAATACTAAATTTGGTTGGATCGTCTCGGGATGCATCAAAACTGCAGTATATCCATACAAATAATCATTCAACACAATGAGCTCAACTTGTAACACTTTGTTGCAAGTATAAACAATTAAACATATACGCATTAAAATATAATTGTGCACTTGAATATGTTCATATGTATACATTGAACATACATTCACATAAACATACAATTAAGCATGAACATATATGTATGTACATTTGTATATGCACATACATATATGGAGCCGATGCGTGGCTGGAAATGCGCAACCTCGACCATTTAGCGACGGAAGAGGAAATCAAATAGGCAATTAAACAAAAAATTGGTGATGACATCGGACAAGTAAATGTAAGGGGCCTGCGCAAGTCGTACACAGGCAAACAGATGGCCATCTTGAACATGCCGCGGACTATAGCAGCCACATTATTGAGACAAGGCTCCAATGGACGGGACGTGTGTCCGATTCGAGAGAGGTAGGCTACAAGTGCCTATGCTTCGGCCACAAAGCAGACAGTTGCACTAGCGCCAAAGATCGCACGAACTGGTGCCTTAGATGCGGCCAGACCGATCACAAGGCAGCCACATGCAACAACAACCCAGTTTGTTTTAATTACGTAGACGCAAAACGCATGGATGCGAACCACTACACTGGTAGTCGCCGTTGCCCAATGGAGAGCAAGCTTCGAATAAGAATTTATGAAATTTCTACAATTAAATTTAAATCACTGCTCGGCAGCGCATGTCTTACTTATGCAGTCAATATTAGAACTGGAGATCGATCTGGCCATCCTGAGTGAGCCGTACAGGACGCTGTCTAGTAACTCCTGGGCTGCAGACACGACACACAAGGCTGCGATCTGGAATTGCGGATCAAATGGCCCGCCTATGCAGCACATTAGATACAGCTGCTACATGGCACCTAGCCTCTCATTAAACGAGTTCGAATCGGCAGTAGATCAACTCGCTATGGATGCCAGAGGTAAAAACCGGGTCATAATTGCTGGTGATTTTAATTCTTGGTCAACGGAATGGGGCAGCAGTCAATCAAATACTAGAGGCCGCACTCTGCTGGAGGCATTAGCAGCTCTGGATCTGGTAGTGCTGAATTCTGGCTCGGAGCACACTTTCCAGAGAGCTGGCTACGGATCTGTAATTGACGTGACTTTTGCGAGCAGTCAGTTGGCCCAGCAAGCTGAATGGAGACTTTGCAGCCACTTCACAGCCAGTGATCACTTGGCCATAATGTGCAAAATCGGCAGAAATCCAGCCAATAACGCAAATGCGCGGAAAAATTGTAAAATGTACCGGGTGGAAACGTTCAACCCCAATGTGTTCGAGGCTTCATTACAGTTTCCCCAAATAACTGGTGACGCAAACAATTGCGCCAAAATGCTGGTAGACGCAATTTCATCAGCGTGCTATGCCAGTATGGTGACCCGTAGGGGCCACACCAAACAGAAGACAGCAGTCTATTGGTGGAATGCGACCATCGAGGAGGCGAGAAAACGGTGCCTGCAAGCCAGACGCCAATACCAAAGATCATGCGGCAGAAGTAATTTTACCAGCCTACAACTAGAGTTCCTTAACAGGAGAAGCGAACTGCGACGTGCTATTAAGAAAGGCAAAAACAAATGCTTTCTCGAACTTTGCGACGCGGCTGAAAATGACGTTTGGAGCCGGGCATACAAAGTGGCAATGAGAAAATTCAGAGCTGCTAAGCCAGCTACACCAGACGAATCTCAAATGCAGCTGATAGTGGAAACATTGTTCCCAGCCACTTCAGTAGTAGAACCAAGGTCGAACCTACACAGTGTAGCAACAGATGCTTGCAACATCAGTCTGGAAGAGGTAGCTGTCGGAATGAATGACCACAAGGCTCCAGGTCCAGACTCAATACCGAATAAGGCACTTAAATTGGCTGCCCGGCTTCACCCCACTAAATTCGCAAAGGTGTTCAATAAATGTTTGGCAGAAGGCGTGTTTCCCACCATCTGGAAACTCCAGGACCTTGTGATACTCCCAAAGGCAAACAAGCCAGCAGAAGATCCATCTCCATACAGGCCGATCTGCCTCCTGGACTCGACAGGAAAGATGTTCGAGAAGCTAATAGCGCTCCGTGTAGAAGCAGCCATCCAACGGTCTGGCGATCTGTCTCCGATGCAGTTTGGCTTCAGAAAGGCTAAACCAACAATAGACGCCTTAACAACAGTCGTCGACGTTGCTAGCAAAGCCATCGAGGGACTACGGTGGAAAGGTGGCAGTAAAAAATATTGTCTGGTGACCACACTTGACGTCAAGAATGCGTTCAACTCGGCGAATTGGAGCAAAATTCTACATGCTTTGAGGTCATTTCAAGTTCCTGAGTATCTAATTATCTTAGTGGAGGACTATTTTAGAAACCGTATACTGCGATATAGCACACAAGGCGGCTCCAAAATGCACTTGGTACCAGGAGGTGTTCCCCAGGGCTCAGTTTTGGGCCCACTATTGTGGAACATACTGTACGATGGGGTTTTGCGGCTGTCTCTACCACCTGGCACGCAAATCATTGGCTTTGCTGACGATGTGGCGCTCACCTCGGTTGCGAAACACATCCACGAAGCAGAGGAGAAAACTGCAGAGGCGGCGAAAATGGTGAAGCAGTGGCTCGCCAATTCAGGACTCCAACTTCAGACCACAAAACAGAGGCTGTGCTAATAAGCAGCCGGAAAACGGTTGAAAGAGCGAAAATCACACTTGAGACCTGTACGATAGAATCGGTAACGGCAATTAAATACCTGGGAGTAATGCTGGACACTCGACTCAGCTTTAGAGAGCATCTGGATCATGCCAACATAAAAGCTGCAGACATTGGGCGAGCTATAAATCGCATCCTGCTCAACAACAGGGGCCCAAGACAAATGCAACGGCTACTGCTAGCGTCGGTACTAAGGTCGGTCATGCTATATGGTGCACCTGTATGGGCATCCGCGATGGAGCAAGCAACATATCGGCGCGGGATGGAGTCTACATATCGACTGACAGCGATTCGGGTATGTCGTGGTTTCCGAACTGTTTCGGACGAGGCGGCTCTGGTCATAGCTGGGATGACTCCAATTGATCTGCTAGCGCGCGAAGCGAAGATCATGTTTATTAGGAGACCGTGGCATGGACGCAGGCGGAAAAAAGCGCAGCAAAAGCAGAGGCCAGGCGAGCGAGCATGGAGGAGTGGCAACGCAGATGGTCCCTGATCCCTAACCTAACGGATTGGCTTTCCAGACAAAGTGGCGAGGTAACTTTTGAGTTAACACAAATTCTGAGCGGTCATGGCTGTTTCAGGTCATACCTTCACCGTTTTGGCAAAGACAGTAGCCCCGAATGCTCGTAATGGCACGATGGAGTACCCGGAACACGTTGTATTCAGCTGTTCAAGATTTTCGTCAGAGAGACTCGAACTAGAGGCCATACTAGGACGGACGCCCACAGTTGAAAGCTTAGTCCCAGCAATGACTGAGAGCCAGGAGAAGTGGTCTGCGGTCTGCATATATGCAGCAAATATCATGGGCACGCTCCGCCGACTGGAACGCCTAAGAAACGCAGGAGGGGCATAATAGGGCCGTCATCGCCCTGCGAAGCAATACCCCACGGCAGTCCCGCAGGTCCCCGATGGCATCTTATTTTCTTGAACTATACTTCTTTTTTCTTTTCTTTGTTGTTACCAAAATCTATCGTTAATTGTTGTTCTTTTCCTAATAAACGAATTAAAAAAAAAAAAAAAATACATATATGCGCAAGCGTAACATGAGCTAGAGCCAGGCCAGCGTGTGACCGCTGACCAAGCACTTAAATGCATGCGCTCCAACAGTATGTATGTATGTACTGACACTCTCCCTCTCTTTTGTAGCTGTCGCATAAGTCGCAGCATAAGAATATATATGTAAAATTAGCCTAAGCAAAAGAATAAATTGGAATAAAGAATGAATTGCTAAAACTTCAATCAAACGACACAGACGTGTCTGCTCTTATTATTTATATATATTTATAACCCAATGGAACCCGGTCAAAGGAGATTTTTACATGGCGACCGTGACAGGACCTGAGCTGCACACATAATATATAAATTATAATAACATAATTTTATATGGAAAAGCGACGACAACTAAATGATGCTGCGACAACTAATATATGGAAAAGCGACGACAACTAAATGATGCTGCGACAACTAATATATGGAAAAGCGACGATAACTAAATGAAGCTGCAACTTACTGGCAAGAAGAGAAACAACTGGCAGAGATTGTAGCAACAACAACAACACAGAACAGAACAGAGAACAGCATAAACAACAGAGAGTAAATAATTTAATAATAATTACTGAAAAATATAATAATAAGAAAATTATGTAAGCATTAAACATTTAAAGCTAAAGAACAGCTATCAACATCAGCCTCAACACCAAAATCCTGAAGATATCTAGTGAATATATTTGAGTCTCGTTCGTTATCCCAACGATGAACATCAGCATCAACATATAAGTTTGAGTACAAAGAAAAACGAAAACAACGAAAAAAAAAACAACAACAAAAACAAAACCACGAATGAACAACGGTGAAGATATTCCCTTTGCGGAATCTGCTCCTGTCGAGCAAAGGGATGCAATGACGCTAGAAGAAGCGTTAGAGCTATATCCCAACGATGGACCACGCCCACTCACAATAGCTGAGTACCGGGCCCGCAACACCAAAACTACAAAGGCAAAGAAGACCAAAAGAGCAGACCAAGTTCGCAAGCTACTCCAGCAGAAGAGGCTGGAAGTAGACCTACTGGCCACTCTAAGGACGGAGGAAGACCGACAACGCTGCATAGAGCGTATCGACAACTTGAAAGCAGAACTTCGCCAAAGAGCGAAGAAACGCAAGGGGGCCGCAGAAATGCGCAAGCCTTAACTTGCCTTTAATTTAATAATTATAATTATAAGCCTTTGATATTAGGCTTATAATTGAAGCACGAAAGTGCAACTTGCGAACTTACTAACTTTCTAATTTCTAAATAACAAATGAAATGTATATCTGAATTGTGAGCCAACCACATGCTCTATAATTTTTCCACGTCTCTGGCTCGCTGTGCAAGACACAGTTGAGATAACATTTTTTTTTTCTTATGTTTAAAAAAAAAAAGTTCATAATTTTTTTTCAATAAAATTTCTTTAAATGCATGAATCCATAACAATTTTTTTTTATAATTCAAATGCAAATTTTTATAATTACAATTCGTATTCAGGCAAATAAGAACGAAGCTTGAAATACTTATTACAAAAAAATTTTTAAAGTAATTTCTAAACAAAAGGTTTTGAGCTGTTTTTATGGGCTTTTGTTCCCTATTTTTTCCCCGTATTTGTCATATTCATTTTGCTAAATTAAAATAGTCTCATATAGGCTCGTTAGTCAGCCAGATTATTATTAGAATTATACACAAAAAAAAAAAAATTTTTTTTTGATATAAACTCCATATGTTCGATAATTCCATAAGTAAATTTGATGATATATCTCTTATACCCACAATGGGGTTAATAGAAACAAAATCAGTGGACTCCACTGCTAATGTAATAAATAAAATCGAATCATCAAATACTGACTTGAGATTAACGAACATATTGTTATTGATAATCGTCATAATAATGTGCGCATATATTTTATATAAAGCTTATCTATTACACAATAAATGTGCAACTAAAAGAGCCATAAGCCAAGCTAATGACCTAGATAAGGTCTAAGAATACATATGCACACACGCGAATAACAATTAAAAAAAAAATGTTGTGGAAAACAATGGCTACTCTTGATAATTATTTTGAAAGAATAAACGCTAGGCATCCCAGTATTGTCCAAGATTTACTTGAGGTTTTTAGAAATGAGCAAATCAATTCACCACAGAACTCAATAAACTTGGTACAAATTAAGTCAGCTTACCTAAATATAACGGGAGAAGATTTCCCAGTTCAAGGAAGCACAGATGAGTTTCATCCTCACAGTACCATATGTATGTTGCTTTTCCAATGCAGCAGGCACATATCGTTTCTACCGAATGGAGGAACCGAGGCAGTAAGCCTAAACGATTTTTTTTTATACGTACATCCATATTAATAGGCCTAACAAGTTAGTTTAGAATATGGATAAGATAGAAACAAAAAGGCTACAAAAATATTTACCTTTCCTCGATTTCCTGATACAATTAGGTGAAACAAATCACAAATACAAGGAAATAAGGTATTGGATAGTCCACAACTACAAATTTACAAAAAATATTGTAGATCTTATGGAAAAATCCATAAAAGTAGCTTATAGTAGATTGTTAACCAAGACTCCTTTACATAAAGTCGTGCCCGGATGGGCCCACGAACTTTTCAAGGACTCAATCGCGCTGATAGACATATCAGAATCGAGTACAGAACCAATAGATTTAACAGATTCAGATGTAGAAATAATAGATACAGAATAAAAAAAAAAAAGAAAAACCATAAACATTTTCGAAAATTTGTTATTTTTAACAAACTATGGTTACTTGGGATGATATAATAGGAAATGCGTTCTACAGTGATTGCTAACAAAAAGCAATAGCTGTGCTAAACAGACACAATATTGAATTTAAACAAACATCTGATTTGGAAACTTCAATAGTGCTGGAAGAAAAAACGCAACTAATGGCTGATGAAGAATTAGGTCAAGAAGAACTATCAGTGAGCTCTGATTAGATTACTGAGTTGACCGACGCCCTAAAAGGCGCATATATTTCGGATGGTCTTCCAAATGAACAGGCAATAAAATACACTACCAAAGTGGCAGTAAATGCTATGGTAAGTCATACCAAAAGTCAAAGAGTCCAGTTACTAATGGAATCAGAAAACTTTGATTCAGCTAAGGAAGCCATCACTAGATTTATTACTCTTTCAGTAGAGTCGGGCTCCACAGGAAGTTCCCAAAATAATACCATTTTTTATGCCCAGCATAATGACCGCGGTAGACGCCGTTATAACAATAATGGTAACTGGAGAAACAACTCGAATTGGAACAATAACAACTCGAATTGGAGCAATAACGATGCCCACAGAGCCCAACGAGGCCGAAATAATTCACGCTACCGAAGAGGCAGCCGTGGAGGTGGACGACAAAATAATAATAGACAAAACACAAATAACCAACAGAATGGTTATAACAATACAAATGTCCCAATTACCCAAAGCGACCAGGGAAACGGACAAGCTCCTCCAAATGCTCAGAATTTAAAAATAAAGTATACTCTATTAACCTAAGAATTAATAATTTCGTATCGTTTAAGAATGTTAAAACCAATAAGAAAATAACATTCTTAATTGACACCGGTGCAGATATTTCAATAATAAAAGAAAATTCTGATGTATTTCATGACATCAAAGTAAACAAAACTGTAGACATTCGAGGCATAGGAGAAGGAGTAATAAACTCCAAAGGCCTAGTCTCAATAGAATTGCAGACAAATAAATATATTATTCCATACGAATTTCATCTGCTTCATTCAGATTTCGCAATCCCATGCGATGGAATAATAGGATTAGATTTCATAAAAACTTTTAATTGCAAAATAGATTACAGCAATTCAGAAGATTGGATTATACTTAGACCACATACATTGACGTACCCAATTTATGTTCCAATAACATTCAATCAAAATAGAACTATCTTCAGCAGAAGGTAACATTTTAATTCCGAATCAAGAAATTAAACCGGGCGTTTATGTTGCAAACACTATTGCAACAGCCCAAAGTACTTTTGTCCGATTTTTAAATACCACAGATAAATGCCAAATAGTAGGCTTTAACAATTTAAAATTTGAATCCCTTTCGAACTACGATATAGTTCAAAATACCAAAGATATAAGAAAAGAAACTGTAATTTATAAATTGAAGAAAAATTTCCCAACACTATTCAAAGACAAACTCGAAAAATTATGCACTGAGTATAGTGATGTGTTCGGACTTGACACCGAACCGATCACAACAAATAATTTTTATAAACAAAAATTAAGACTTAAGGATGATGAACCGGTATATGTGAAAAATTACCGGAGTCCGCATAGCCAAATAGACGAGATCCAGCGACAAGTTGGAAAGTTAATTGAACAGGGTATTGTTGAACCGTCTGTTTCGCCTTATAATAGCCCACTCTTACTAGTCCCAAAGAAAACACTTTCGGGATCTAAAGAAAAAAACTGGCGATTAGTAATTGACTATCGTCAAATAAACAAAAAATTGCTGTCAGATAAGTTTCCGCTCCCTAGAATTGATGATATTCTTGATCAATTGGGAAGAGCAAAATATTTTTCTTGCCTTGATTTAATGTCAGGTTTTCATCAAATAGAACTAGAAGAAAAATCAAGAGATATAACGTCTTTTTCAACGAGCAATGGCTCATATCGCTTCACGCGATTACCTTTCGGTCTAAAAATAGCACCTAATTCATTTCAAAGAATGATGACAATAGCATTCTCAGGGCTTGAGCAGAGCCAAGCTTTTCTCTATATGGATGATTTAATCGTTATTGGTTGTTCTGAACAACATATGATTAAAAATTTAGTAGATGTTTTTTTAAACTTTTTAAACTTTGCAGAAAAAACAATCTAAAACTGCATCCAGAAAAATGTTCATTTTTTATGCATGAGGTGACATTCCTGGGTCACAAATGCACAGACAAAGGAATCTTGCCAGACGACACAAAATTTGACGTCATCAAGAATTATCCAGTCCCACATGATGCAGATAGTGCTTGACGTTTTTTGCATTTTGCAATTATTATAGACGTTTCATAAAAAATTTCGCCGAATACACCCGGCACATAACAAGATTATGCAAAAAGAATGTTCCATTCGAATGGACAGCAGAATGCGAAAATGCATTCCAATACTTAAAAGAAAAGCTCGTTCAACCTAATCTATTGCAGTACCCAGATTTCAGCAAAGAATTTTGCATAATCACAGATGCAAGCAAACAAGCATGTGGAGTCCTGAAAGTCCTGAAAGTCACTACCAGGCAACAAAGTAGACAGAAAAACTGCGCAGTTAATAAAGAAGAACTTTTGCCAAGGCAAAAACTTCAAAAAGCTTCTAGGCCCAACGTATACTAAGTCATCAATAATGACGAGGTACGGAAAGTAGTGACCTTGCGAATAACAGAATCTAAATGTTCACTGAAACATGGAAAGAAAGTTATGGCAAGAATTGAAGTTAGCGATTTGTATACCAATGGAATTCTCGACTTAGGTCAGTTCTTCCAAAGGCTTGAAATGCAAGCCGGTATACTTGAAATCAGCCAACTAAAACTGGCACCGAGCGAAAAGATCTTTGAAATTATTTCAATAGATTCTTTTAAAAATATGGGCAATACTATATTGAAAACATTAAGAGTAGCGCTACTCCAGCCGGTGACCCTAATAGAAAATGAAAAAGAAAAAGAAGCAATACTGTCTACATATCATGATGATCCAATTCAAGGAGGTCATACTGGCATTACCAGAACGCTGGCAAAAATCAAAAGACACTACTATTGGAAAAATATGGGACGCCATATCAAAGAGTACATAAGGAGATGTCATAAATGCCAGGTGTCTAAAACGACGACACATACGAAGACTCCCATGATAATAACAGAAACACCAGCGAAAGCTTTTGATAAGGTTATAGTGGACACAATAGGTCCGCTACCAAAATCAGATAATGAAAATGAGTATATTGTCACATTGATATGCGATCTGACAAAATACTTAATAGCCATTCCAGTTGCATCTAAGAGTGCAAATAATGTAGCTAAAGCTATATTCGAAAATTGTATGCTACAGTACGGTCCAATGAAAACACTCATTACGGACATGGGAACTGAGTATAAAAACCAAATTATAACAGATATTTGCAAGTACATGAAGATTAAAAATCTGACATCTACAGCATACCACCACCAGACTTTAGGGACAATAGAACGAAGTCATAGAACATTCAAGGAGTATATTCGTTCATACATATCAGCAGATAAGTCCGATTGGGATGCTTGGATACAATATTTCACTTATTGTTACAACACAACACCCTCGGCAGTGCATGAATATTGTCCATACGAACTAGTATTTGGAAGACTACCAAATCAGTTCATAGATTTTAACAAACTAGATAGAATAGATTCAATATACAATTTTGACGACTACTCTAAGGAAATAAAATTTAGAATAGAAATAGCATATAAAAGAGCTAGGATAATGTTAGAAAACCATAAGTTAAATAATAAAAAATACTACGACAAAAATATTTCCAATTTCGATTTAAACATAGGAGATAAAGTTTTATTAAGAAAAGAAATAGGTCATAAACTAGATGCTAAATATGTAGGGCCTTATAAGGTAGTGAGTATAGAAGACAATGACAATATATTAATAGCAGATAATAAGAATAAAAACCAGAAGGTTCATAAAAACAGACTAAAACCATTTTCGGAATGATCAACCGTAAAACTAATAACATACATTTTATAATTAAAAAAAAAAATAAAAAAATCTTTATGGATTCATTATTATTATTATTGAAAATAAATTCATGCAATTTAAAAAAAAAAAAAAAACAAGAGAAACAAAATTTGTCTGAAGAGACACACAAAAAAAAATTCCTAAAATACACCTTTACTTTACCTTTATTTTACTTTTCTATATCAATAATCATTACAATAACTCCATAATATTACGTTATTCTCTAAAAAGGGGAGGTGTAGTATATCCATACAAATAATCATTCAACACAATGAGCTCAACTTGTAACAATTTGTTGCAAGTATAAACAATTAAACATATACGCATTAAAATATAATTGTGCACTTGAATATGTTCATATGTATACATTGAAGTATTCACATAAACATATTCACATAAACATACAATTAAGCATGAACATATATGTATGTACATTTGTATATGCACATACATATATTCACATAAGCACTGTATGCACAAGCGTAACATGAGCTAGAGCCAGGCCAGCGTGTGACCGCTGACCAAGCAATTTCATGCATGCGCTCCAACAGTATGTATGTATGTACTGACACTCTCCCTCTCTTTTGTAGCTGTCGCATAAGTCGCAGCATAAGAATATATATGTAAAATTAGCCTAAGCAAAAGAATAAATTGGAATAAAGAATGAATTGGAATAAAACTTCAATCAAACGACACAGACGTGTCTGCTCTTATTATTTATATATATTTATAACCCAATGGAACCCGGTCAAAACAAATCAGAATAAATCTGTAGTGGCAACAACAATAGATGTCACAGGTTTTGAACAACGTTGGGAAAAGAAGGAAGCTAAATTTCAAAATAAATACAACTCAATCCCAAACAAATACAACATCAAAACTCAAGAAATAAATTTATGGTGCCCGGCAGGACCTAACACTGGAGGTAAAGTAAAAACTAGAGAGGAAAAAGTATATATCCCAGAGCCAGTACAAAATGATAATATTCAGAAGGCAATGGTTCATTTATTGATTATCTAAAAAATAATATCAAAACAGATTCCGGTAATAAATTGTCCGAAACTGTAGCACCCAAAAGTCAGATATGGCAAAATATTTATAAAAGGACAACATTTAATAATAACCAGAATAACCAATCAAATTTCAGCAATCCGCGATATTTAGAAATAGTGGAGCGAAGATCACATTGGAACAAGTTAAGAAGTAAAGGTAGTTATTTTTTAAATTCTCCACCTTATAAAAAGGCTAGAAGTCAGCACAGCAATGCACATCAGGAGTGGGTAGATATCTTACTAATGATAATATTGTAAAGTAGAAGGCAAACTGTCCCCATTAAGTAGCGGTCCCACTTTCTACGGCTGGGCACACTTATAACGGGGACAAGGGGAAGGATAGTGTTGTTTTTGAGCTTGCGTGGTTAACTTAACGAAGAGAAGTGAAGAGGATCGCCACTTGAGTATTGCGCTTATATCCCGGCCGCATACTCTTCACCGTACACGTCGATGCGTCAATATTCGCGTGTTTAGCTAGAGCTTCAATAATATGGCGAGGCTCAGCTATGTCTTCCAAATTCCGAATAATTGCAGACTTAAATTTCCTGAGAACTTTGACCCAGGCTGAGTCGCCTAGAACTTGGGAAATTTCGTCCATCAGGCCTCGGGAATCGCTTTGTGCGTTGCTTAATTCCAGCAGAAGCCCATCTTTGGCAGTACGCTTGACTCTGCTTACATGGCTGCGAACATGGTTCAGCTTATCGTCAGCTCGCCGGGTAACCAATGCCAGAACAACACTATAGCTAACTCCAGAACTCGGTTCAATCAGCAAGGCGTCTGGTTTTGCCCTTCGGGGCTGTGCCTCCTTTTCGCGGGTCTAACGTTTTGGGCCTACTTCTTCTAGACACGCTATTGCTGGTACGGATTGCGATTTGACCTTCCTCTTCTCTCTAATCCCTTTTCTGCACCGAAGGGGCTGGCATCATCCGATGCTTCTGTTGCCGCTGCAATTGTGGTATACTTTTCGTATTCTTCGAACTTTTTTGGCCCACCTGTGGGGTGTTATTCGAAGTCGAAATTGACCCGGCATTTCCTATTGCAGCACTTAATGGGGGCTTCATGCATTCACATGTACAGTGGCAACTCCTGGATTGAAGTACGTCAGACACCGTTGCGCTTTCTGCATCCGTTTGCTGCTCTCTACTTGCTCGCTGCGGCGGAACTAGACCTGGACTTGCTGTCTCCTCTGGTGCAACGCCCTTGCCCTGGAAAAGCAATATCAGATCTGCATGCAGTTTCTGAAGTTTCGCCACGTTTTCCCTAAGCGGGTTCGTAATCGAGCGATTTCGCCCATCGCTACGTCTGTGTGTGTGTATGCATTCACTCTGTTTGATTTGCTGATGACGTAGAACCGATTTGTATTGACTGTAACTTGTGGTCTATTTATCCGATCAGGTTCAAATTTTGGGATCTGAGATTTTATATAAAATTCTATTACTTTGGTAAATTTCATGATGATACTCCAAAAAAATTTTTGCAAAAATTTTTGTTCTTGAGCTATATGATATGGTAGTCCGATCCTGACAATTTTCATACTTTATCTCACCCGGGTAATAAAAAGCCGATAGCCCTTAAGATATCTGAGTAAAACGCGTACGCACAGACGGACGGACAGACGGACATGGCTATATCGACTCAGCTTCTCAAGCTGATCAGGAATATATATACTTTATGGGGTCGGAATCGTCTCCTTCTGTGCGTTACAAACATCTGACCAATTTTATAATACCCTCTGCAAGAGTATAAAAAGGAATGACCAGGCTAGAATTCACCTTTTTGCTTTTTTAGCCATTTTTAAAAAACTCAAAATTTTCGGTACTTTTTAAGTAATGCAAAAAAGCACCCAACATTTATCTTAAGCAAGAAGGTAAAAAATATCATTTTAAAGAGTAATTGAAGAATATATCATTAATATCGCGTAATTGTGTAGATTTGATGGACAAAAAAAAAAATTTTAAGTCTTCGAAATATTAAAGTAGACCATGCTTGATACTTTTCGTCAAAAAATACTATGTTTAAGTTCTGGTGTTCTCCTAATTCATTTGGTCTAAAACTAATTTTTTAAAATTTTAATTTTTTAAAGCTTTATTGTGAAGGAGTTTACATGCAGAAAAAGGAAGACTCGGGGCCACACAAGGATTCTTTCACCATCTATTCGTCTGTCTTCTTCATCTATTCCCACTCCTTCCTTATCTAATCCTTCTTCTACTCTATCAAACAACTTATAACTTCCGTCTCTGTCGGCTATCAGAATGTCAGAGGCCTTAACACTAAACTTAATAAACTCTTTGTAGATAGTCTGTCATTTGATTTTGACCTAATTGTCTTTACTGAGACTTGGTTAAAACCTGACGTTTTTGACGCCACAGTTTTACCCTCTAATTTCAACATTTTTAGACGTGATCGTACTGATCGTAGGGGTGGTGGAGTTCTTATTGCTGTAGATTCCGCCCTATTATCGGGTCTGATAACAATACCTGTCTCAAGTAGTATCGAATTTATATGCGTTAAGGTATCTTTTACTCGTTTTTTCATTTTTGTTACCTGTTCTTACATTCCGCCCCAATCGGAATGGCCAACCTACTTACTACACTTAGAATCTATTAAATTTATACTTGAACTACTTTCTGACAGAGACTCATTAATTGTCCTTGGGGACTTTAACCTGCCCACTATAACTTGGTCAACACTTAATGGTAGCAAAACGTTGCTCTGGGTGTCACGATTTTATTGATGGTCTGCTTGAGCTTTCGTTGGCCCAGCTGAATTCGATTTCTAATACGTCTGGCAGATTTCTGGATCTGATTTTTACTTCTGATCCTAGTTTTTGTGAAGTATCTAGAACTAGTCCAATGGTGTTACCAGAGGATAGTTTTCATCCAACTTTAGAGTTATCTATTGAATTTCCCAGCCGCGAACCCATCTCCGAGTGTGATCCTACGGTATGCACCCGATGTTTTCGGAAGACTGACTTTGTCGCACTAAACAATTCCTTTCTTAATACCGATTGGACTAATTTATACACTTGTACGGATATGAACTCCGCCATTTCTTTATTTTATACCACTGTTGACTCAATCTTTAATGACTGTGTACCCCTTGTGTCTCCTGTGGTCACGCAAAAATCGCCATGGTTTACGCGGGGGCTGTCAAAACTGAAGAACCTTAAGTCTAGGTATTACAAAAAGTGTAAGTCACGGGTCTATTATTGGATCTTTCTCGTTACTTGGTTGCTAAAACGAATTTTATTGTTTCTAATTCTAAATGCTATAATAATTACTTACAACGTTTTTTCGCCATACCAGCTTGGCGCTGCCGCCAAGACAAGAAAAAATAAATTGAATATACGAAAGAAACTAACCATCTCTATTTCTTTGTAATTCTGCCGAATTATCTGCGGCCTGACGATCGAACGTCCAAGCGTAAACCAACCGCTCGGACACGTGTTTTAATTTCACAACTAGCAGAGCAGGACCGACTTAATACGACTCGATTGTTTGGGGGAAAAAAACAATCACTTTTTTTTCACTCCTATCCCGTACGAACGCACAAAATATGTGTCCCTTGTATCCCGCACTCTTTCTATTCTATTCAAACAAAATATGTGGGAAAACTCTATCTTTTTTTATCACTCTATCTTTCTCGGTCGAGCTCCCAAAATATGTGGGGTTTTATTTACGAGTTAATTATATTCTGGGGGGTTTATATGAAAATACGACTTCATCGATATTACAAGATATGGAATGATAATCGACGTTTGCGTTCAACTTTTATTGTCCGACTTTGACACACGACTTTTAGCACCCGTCTATGGTACTCGAGTTAACCTTGCATCCGACGCAAGACTTTAAAACACGTCCGTCTTGTTTGACGCACAAAAACCAAATCTCTCGTCGTCATCTCTCATTTCTGAAAAAGCGGCAGAGGCGAGAAATAAAGATATTAAAATATTCAGATTGAAGCACAACCGTAAACTTTCAAGAGTTATAACCAATACTGACTTTATGAATGTATTACGTTTAATCTCAGATCCGTTAATTTCAGAAATCAGAAAACTTTCCAATAAACACAGAGCAACGCTTTTAAGGTCTGCTATCGGCTTAGAAGACACAATTTAAAAAATCAAATTTACAATAAAAACAAATAATAAATATTTTCTGTGGGTGGAAGTGGGTGCATAGATGGGAGTGCGCGTGCACAAATCCATCCATTTTTATATATTACAGAAACAACTACCTTCAAACCTTACAGTAATACGATGACTACTGGAAGTATTTTTAACCGCTAACTTCATACAAGCGCAACCACTGTGCATAGCCAAATGCTACAGTGTGTAGTAACATAACACCTCTATTTCACAGATGGAAAATATGAGGAATGTTTAGATATAGCAGCCAGATTACTAGCCAAAGGAGAGTCAAGCAGCAGGGTTTTGGTGATTCCGAAAACAGCTCAAATATTAAAATTACCTACAACTAAACAATATACAGAAATAAGTGGCGTGCCCTCAATAAAATCCAATAAATCACAATATAAGATAAATATATATGTAAAGACGCGAAATCCCTGGAAAAGACATCTTAAGGGTCAGAAATTTGTGTTGCCAAAGTTAATGAAAGCTCTTCCATTAAAAATAGCAAACGTGGATATGTCAAAGTGGCAAACTTATGTAGCTGATCTTACCGTTAATAAAGCTGGCAAGGTTTATATAATAATGGGGGTAAATACCCAAATCTTAAAAGGGTGAATTACAAAGATTGTTGGCCTGCTAGGCCATAATACTCAATTTGGTTGGATCGTCTCGGGATGCATCAAAACAAATCAGAATAAATCTGTAGTGGCAACAACAATAGATGTCACAGGTTTTGAACAACGTTGGGAAAAGAAGAAAGGTAAATTTCAAAATAAATACAACTCAATCCCAAACAAATACAACAACAAAACTCAAGAAATAAATTTATGGTCCCCGGCAGGACCTATCACTGGAGGTAAAGTAAAAACTAGAGAGGAAAAAGTATATATCCCAGAGCCAGTACAAAATGATAATATTCAGAAGGCAATGGTTCATTTAGATAATGATTATCTAAAAAATAATATCAAAACAGATTCCGGTAATAAATTGTCCGAAACTGTAGCACCCAAAAGTCAGATATGGCAAAATATTTATAAAAGGACAACATTTAATAATAACCAGAATAACCAATCAAATTTCAGCAATCCGCGATATTTAGAAATAGTGGAGCGAAGATCGCATTGGAACAAGTTAAGAAGTAAAGGTAGTTATTTTTTAAATTCTCCACCTTATAAAAAGGCTAGAAGTCAGCACAGCAATGCACATCAGGAGTGGGTAGATATGCCGAAACAGAACTGTAGCTGGTCATGCTTCTTAAACAATAGTTATCTTACTAATGATAATATTGTAAAGTAGAAGGCAAACTGTCCCCATTAAGTAGCGGTCCCACTTTCTACGGCTGGGCACACTTATAACGGGGACAAAGGGAAGGATAGTGTTGTTTTTGAGCTTGCGCGGTTAACTTAACGAAGAGAAGTGAAGAGGAGAAAGAGAGAGAGAAGGAGGGCTTTAAAAGTTTTCGCTGCCGCCAAGACAAGAAAAAATAAATTGAATATACGAAAGAAACTAACCATCTCTGTTTTCTTTGTAATTCTGCCGAATTATCTGCGGCCTGACGATCGAACGTCCTAGCGTAAACCAACCTCTCGGACACGGGTGGCGTTATTTTGTTCCACAAAGGCAAAACACGTTACATTGGTGTCAGGTGTGGGGTTATATTCGGTTACTGCGAAGAACCTCACCATGTGTAAAATGCCTAAGAAATCGACGCAGGCTCGGAACAGCAGAATGGCAGAGGGCAGCGGCAGTTCCATTATTGCTATAGCACAATCAGTAGAGGCGGTTACTTAAAAGATCAACCGAATGCGCGAGGCCTTACAACGGTCCTTTATAAGTGCACAGCCCACAAAGGTGACAGGGCCCGTTTCGCCACCGGAACACACCACGTGGGGCGGGTTACCCCAACCAAGGCAGGACGCGCTGCCACAGGCCGCTTCCACCACCTACGGATCGTCGTGGACGCGATCACCCCCTGTCCCGCAATTTAATCCAGGTTTGTTGCCGTTGTTCGATGGAACTGGATCCTTGGGGCGAATTTGAGCGTCTGGTAGACAAGGTGGCGAATTACTATCAGTTGGCAGAGAATGGGAAATGTGTACCGCCATGCGTCAACGATTCATGCTAGATTTCCGGTCGAGCTATCAACTATTGCGTCATCGGATATAAGGACCAGGAAATCATTGCCTGATCTCGCATTGGAATTGGAACGCGTGGCGCAATGCGCTTTTAGCGGAATATCCGGACATATGTATGACCAGATTCTGGTGCAGAAACTCTGCTACAGAGATTAGTAATCTCTGTCGACCGATTCAGCTACAAGCTGAACGTAGCGGTTCGCGGGGCGAACATTGGCAATAATAGACAACGCCACAACCCAACGATACAGCTACGGCGGCCCTCAGGTTCAATTCAGTGAAGAACGCATCAGTCGCCGACTGATGACGAGTCCCCAGGCATCAGGAACTGAGAGGCTAGATGAGGGTAAAAGCTCGGAACCGAATTCGCTAGTGGAAGATAATCCGGCCCCTTTCGACCGTCTAGAGACCGGAAATTCAGCCACCAGGAACGTTTGCCATTCTAACCTTTCCACGGTAAATGGAGTTGAGCGGTCTGCCATATTTGAGCATTTCGTTCCTACCGCATTGGAGCCATCCACGGACCAGAGCTACAGGCATCCAACCATGCCGTTGCACGAGTCACTTTGGACAGAGCCCTCGGTTGGAAGCGAGAACACTGGCTTAAACGAAGAAACTGTACTGGCGCACATCTTGCCAATGTTTCCAACCAGTAGAACGTAACTATTGTGTAACACGTCGAGAGCTCCTCGTCGTAGTCCGTGCCACTAAACACTTTCATCATTATTTGTATGGCCGTACGGACTGACCATGCATATTTACAGTGACTGTACAAATTCAAAGAACTAGAAGGGCAGATGGCACGTTGGATAGAACGTCTGCAACAGTACGACATGCGGATTCAGCATCGAAGTAGTATACAACATGGTAACGCTGACAGCATCTTTTGCCGACCTTGTAGCGACTGTCCCACATGCGAAAGAGTCGAACGGAAAAATGGAGTGGCCGAGTTGTTTACCCAAGTCCTGTTACCGACCTGTGTAAGGAACAAGAGGACAACGAGGCCCTCTGTAAGGTGCGCGATTGGATGAACAAGTCCGAACGACCGCCTAAAACTACATTGTGGGACGAGAGCCCGGAAATTGGAGCCTTGTGACATCTCTACGACCGATTTGCCTTTGATGAAATAGAAGTGATTACCATAAAAAACTCGGAGAACATACCGGTAGCCCTTATGCCCCGCTTACTAATAGATGCTGCTATTCCAGCACGACTCTCCGGCTGGAGGTCATTTCAGTGCTAAGAAGACCTTAGCCAAAGCGAAGAAACGATTTTAATAGATCGGCCAAAGTGCCGATATAACCCTCTGGTGCGCACGTTGCACCATCTGCAACGCACGCAAAGGACCACCTCGAGGAACCGTCGGTCGCCTGCAACCAAGCCTAATGGGAGCCCCTTTCGATCGTCTTTTTATTTCACCAAGTTGCCGGAATGTGCAGCCATACCGGACCAGGCAGCCGAAACTGTATGTCGAGCATTGGTACAAGAAGTGTTCTGCCGATTCAACGTTTCATTCGTCTAACACTCTGATCAAGGACGCAACTTCGAAGCAGGGGTCTTCCAAGCCTGTATGCGGCTGATGACTGTTGAACAGACACGTATCACGCCGCTGCATCCACAGTCGGACGGCATGCTGGAACGTTTCAGACGCACGTTACTAGATTACTTCACGAAGTTTGGATCTACCAACCAACGTGATTGGGATGAGCTGCTGCCCATGGCGTTATTGGCCTACAGGTCAGCGGTTCATGAAAGCTCCGGTTATTCGCCCGAAATGCTAACTTATTACGATCGTGTTAAAAGTAACGAAGTTATTGACAAAAGTCGCTGTTTTGTCCAAACCTTTCTTTGAAGGCTTTTTGATATAGTCAACCGATTTTGATCAACTTTGGTACCGTAATCAAAAGGTATCCAAAACAAATAATAATTTTATGAGAATGGCAAAAAAAACAATGAAGATTTTTAGAAAAGTTTCTGTTTGTGACTATGTCATTTGTATAGGAGATATACGAAAAAGTGATCCGATCCGGCTTAATCTGAGATATACAAACCCTGCAGTATAGAAGCTCAGTATCTTTTACGATCTGGAAGGAGATCGCAGCGATCCAGATGGACGGACGGACATGTCTATATGAAAGAATATTTACACTTTACGTTGCGTTGCACATTTACTTCTATACGTTGCACACTTTTCACCAAAATTAACATATCCTTTTTTCAAGGGTATAAAAAGGGCGTGACTTCCCTTGATGTTATCTGGTTAGATGACAACTTGCTTAAGCCAAATTTAGGCAAAATTTATCAAAGAAGCTAACTTCGGCAATGCCAAAGTTTATATACCCTTGCAGTCCTTGGCAATAATTTTTTTACATTTTGAAATTTCTTTCCTTGCAACTCAATTAATCAACACACAAACAAAACATTCAAATTATTTCTCTTTTTACTACAAATTTTTAAGCAAAGCACAACACGCATACACATACATACAGTTCGTGTAGCGCTACGTCTGTGTTTTTTTATATTCATTTTATTTACAACCAAATCAGATTTACATTTACACGTATATACATAATTGTTGGCGGTGTGGCTCAAACAAGCTACTGCGGGACTACCGCGAGGTATTGCTTCGCAGCGGCCGGCTTAAACTATACCTCCTTTCTCAGCCTCTCTAGTCGCAGTTGTTCGACCATAACGGCTGGGGCAAACTCGCACACTGCCTCCCATGCGCGACCGTTTTCTAACAACAGAGGCACCAGGTTCTCGATGGTGATGCGCGTACCGATCCGGGACTCCAACTCGCGTCTCTGTGCGTCATATCGACGGCAGTGAAATGCTATATGCCTTGCGTCCTCGACGATGCCGGCTCCGCACCACGTGCATTCGTCGGATGCCTCGTGCCCAAAACGCTTCAGATAAGCTCTGAAGCAGCCATGGCCGCTCAGAATTTGGGTCAGGTAGAACTTCACTTGCCCGTGACTTCTGCCTATCCACTGTTGAAGGTCCGGGATAAGGCAGTAAGTCCAACGGCCCTTCGCAGATTGCGTCCATCGTTGCTGCCATCGAGCCACATGTTCGCCTCGTATTTTTTGCCGTATGCTGGCTAAGGGCAATCGCTCGACCACTGGTGTGGAGTGTAGCGCTCTGTACACCGCGTCAGCTTCGCACACTATATCACTGATTGGAGACAGACCAGCGATGACATGCGCAGCATCGTCTGAGATTGTTCGGAACGCACAGCAAATCCTCATTGCGCAGAGTCTAAAGACCGATTCCAGCCCTCGCCTATAGCTTTTCACCGGAAGCGCACTAGCCCAAACTGGAGCAGCGTACAGGGAAATGGATTTTGTCACGCTAGTTAACAATAGCCTTTTCTCTTGCTTGGGGCCTCTTGTATTCAGCATGATCCTTGCCAGCGCGCGTGCGGAGCATAGTGCCTTCTGGCACGTATACTCCATGTGCTCACGGAAGCAGAGTCGTGTATCCATTACACCTAGGTATTTGATGGCCCTCTTAGATGTAATAGTTATGCCACCAACTTCTATAGAGGCGGTCTCGACTTTCTTCCTGCTGCTAATTAAAACGGCTTCAGTTTTGTGGGCTGCCAATTCAAGACCTGCAACAGCCAGCCAGCGACCAATAGTTGCAATGGCGTTGTTGCATTTTTGTTCCGCTGCTGCAAGCTCCTTTTCAGTTACCACCACCGCGATATCATCGGCAAAGCCGATTATGCGTGTGCCCGGATCAAAATTTAATCTGAGGACTCCGTCATACATGGAATTCCACAGAAGAGGGCCCAGGACTGAACCCTGTGGTACTCCAGCAGAGATGCTGTAATCCTCCGGACCGTCCACCGTCGAGTATCGGAGGCGTCTATTTGTAAAATAGCTGTCCACTATATGCAGCAGATTACCGGGGGGCTTGCCAGGTTCTGCCAGGTTCAGGAGTAACAGATTCTGCCTTTTCCATCTGGATGGGAAGGTTCCTTCTCTCAGGCATGCATTGTACGTTTTTAAAAACACATCAGGGTGCAGATTAACTGCCAGGGTGCAGATTAACTGCCAGCCTGAGACACCCGATAGAGAGTTCAGAGTTCGCGGTTGTCTTTGCGGGTGCTCCCAGTTTTAAGTGTATAAATAAGCCTCCAAAGGGATCTGAAAATCGTGGAATCTGTTTGGCGCTTGCTACGGAGTCTTTGGTCGCAGCTGCTGGCCAAAATTTTTTATTTGGTACCCCCATACGTTTGGACCGGTCATTGGGCCAAGGGGGGGCGGTGTTGCTCTCTTGCTTACTGGTTTTCCCGCCTCTCATCGTCTTGGACTCCTGCCTGTGTGAGTGTGTCGTGGAATTATCCGGAATTTCCCCAGGCCGTTCCACATTTCTTGTTGCTGCAAGAAGCTGCTTCTTCTTCCCCGATCGTTTGTCAGCTGACTAAGGCCAGTGTTGGGCAACGCAGGGGGGGCGCACCCATATCTGACAGAGGGCGCCAGGGAGGTTTTTGGGCGGTTCTTTCGCTAATTTTGAATTTTTAACTTTTGGAGTAACGGATAGCGCCTGGCCGTTAAACCTCGTCTGTGTAGTGCCAATCCAGTATGGTTGGTGCGAATGCTGCTGAGGCACTTGAAGAGGCTGTTTTCAGGAACAGCTCGCGTCTGGGCCGGACTCCGCCTCGGGTTACGGCTCCACCAGAGAATGGCCCGCAACTAATTGTGGCACCAGCGTCAACGCAAATGGTCGAGTGCACGGAAGCGGCAGCTCCACCGGCATCGAATATCCCTGAGCTCGACGAATTGGGTAAGCTCCTTGGCGATTTAGTAGAGGTGTTCATGACAAAGGCGGTCCGCCACGTCAACGTCAACACCAAACAGGCGATCACAAGGATGAAGGAGCTGCAAGAACTCCTGTGCCAAAAGGTGCTCGACGGCCAGCTGACCGTATGTAATGAGAGAAAGTCTGCTGAGCCAGATCAAGCGCCCGCCGAGGCCAAGGCCATAAGTAGACTTCGTGGAAAGCCCCCACTTGGCGATTCTCCTAAACGCCCAAGGGATGAAGTGGTGACTCAAAGCTGTGTGCCAGCGAAAAAGCAAAAAAGTGCACATATTAGGGAGATCGGAACTGCAAAAGAGCTGACAGTGACGAATGGCAGGTAGTAGCACCAAGGCCGAGAAGGCATCCAAAGCAGAGGCAGCGGCCAAATGCTATTATTGTCGAAAAGAAGGGCAACATGTCATATAGTGACATTCTAAAGCTAGTGACGCGTAGCGACGATGCGAAGCTTAAAGCCGTCGGTGAATGTGTCCAAAAAGTAAGAAGAACAGCAAGTGGCGACCTTTTTCTAGAGTTAAAAGGCAGTGCCGATAATTTGGAGCAAATTAAAGGAGATATCGATGTGGCGCTGAATGGCAAGGCCGAAGCCCATACCCTCACCCACCGTACCCGGCTGGAGATTCTAGATATGGATGATGAAACAACAGTAGACGAGATTATCAATGCGATTTCTGCTGAACTGAGCATAAATCTACCCCATGATGCTGTAAAGAGTCTGCGTCCGCTGCGCTCGGGGACTCAGAAAGCCATTCTGTGCATCCCAGCACACGTAGCGGAGATTCTGCTTAAAGTTGGTACCATTAAAGTCGTTTTTAACGTATGCAGGATTCGCATCAATGAGACCCCAGTGAGGTGCTATAAGTGCCTGGAAATTGGGCATATCGCAGCCAGGTGCAACAGGCGAGTGGACAGGAGCAAGTGGTGCCTGAGATGTGGGCAGAACGACCACAAGATAAAAGAGTGTCACAACAAGGCTAAATGTTTTTTGTGCCTAGAAAAGGGCTTTGACCAGTTGGACCATGTTTCCGGGGGTCAGAATTGCCCTGCACGGATCAAGCAAAGTCCCAAGACGGTGTCCCACCACAAAAAAGATTAGATTTTTACATATAAATCTAAACCATTGTGAGGCGGCGCAATCATTGTTAGCGCAAACGGTGCTTGAGCTAAACACAGACGCGGTGTTAATTAGCGAACCTTATAGGTGTAGCGAAGACAGTAACTGGAGCAGGAGTCTCTCATTAAAGGCGGCTATCTGGACGTGCAACGTGCGGGCGCAGTGTTGCTCGCAGAATTCTGTGTGGGCAGCTGAGCACTTTGTGCGTGCTCATATAAACGACTTTTGGGTCTACAGCTGCTATTTGCCACCAAGCCTCTCTCTGGAAAGCTATAGTAGGTCATTCGACGAGTTGATTACGGATATAAGAAACCACAACCGTGTTATTGTTGGCGGGGATTTCAACGCGTGGGCTGTAGAGTGGGGCAGCCCCCTTACCAATGCTAGAGGGCGTGTACTGTTAGAGGCGTTTGCTGCCGTAGACGTTGTCCTGCTAAACAGTGGCTCCCAATTTACCTTCAGGCGCGCAGGCATGGGATCAATTATTGATCTCACTTTCGCCAGCAGTGGCCTTTATCCATCATCGTCATGGAAAATAAGCGATAATTATACTGCAAGTGACCACGAGGCTATCGTTTTTGCGGTGGAGGAAACCGGCCGCCCAACAAATGCTCCTGAGACTCAACATAAAAGATATAAGGTAAACACGTTTAACTTGCAGGAATTTACAGCTGCACTCAATAGCTGCGAATGGGGACAGGATGAAGCGGAGGTTATGGCTCATCATCTCTCCAATATGGTAGAGAGAGCATGCGATGCGGGCATGCAGCAAGGTGGTGCATACACGAGGCACCACAAGTCCGTATACTGGTGGAACCAAAATATTAGCGAATTGCGGAAAAAATGTCTTGCAGCCAGGAGACGATACCAAAGGGCTAGACGCCGGGATGCTGAAAACTGGCCGCAGCTGCGGCACGATTTTAGCTTGGCAAGGACAATGTTAAAGCACACAATTTGGGCCACTAAGAGGGAAATTTTTCTAAGACTGTGCGACTCAGCAGAGCAAGACCCCTGGGGAAGGCGTATAAAATCGTCGTAAAGCGCATATATGCAAACTCACTAGATAGTAGACGTCCCGCCACACCAGCAGCAGGAAGTTATGTCACTGACCCTGTGTCAATGCAGGAAATTGTGGCTGCAACAAGCGCTCTAAAGCCGGGCAAGGCACCAGGACCAGATGCCATCCCCAACCGGGCCTTCAAGCTGGCAATGGCGCTGCGCCCAGACGCATTTTTGGAGGCATACAATAAATGTCTATATGAAGGAGTTTTCCCCAGGATCTGGAAACGGCAAAAATTGGTTCTGATCCCGAAACCAGGAAAACCAACAGACACGGCCTCATCATACAGGCCCATCTGCCTGGTGGATACTATGGGCAAAGTTCTAGAGGGTCTTATATGTACCCGGCTTCACAGAGCTATAAGTGCCGGAGGGGACTTATCGTCCAATCAATTTGGTTTTCGCAAAGCCAAATCGACGGTCGACGCCATTGGCAAGGTTGTCAGCATAGCCGCGACAGCCATAGAAGGCACTCGATGGAAGCACGGGACAAAGAAGTACTGTCTGATTGTCACGCTAGATGTCAGAAATGCTTTCAATACTGCAGACTGGGGGTGTATTTTGGATGGACTACACAACTTTGGAGTTCCAGAGTATCCACGCGCAATCATCTGGAGCTACTTCGAAGACAGGCAACTGTGCTTCAGTTCAACGAACGGCCAATCAACATACTCGGTTTCTGCAGGGGTACCCCAAGGCTCCGTTCTGGGGCCACTGTTGTGGAACATTATGTACGACGGGATCCTTCGCTTGAATCTGCCGGCGGACTGCGAAACTGTGGGATACGCTGACGATGTCGCTCTGGTCATTGTGGCAAAAGAAGTCGCGAAAGCAGAGGCGTTGGCGAATGAGGCGATCTTGCTCATCACAGAGTGGCTGCGTTCGGTGGGCCTACAACTTGCAGCACAAAAAACAGAGATTGTCCTAATAAGCAGCAGGAAACGGGTCGAGACGGCATCGGTCAGTGTGGAGGGCTCCATCATATGCTCGAAGCGTGCTATTCGGTACCTTGGAGTTTGGCTGGATACGCGGCTATGCTTTCGAGAACATCTGCAGCATGTGCACGTAAAGGCTCTGGAGTCAGCGAGGGCATTATCAAGAATCATGCTGAATACACGTGGCCCCAGACAAGAAAGACGGCTACTACTCTCTAGCGTTACAACATCGATCATTCTCTACGCGGCACAGGTATGGACAGAGGCAGTAAAGACTGAGAGCTATACCAGAGGTATCCGGGCAGCATATCGTCTCAGTGCGCTAAGAGTATGTTGCGGGTTCAGGACAATCTCCGACGACGCCGCACTTGTTATTGCGGGAATGGTTCCGATCGAGCTACAGGTAGAGGAAGCTCGACTAGTAGCATCTTCGCCCGAGGATGGGCCATCTAGGAGAGAGAAGAGGGCTGATGCTAGAAGGAGAAGCATAGCCACATGGCAGCGGAGATGGGATGAATCCTCCAAAGGGCGTTGGACCCATAGATTGATTCCTAACGTGTGTCAGTGGCTTGGTAGGCAACACGGTGCCGTAAATTTCCACCTTACGCAAATTATCAGTGGGCATGGCTGTTTTAGGTATTACCTACACCGCTTCGGACACGACGCATCCCCCTTCTGCCCGAACTGCGGGGACGGCGTCATCGAGGATGCAGAGCACGTCCTGTTCGTATGCAACCGCTTCTCTGACGAACGGCAAGTGCTATCCCAAAAAGTGGGTACCACCCTCACAGTTGGTAACCTGATAGAGGAGATGATTTCGAGTCAACATAAGTGGGATGCGGTAAACTCCTTCGCGGCTAGCGTGATGCGCGATCTGCGATTAACCGAACGCCGGAGGGCAGGTGTGGCGGCACGACAATAAAAGCAACACGGCTGCTGTGAAGCATTACCTTTCGGCCGTCCCGCAGCAGTTCTTGTCATTTTTTCTTGTATATTACATATATACGTATACTGTATACGTATACTGTATGTATGCTGCCTCACTGTTAGATGTTAATAAATTTGTTAAATAAATAGAATTAAAAAAAAAAAAAAAAAAAACTGCCAGCCTTAAGGCTCTGTTCGGGATGCCGGGGCCAGGAGCTTTCTTATTATTGATTTTATTGACGATTTCTAACAGTTCTGTTTTCGTGCACGCTGTTATTTCCATTTCCCTGCTTCGAGTTGCCAATAGTAGCTGGACCTGTTTTTGTGGGAAAAGTGAGCTGACAATTTGGTTCAGGCTCGCTGCATCAGATGGTATTGATGTTTTCCCGACATCAACGCGTTTGACCACGGTCTGGTATGCCTTCCTCCAGGGATCGTGCTCGGCAGAATCGCAAAGACGCAGGAAGCATTCTCTTTTGCTACTCCTGATTGCGTGCTTAAGTTCCAGCCGTTTGCTATGGTATTCGAGCCTTAGAGATTCAAAACTCTCTGTACCTCTTGAGCGCTGAAACAGTCGCCGCGCACGGAAACACGCCCGTCTGGCTGCCGCTATATTATCGCACCACCAATGTACAGCCGCATAGGGGCGTTTAAAAAGCTTTCGACGTGTCATGCTAGCGTTGCAGGTTGTCTCGATGCTTTGCATAATGCTGTTCGACAGGTTTTCTGCGCTGTTTGCACTCGTGTCGAATAGCAGGTTTCCACAGAAAGCAGGAATGCTCAAAGTATCCTCTCTGAATGCTCCTTCGCTCACAGTAGTATGGTGAGGAGGTGTACTACGGCCAATGGAGAACAATATTACCTCGTGATCACTTGCGGAGTAAATATCGCATACTTTCCAGTTGGAAAATCGCACAAGTGGATCGCTAACAAACGTCAAGTCTATTATTGTTCCCATACCTGCTCAGTTGAAGGTTTTCTTGGACCCTGTGTTGAGTAACGAAACGGCCTCTTCTATCTGTGTGACTACTGCCCCATTCCGTGGCCCATGCATTAAAATCACCGCCAATTATAACTGGGGTGCGGCCCCTTGCATCTTCCACTAATTCGTCAATGACCTCATCAAATCTAGCGATAGATAAGCTGGGGGGTAGGTAGCAGCTATATACCCAGTAGCTACCGCAGATCTGCGCTCTGACGAAGCCATCGTATGATCGCACATTAACCAGAGGTGCTTGGAGTGCACTGCAGGTCCAAATAGAAGCCTTGTTTGTCAGGTCTGAGACCCAGCCTCCAATACTTTCCATTCTAAATGGTTCGTTCAGAATTGCAATATCTGCTGATACTTCGTGGATTGTTTGGTGCAAAAGATCTTGAGCCGCAATGCAATGGTTCAAGTCCAGCTGTATCACTTTTATTTTGGGCGTCATCTTAAGTTCGTCCGGTCCGCCTCAACTGAGGGCATAGCCGACTACCAACTCTGTGGCCTATTTTGACCCTGTCTACGCCTGCTTCAATACAAAGGAAGCAAGTTTCCGAACCTTCGCACTTTGCAGCCTTATGGCCTGACTGTCCACATTTGAGGCAGCAGTTCGACCTATCGGTTTGGCTGCTACATGGCCAAAGCCCAGGCATCGATAGCATCGAGTTGGTAGCTCTTCCAGCTCCTTGATGCTGCAGGGATTCCAGCCTAGTTCCAGCTTACCCAGTAGTAGAGGTGGGCATGGGCCGAAATTTTGCACCCAACCCGATCCAGCCCATGGGCCGAAGAGCAAAATTTTACCCGCACCCGAAAGCTAAAAAAATTTTGCAACCCGAACCCAACCCGCCCGCCCGAAAAAAATTTAAAAAATTTTTTTTATGAAAAATACAATTTTTTATGCTTCTGCGAAACAGTACTTTCATTATATACATTTATTAAGCAATAGTAGAAGCGAAAATTAAATTTTTTTATGCTTTATCCAAATCAGCACTTACATTATAAATATTCCTTAAGTATTAGTAAAAATGAAAAACAAAATTAGGCTTTCTTCAAAGCAGCACTAAAATTACATATTCTTATATAAAAAAAGCAACTTATCGAGATTCGCGCTTGACAATCTTGTGCGCCTTTCGTTTAATATTTTGCCCGATGACGAAAAAACCCTCTCGCTTGTCGCAGAGCTCACAGGGATACATAAAATATGTTTGGCCACCACTTGTAACAATTTCAAGTTGGTTGCCTGCTTCCAAAAATCTAAAATTTCCATATTTGAACAAGTAGTTGTGGCATAGTACTTTTCTATCTCAAAATCGATCGAATTTTTTTCAAGTTTCATTTTTTTTGGTTGATTTGCATCAAAATATTCTTCGAATTCGTAGTTTGTATTTGGCGAAGAGTTTTCAATTTTCGAGTCGTCAACTGTGTCACTTGCGATTTCATAAATTTCAAGCATCATGCTTTTAACAGTTTCCAAAACATGATTTTTTTTTCTTCAGTCAAAAAACTAAGTTCTTTGAATGGAGGGTTTAAAAATAACCCAACCAAATGCACTGAAGTTGGCTGAAAACGCATTTCCAAAGAACTTAAAGTTTTTTGTTTTAGTTGTTCTATAACATTGGAATCAAATATTTCTATTTTACATTGTTTTTTAAGCTTTTCATACCATAATGCATATATATGAATTGTTGGCTCTTTTTCAGAAGATAATTTTTCGGAACAATCTTTAAACGGTTTTAAAAATGTGATTAAATTTTCTATTAAAGCGAAATCAATATTAGCTATACGTTTTACCTCATTTTTTGATAAAAGTAAACTTTTGATTTCCTGCTGAACCTCACAAATACTTTCAAGCATAATATATATAGAGTTCCAACGAGTTTTTACTTCCTGCTTTAGAGATTTGCTTAATTTGCGATTGAGTTCGGAATGCTTGAAAAATTTTACAAGATTTTTCGAATTGTCTATTAAAAATGTAATATCTTCAATGGGATTCTTTTCCATAACATCATCCATTACTAAGTTTAAGTTATGGCAGGCGCAAGAAAGCCTTTTGTAATTTTTGAACGCGGCAACCACGTTTGCCCCATTGTCAGTAACAATTACAGAATTTCTTAACTTACTTTCTCAGTTGTAATCAAGCAATATTTGCTTAATGTGATCGAAAATATTAACGCCGGTTTTTTTGTCTTCCAAGAATTCTTTAACACCTAGAATCGACGTTTTTAAACAAAATGACTCATCAATATAATGTGCACTTAAGCACGCAAAGCTTTTCTGAGTATATTGGTCCGTCCACATATCCGTAGTAAATGCCATGTATTTGTTGGATAACGTAGTCGTCAGCAGATCCTTAATTCGATTGTATTCGGCAACCATCACATTGCCTGTAAGTTTTTTCCTGGACACAATGATGTCATTGCAGTTTTGCGTTCCGTATTGGGCGCCTATGTTCAAAACAGCTTGAACATATTCACGAAAACCATTTCCTATAAATTTAGCAAATATAACATTGATATAACATTGATGAATATATAAAATTTAACTAAGACTTACCCTCAGTGACATTTAATGGCAACAAATCTTTTGCCACAAATGTTAGCTGCTTTCTAGCTAGCTCATCGAGAACTTTTTTTGGGACAGCCTTTGATGAAAAGTTCACCTTTGGTTGATTAGGCGGAGCAACAAAAGTGCATTTGTGACGAGCAAGTGTTGTGGTGCCGTGCTTTGCACTAAAAGCAAACACAGTTTTGCATTTGCAACAGCACACAAAGTCTAGACGCTTGCCGTCGCACTCCACGTGCTTAAAATTTTTCCACACATCACTTTTTCCAACCGTATTAGCAATTAGTTTATATCGAGCGTCAACGGCACTAATAGCTCTCTGAACTTCAGCTTTCGTTTTCGCAATTTTTGATACACATTCGTCAGTTTCATTACTATTTGCGTCCGACATTTCTTTTTCACGTTGTTTTTTCCTCCGCTCTTTTTTTCTTAGTGATCACAATTGTAATAGATGGTGATGATAATTGTAATTGAAACAATCGATAACAAACGTGATCGATAGTGTACACAAAGTTAAGAAAAGAAAACACTTATAAATTTCACAATTGCGTTCTCATATGTCCAAATGAATTTTCGGGTTGAGCGACCCAACCCATACCCGCCCGCACCCAACCCGAAATTAGATTTTCCAGCCCATACCCACGGGTACCCGCGGGTACCCACGGGTACCCGACAAAAACCCAGCCCATGCCCACCTCTAGTTCTTACTTTAGCTAATATATCTCTTGTTCATATATTCCTCCAACTTCTGATATCATGATCTACATGCACCATGCTGATGCTTTGCGAACTATTTTTAGTCGTCTTAAAGATCGTGATTTTTTTATAGCTTTAGGTGATTTTAACTTGCCTAATGTTTCTTGGCTTGCTGATGATAATCTATCTTTCTTAATTCCTTCATCTCAACATGTTTTTCTTGATAGCCTACTTGAATGTCCGCTATATCAGTTGAATTCTTTTCTTAACTCTTCTAAAAGAATCCTCGATCTTGTTTTTGTCTCTGATACCACTGTTAGTGCTGTATCACAAACACAGCCCCTAGTGAAGCCTGAAGATACTTATCACCCTACCATTGAAATTACTATTTCTTACAATTCCGTTAATAATTCATTCAATAACATCTCAAATTCTCGTCGCAGATGTTTTCGTAAAACAAATTTCAATCTTCTTAACAGCCTTATTTTCTCTTTTGATTGGTCATTTCTATTTGAGTGCGGTGATATAGATTGTGCAGTAAATTTTTTCTACTCTGCTCTTAATTCTCTAATTGATAAATGCGTTCCTTATGTGAATGTCTCTACCGTCTCCAGTGCGCCAGTCTGGTTCACACGTAGGCTCTCTAATCTCCGTAACATTAAATCGAGATATTTTAAAAGATTTAAAAAAACTGGTTCGCGACTTGACTATGCAAATTATTGTGTAGCCAAATCTCAATTTTGCCTTTTAAATACTCAATGCTACAATAATTAAATCGTTCGCTGTAAGGTTGAATTTTATAAGAACCCCAAATGATTTTATAACTTTGTTAATTCCAAAAGACGCTCTAATTTACTACCTTCCACCTTCAGACTTAATGACCAGACTGCTAATAATGATTCAGATATTGCAGATCTGTTTGCTAAATTCTTTCAGTCGACTTATTCTTCTACTGCTTCAGATCCCACACCTTATCCCTTCACAATTCCACATTTAAATTGTATGTTTTTTCCTAATATTACTGAAGACTGTATTATCTCTAGCTTGTCATCTATGACGTCTTCCTTCGTACCCGGGCCTGATAATATACCTAGTTGCATCCTTAAAATGTGTTCGATTTCCCTATCTAAGCCTTTATCTCGGTTATTCTTTATATCGAGTGAGACTTGTCGCTTCCCTGATATTTGGAAGGAGTCTTTTATTATTCCGCTTTTTAAAAAGGGTAACAAATCGGATATTTCTAACTACCGTGGTATTGCCAAACTGTTGAGAAAATTATTACGTCTTCCCTTCAACACCTATCCAGATCCGCTATTTCTGCTTGTCAGCATGGCTTCATGAAAGGTCGTTCGTCGCTTACCAACCTTTTAGAATTGACTACCCTTGTACACCATGGCTTCCGTAAAAAGTGTCAAACTGATGTTATTTATACTGACTTTAGTAAGGCTTTCGATACGGTTGATCATTCCTTGCTTCTCATGAAACTTAACATCATGGGTTTTTCCCCGAAACTATTGGCTTGGTTAAAGTCCTATCTTATTGGCAGAACCCAAAAGGTGACTTTTCGTTCCTCGATATCTAAAACTGTTCGAGTTACGTCAGGTGTGCCCCAAGGCAGTCATCTGGGCCCACTGTTATTTACCTTGTTTATAAACGCTTTGCCTTTGGCCTTGGCTCATTCACGCGTGCTCATGTTTGCGGATGACGTCAAGATTTGTTATTCATATAATGATCCTTCTTTCCAACAGTACTTGCAATCAGATCTCGATGCGTTCTGTGTTTGGTGTCACGTTAATAAATTACACCTTAATGCCTCTAAATGCTCTTTTATGACTTTCAGTCGTTTGTCGCCGTTCCTAGCTCATTACTCTATTAAGTCTGTTCTGTTAGATTGTGTACCATCATTTAAAGACTTAGGCGTTATGTTTGACCCAAAACTTTCTTTTAATATTCATATATCTTCAATTGTTAATAGAGCATGCAGTCTTCTTGGCTCATTAAACGTTGGGCCAAAGAATTTGATGATCCATATGTGACAAAGGTTTTATACACTTCGTTAGTTCGCCCTACTCTAGAATATTGCTCACCAGTGTGGAACCCTCAATATGATGTTCACCAGCGTAGTATTGAATCGGTACAGAAGCAATTCCTTAAGTTTGCGTTACGCGGTCTTAATTGGGACCCGAATCTTCGCCTACCTTCTTATTCTGACAGACTTCTTCTTATTAATCTTCCTTCACTTTACAACCGTAGGCTCGTATTTGGGATTCTCTTTCTACATAAAGTAGTCAACGGCGAAGTCAGTTCTACCAATTTACTAGATACGCTATATTTTTGTGTTCCCTCACGTCGGACCAGAAACTTTTTTCCTCTTCACCTTAGTAGATGTTTGACTAACTACTCTCTTCACGAACCTCTTCGTGTTCTTTGCCAATCTTTTAACAACCTTTCTCACCTTATTTCTCCTCATCTATCTGTCACTTCTCTTCGCGCTATACTTTTTAATTATCTACAGCGTAACCACTGAAAGTATTCTGGACTGGATATTGGATTGGCTGCAACTCATCCCTGACCACATTGGCTGTGAATCGGGGCATAGCTGGCACCTTGTTGCAAATAAAACACCTCCACCGGGTCGGGGATGTTGTGCATAAAGCTAAGCTACCTTCATGAATTAATTACTATCTGTATTTTAGCTTAAGCTCTTTCGTCGACTGCTGACTTAGTTGACGTAAATAAATAAATAAATAAATAAAATAAATAAATAAATTCTGTTTGTTTGCACAAAGTGTTTTTACAATATTATATTGTTTCGTTATTTGTCACAATATATATATTTTATTATTTGTCACAAAATGTTTTTATAATATTATATTGTTTCGTTGGCTTAGATTTTCTCCAAAGTTTCCACAATATATATATTTTATTTTGTCACTAAATGTTTTGTTTTCCACAGTATTATATTGTTTCGTTATCTTTGATTGCGTTCAAAGTTTCCACAATATTTTAGCTGTGAACTCGAGTACCGACTGCGCCAATTAAGATTGAGTCTGTTCTGGTTGAGTGTTAAATCAAGACTGCTTTATTGAATCAAATCATATTCTGGTTTGGATTACATCTAAGTGTTTATAATGTTTTCTTCTGGTCACTTTTCTTGTGACACTCTATGTTTAGGGAAACTGTCACTTATCTTGTGACACTCTATGTTTAGGGAAACTGTCACTTATCTTGTGACACTCTATGTTTACTGGAATGGTATTGTTTTATGTTTACATTAATGTGTAGTGTAGACCTCTTGGGTCGGCTGTTATGGGAAGTATTGCTAATGGCATAACTCGCGCACTCCCATCTATGCACCCACTTCCACCCACAGAAAATATTTATTATTTGTTTTTATTGTAAATTTGATTTTTTATATTGTGTCTTCTAAGTCGATAGCAGACCTTAAAAGCGTTGCTCTGTGTTTATTGAAAAGTTTTCTGATTTCTGAAATTAACGGATCTGAGATTAAAAGTAATATATTCATAAAGTCAGTATTGGTTATAACTCTTGAAAGTTTACGGTTGTGCTTCAATCTGAATATTTTAATATCTTTATTTCTCGCCTCTGCCGCTTTTTCAGAAATCTCTTCGATATATACCAAGCAATGTATTATTCAGAGCCGTGAATTAATACTTTATAGACAGTCGGAGGGAGATAGTTCCAAGGATATTAACTGACAAGCAGCTTAGCGGTTTCAAAAGCATAGTCCCTAAAATTTTCTTCATTTATTTTGTGTCCTGAAGAATTGTTGAGCATCTTATAATCAAAATCTAATCGAGTCCTGTAATTTTGGCAGATTCATGTGGATTCTTGAAAAACTTTGTTGCTGTGTTGCCATCAATAAAAGTTTTTGTAAATCATTTTGTAGTTTCTGCTTTCCTTCATGTGTGCGAATTTGCCAGGCTTTTTGGTCTAGCCGGTATGAAATATGAAGAAAGTATTCGAAGAAAATCATATATGAATGTAATGGGTAGACCCCAAATCTAAAGCTATCATCCCAAACTGGTTTTTCGATGCATTTATCTAAGTCATTCATTTCCGTAGGTTTTGCCCCGCACATATGTGGGATGTGCATTTGGATGTGCATCAATCCCACTGTACACGAAGACGAGACAACGATCAAAGAGAAGACGTGAGCGTGTGAGAAAAGACGATCAAAGAGTTTTCCCACATATTTTGTTTGAATGGAATAGAAAGAGTGCGGGATACAAGGGAGTACCCCACATATTTTGTGCGTTCGTACGGGATAGAAGTGAAAAAAAGTGATTGTTTTTTCCCCCAAACAATCGAGTCGTATTAAGTCGGTCCTGCTCTGCTAGTGGTGAAATTAAAACATTAACTATGTAAGTCGTGTCTAAATGATTTAATAAGTGGTAGTCTAAAAACGGGTAAAGCAGACAATATGAGAGCATTGCATAAGTTTATCTATGAGAGCAAGGGAGATAGAAATAACCGCAAAAGAATTCGAGAATTTTCTGGTAATCGAGGTAAAACGAACGCAAAGTACGAAGCAGAGAAAAAGAATAGAACCAAACGAAAAAAAATTTTTGCAAGACCCCTTTTGTGTATAACCTTAGACTCTATCTACAGAGTAGCCTGCAGGAGATCAAACAACATAGAATTAATGAATTTAATATTGCTGCTTTTATTACACCTATAAACCACTGTGCCAAATTTGAATAGGAACGATTGGTAAAAAACAGTGACTTTTGTCAATAACTTCGTTATTTCCGAAGATTGTAGGCCGTTCTTTCGCAAACATTAGCATTTTTAGATAAAACGTTTTTTCCTTTGATGGCTATAGATAAGGAAAGAGTTGCAAGGGTATACAAACTTTGACGCGGTCGAAGTTAGCCCCGGCCCTTTGGTTTTTTTTTCACTACTCAGGTTCCACTAATATAACACGATCCCCAAATTTTTCCCGCTTATAACATTCTCTTATATTTTTTTCCTTTGCTTCTCTCTCTTTTCTTTTGACTTCTTTTGGGTATCGAGAGGGAACGATAACGAGCGGTACTTTTTTTCCTGACGCGAATTCGCGACACAGCCAACGGCCACATATTTTTGCATTGGACAAATAAAATTTGCTTAAGGTTACAGTTAGATTGGAGTTTAAAAAGACGAAATTTTTGGGCCGCGTTTGGTTAGATTTTACATAGCCTTGTTTTTACCCTTGCAGAGGGTATTATAAAATTGGTCAGATGTTTGTAACGCACAGAAGGAGACGTTTCCGACCCCATAAAGTATATATATTCTTGATCAGCATGAGAAGCTGAGTCGATATAGCCATGTCCGTCTGTCCGTCCGTCCGTCCGTCCGTCCGTCCGTCCGTCCGTCCGTCCGTCCGTCCGTCTGTGCAAATCAACTTCACGCTGTCATCTTAAGAGCCGAAGTTAGCTTCTTCGATATTTTTTTCTTTGTTGCTGTTTTTTCTTCTCTTATCTTTTTTCGTCTTTTGTTTTCTTTGTTGCTTTAAACTTTACACTTTTCCCGTAGGCTTTGTGCCTTTTTTCCTTTTATATTTTTTTCTCTTTCTGGTCTCGCTGAGTTATGTATGTATTACTTTTTTTTCTCTCGCTTATAATACCCTCCCCGCAGGCAGGTTACCCCCGTCGTTGGTCTGCGATCGTAGGGCTGCGTTTGCGCGATGTACTCTAGCCCGACGTTTGGCTTCTACTAATTTCCTCTCCCAGAAAATAGCACACTCCAGCCTCTCCCAAAATTTTCGAAAATCAGGAGTTAGGCTGCCTCTTTTCTCTAGCAGTTGATTTGCCACCGCGACGTCAGTTATTATGTGTATGTTGAGAAATTTCTTCCGCAATTTATATGCCTATGAATAAGGACACTAAAATTTCGTTTGCCGTTGGCTCAAACATTTATATTTATTTTTCTTACTTTTTTGCCTTAAAAAGCCGAAATTAATTTTGGTGTACACCGCAATCTTTTAATTTGGCGACCATATCGCCTCTATTTATATCCGAGGTCGCTTCCCTTTCCTTTTTGTTGATGTTGACCTATCCTAGCTCTCCTTCCAAAGTCTCTCTTTCACCTTTGGCGTCATGCCCCCTTCAGAGAGAAACAAATTTACTAACTCGAAACTGCGGCATACTCTAAGGCGGGGCATATAAACGCCTCGCTCCAAACAGCTACAAGATACATATTTGAACTCCCCCCTGCCAAAATCAGACTTGGGGTTGAGGCGAACTGAAACCCCAATGGCTGACTCATTGGTAGCTGCTATTGCCGGATGTCTTATCTATGGTATCTACCAACCATTATCCGACACTATAACCTCTGGGATTTCGAAGGTGTGAAATAATTCCTCCCGCATATATTTAACCACCACATCGGCCTTTATTTTTTTCACAGCTTTGAGAAAAACAAAATTTTGAGTAATCGGACATTTCTAACTACCGTGGTATTGCCAAACTTTCGGCAATACCTAAGCTGTTTGAGAAAATTATTACGTCTTCCCTTCAACACCTATCCAGATCCGCTATTTCTGCTTGTCAGCATGGCTTCATGAAAGGTCGTTCGTCGCTTACCAACCTTTTAGAATTGACTACCCTTGTACACCATGGCTTCCGTAAAAAGTGTCAAACTGATGTTATTTATACTGACTTTAGTAAGGCTTTTCGATACGGTTGATCATTCCTTGCTTCTCATGAAACTTAACATCATGGGTTTTTCCCCGAAAGTATTGGCTTGGTTAAAGTCCTATCTTATTGGCAGAACCCAAAAGGTGACTTTTCGTTCCTCGATATCTAAAACTGTTCGAGTTACGTCAGGTGTCCCCCAAGGCAGTCATCTGGGCCCACTGTTATTTACCTTGTTTATAAACGCTTTGCCTTTGGCCTTGGCTCATTCACGCGTGCTCATGTTTGCGGATGACGTCAAGATTTGTTATTCATATAATGATCCTTCTTTCCAACAGTACTTGCAATCAGATCTCGATGCGTTCTGTGTTTGGTGTCACGTTAATAAATTACACCTTAATGCCTCTAAATGCTCTTTTATGACTTTCAGTCGTTTGTCGCCGTTCCTAGCTCATTACTCTATTAAGTCTGTTCTGTTAGATTGTGTACCATCATTTAAAGACTTAGGCGTTATGTTTGACCCAAAACTTTCTTTTAATATTCATATATCTTCAATTGTTAATAGAGCATGCAGTCTTCTTGGCTCATTAAACGTTGGGCCAAAGAATTTGATGATCCATATGTGACAAAGGTTTTATACACTTCGTTAGTTCGCCCTACTCTAGAATATTGCTCACCAGTGTGGAACCCTCAATATGATGTTCACCAGCGTAGTATTGAATCGGTACAGAAGCAATTCCTTAAGTTTGCGTTACGCGGTCTTAATTGGGACCCGAATCTTCGCCTACCTTCTTATTCTGACAGACTTCTTCTTATTAATCTTCCTTCACTTTACAACCGTAGGCTCGTATTTGGGATTCTCTTTCTACATAAAGTAGTCAACGGCGAAGTCATTTCTACCAATTTACTAGATACGCTATATTTTTGTGTTCCCTCACGTCGGACCAGAAACTTTTTTCCTCTTCACCTTAGTAGATGTTTGACTAACTACTCTCTTCACGAACCTCTTCGTGTTCTTTGCCAATCTTTTAACAACCTTTCTCACCTTATTTCTCCTCATCTATCTGTCACTTCTCTTCGCGCTATACTTTTTAATTATCTACAGCGTAACCACTGAAAGTATTCTGGACTGGATATTGGATTGGCTGCAACTCATCCCTGACCACATTGGCTGTGAATCGGGGCATAGCTGGCACCTTGTTGCAAATAAAACACCTCCACCGGGTCGGGGATGTTGTGCATAAAGCTAAGCTACCTTCATGAATTAATTACTATCTGTATTTTAGCTTAAGCTCTTTCGTCGACTGCTGACTTAGTTGACGTAAATAAATAAATAAATAAATAAAATAAATAAATAAATTCTGTTTGTTTGCACAAAGTGTTTTTACAATATTATATTGTTTCGTTATTTGTCACAATATATATATTTTATTATTTGTCACAAAATGTTTTTATAATATTATATTGTTTCGTTGGCTTAGATTTTCTCCAAAGTTTCCACAATATATATATTTTATTTTGTCACTAAATGTTTTGTTTTCCACAGTATTATATTGTTTCGTTATCTTTGATTGCGTTCAAAGTTTCCACAATATTTTAGCTGTGAACTCGAGTACCGACTGCGCCAATTAAGATTGAGTCTGTTCTGGTTGAGTGTTAAATCAAGACTGCTTTATTGAATCAAATCATATTCTGGTTTGGATTACATCTAAGTGTTTATAATGTTTTCTTCTGGTCACTTTTCTTGTGACACTCTATGTTTAGGGAAACTGTCACTTATCTTGTGACACTCTATGTTTAGGGAAACTGTCACTTATCTTGTGACACTCTATGTTTACTGGAATGGTATTGTTTTATGTTTACATTAATGTGTAGTGTAGACCTCTTGGGTCGGCTGTTATGGGAAGTATTGCTAATGGCATAACTCGCGCACTCCCATCTATGCACCCACTTCCACCCACAGAAAATATTTATTATTTGTTTTTATTGTAAATTTGATTTTTTAAATTGTGTCTTCTAAGTCGATAGCAGACCTTAAAAGCGTTGCTCTGTGTTTATTGAAAAGTTTTCTGATTTCTGAAATTAACGGATCTGAGATTAAAAGTAATATATTCATAAAGTCAGTATTGGTTATAACTCTTGAAAGTTTACGGTTGTGCTTCAATCTGAATATTTTAATATCTTTATTTCTCGCCTCTGCCGCTTTTTCAGAAATCTCTTCGATATATACCAAGCAATGTATTATTCAGAGCCGTGAATTAATACTTTATAGACAGTCGGAGGGAGATAGTTCCAAGGATATTAACTGACAAGCAGCTTAGCGGTTTCAAAAGCATAGTCCCTAAAATTTTCTTCATTTATTTTGTGTCCTGAAGAATTGTTGAGCATCTTATAATCAAAATCTAATCGAGTCCTGTAATTTTGGCAGATTCATGTGGATTCTTGAAAAACTTTGTTGCTGTGTTGCCATCAATAAAAGTTTTTGTAAATCATTTTGTAGTTTCTGCTTTCCTTCATGTGTGCGAATTTGCCAGGCTTTTTGGTCTAGCCGGTATGAAATATGAAGAAAGTATTCGAAGAAAATCATATATGAATGTAATGGGTAGACCCCAAATCTAAAGCTATCATCCCAAACTGGTTTTTCGATGCATTTATCTAAGTCATTCATTTCCGTAGGTTTTGCCCCGCACATATGTGGGATGTGCATTTGGATGTGCATCAATCCCACTGTACACGAAGACGAGACAACGATCAAAGAGAAGACGTGAGCGTGTGAGAAAAGACGATCAAAGAGTTTTCCCACATATTTTGTTTGAATGGAATAGAAAGAGTGCGGGATACAAGGGAGTACCCCACATATTTTGTGCGTTCGTACGGGATAGAAGTGAAAAAAAGTGATTGTTTTTTCCCCCAAACAATCGAGTCGTATTAAGTCGGTCCTGCTCTGCTAGTGGTGAAATTAAAACATTAACTATGTAAGTCGTGTCTAAATGATTTAATAAGTGGTAGTCTAAAAACGGGTAAAGCAGACAATATGAGAGCATTGCATAAGTTTATCTATGAGAGCAAGGGAGATAGAAATAACCGCAAAAGAATTCGAGAATTTTCTGGTAATCGAGGTAAAACGAACGCAAAGTACGAAGCAGAGAAAAAGAATAGAACCAAACGAAAAAAAATTTTTGCAAGACCCCTTTTGTGTATAACCTTAGACTCTATCTACAGAGTAGCCTGCAGGAGATCAAACAACATAGAATTAATGAATTTAATATTGCTGCTTTTATTACACCTATAAACCACTGTGCCAAATTTGAATAGGAACGATTGGTAAAAAACAGTGACTTTTGTCAATAACTTCGTTATTTCCGAAGATTGTAGGCCGTTCTTTCGCAAACATTAGCATTTTTAGATAAAACGTTTTTTCCTTTGATGGCTATAGATAAGGAAAGAGTTGCAAGGGTATACAAACTTTGATGCGGTCGAAGTTAGCCCCGGCCCTTTGGTTTTTTTTTCACTACTCAGGTTCCACTAATATAACACGATCCCCAAATTTTTCCCGCTTATAACATTCTCTTATATTTTTTTCCTTTGCTTCTCTCTCTTTTCTTTTGACTTCTTTTGGGTATCGAGAGGGAACGATAACGAGCGGTACTTTTTTTCCTGACGCGAATTCGCGACACAGCCAACGGCCACATATTTTTGCATTGGACAAATAAAATTTGCTTAAGGTTACAGTTAGATTGGAGTTTAAAAAGACGAAATTTTTGGGCCGCGTTTGGTTAGATTTTACATAGCCTTGTTTTTATACCCTTGCAGAGGGTATTATAAAATTGGTCAGATGTTTGTAACGCACAGAAGGAGACGTTTCCGACCCCATAAAGTATATATATTCTTGATCAGCATGAGAAGCTGAGTCGATATAGCCATGTCCGTCTGTCCGTCCGTCTGTGCAAATCAACTTCACGCTGTCATCTTAAGAGCTATCGGAATGAAATTTCATATTTGAGCTACTTTTAGCCGGGAGATAATAGAGTATGAAAATTGTCAGGATCGGACTACTATATCATATAGCTCTAGAACAAAAATTTTTGCAAAAATTGGAGTATCCCCATGAAATTTACCAATATAATAGAATTTGATATAAAATCTCAGATCCCAAAATTTGAGTTTGATCGGATAAATAGAACACAAGTTACAGTCAATACAAATCGGTTCTACGTCATCAGCAAATCAAACAGAGCACATGCATACACACACACAGACGTAGCGCTACACGAACCGTATGTATGTGTATGCGTGCGATGCTTTGGATGGTAGAAGAAGAAAAATTGTAGTAAGAAGAGTAATAATTTGAATGTTTTGTTTGTGTATTGATGAATTGAGTTGCAGGGAAATTTCAAAATGTAAAAATATTATTGCCAAGGACTGCAAGGGTATATAAACTTCGGCATAGCCGAAGTTAGCTTCTTTGATATTTTTTTCTTTGTTGCTGTTTTTTCTTCTCTTATCTTTTTTCGTCTTTTGTTTTCTTTGTTGCTTTAAACTTTACACTTTTCCCGTAGGCTTTGTGCCTTTTTTCCTTTTATATTTTTTTCTCTTTCTGGTCTCGCTGAGTTATGTATGTATTACTTTTTTTTCTCTCGCTTATAATACCCTCCCCGCAGGCAGGTTACCCCCGTCGTTGGTCTGCGATCGTAGGGCTGCGTTTGCGCGATGTACTCTAGCCCGACGTTTGGCTTCTACTAATTTCCTCTCCCAGAAAATAGCATACTCCAGCCTCTCCCAAAATTTTCGAAAATCAGGAGTTAGGCTGCCTCTTTTCTCTAGCAGTTGATTTGCCACCGCGACGTCAGTTATTATGTGTATGTTGAGAAATTTCTTCCGCAATTTATATGCCTATGAATAAGGACACTAAAATTTCGTTTGCCGTTGGCTCAAACATTTATATTTATTTTTCTTACTTTTTTGCCTTAAAAAGCCGAAATTAATTTTGGTGTACACCGCAATCTTTTAATTTGGCGACCATATCGCCTCTATTTATATCCGAGGTCGCTTCCCTTTCCTTTTTGTTGATGTTGACCTATCCTAGCTCTCCTTCCAAAGTCTCTCTTTCACCTTTGGCGTCATGCCCCCTTCAGAGAGAAACAAATTTACTAACTCGAAACTGCGGCATACTCTAAGGCGGGGCATATAAACGCCTCGCTCCAAACAGCTACAAGATACATATTTGAACTCCCCCCTGCCAAAATCAGACTTGGGGTTGAGGCGAACTGAAACCCCAATGGCTGACTCATTGGTAGCTGCTATTGCCGGATGTCTTATCTATGGTATCTACCAACCATTATCCGACACTATAACCTCTGGGATTTCGAAGGTGTGAAATAATTCCTTCCGCATATATTTAACCACCACATCGGCCTTTATTTTTTTCACAGCTTTAAGAAAAACAAAATTTTGAGTAATGATCAAAAACAATGAAAATTCCTATGTGCCCACTACGAGACCATGGATAATGGCCCATGAAATCTATAAAAAGTCTTTGAAAGAATCTTTCAGACTCTAGCTTTTTTCCCATAGGTGGTCTTAGGCTATAGTTCGGGGCTTTAGTGGCCTTGCATTCACTGCATCCGTTTATGTATGACATCACATCGTTAACTTATCCTGGCCAATAATAATACCATCTAATGCGTTCGAGAATCTTATGAATTCCATCATGGGAAGCGAGTGGATCATCATGAGCTTCCTTTAATATTTCTTGCACTAAGTTTAAAGGTATCCAAAGCTTCCAGACAATTAAAACTTTGCAGAGGGTCACCATTTGTGTGCTCAGCTTTCCGATAAACCGGATTATCCACCACCAGGGCCTGAGGGACCTGATTTTCCCAGGCGCCCAAGTATGGTAGACAGACCGTCAACTACACCTACGAGGGATATTGAGCAGGAGAATAATAACGTGTGGTAGGCAATCCGCCCACTACACCGACGTTGGAGCATTAATTCACGAGAATGGGCAAAGACAAAAACCAACAGTAAGTAGAGTGATGGAAAGAAAATCTGGTGTGATAAAGAAACTGAAAGCCAGAAAGGCTGAAATCTTGAGGCTACTAAACAGCCCAGATACAATTAATTGGAATACCTCGGTGAAATTACACGCCGAGGTAGAGTTTCAAAAAAACCAATTGAATGAAAGAAAAACTAAGGCCACAACCAAAATCCCATACTCTACAATACAAAACGTGGCAAAGCCAAAATTAAAAACGATTCCACAACCTGAAAAGGAAGTACCGAAGATAAAAATAGTCTGCCCAAACGACTGCGAGGGACCACTATACTCGCCGTACTGCGAGTATACTGTAGCCATTGCTACGGGATTCCAAAGTAAAAGCCAATCCCCAAGGAAACAAAGAAGTGTCCCCCTACAATACAGTGTATTATCAAACCTGGTTCAATGACCGGCACCGGTACCGCCTGAGCCCATAGGCCCCGGACATCAGCAGCTGAACCTCAACCTGCACTTGACTACAAGTATGAAAGGCAGAACGCTTTTTACGCCATCGATGGAGCATCAGCGTGCCAAACGGCGACGACCAGCTGATGCTAGAGGCTAGTTGCAGAAAATTAAAAATAAAATTTTTTACCTAAACAACTATGCGCTTTGAGTGCACTGCGATGCATATTTTTGTATGTACAATTGTGCAGCATTAAAAGCTGTCCAATTAGAGTGTGGCCTGAAAACAAAACAAACCAACAAACATTAAAACAAAATCAACTTAAAATCGTAATTAATGCAATTGATAAACACATATAATTAAAAAAAAAAAAAAAAAAAACCAAGAACAAAAACAAAAACAAAAATTGTTTCCTTTTTGACTATGCAAATATTATTCAGTAAAACAGGAAAACAAACATATTATGATAAAAAAGAAACACTTAAAAAATTTTTTTTTAAATAAATAAAAAAAAAAAAAAGAAAGTCATTAAATATGCATGAATCCATAACAATTTTTTTTTTATATTTCAAATAATATTCGTATTCAAGCAAATAAGACCGAAGCTTGAAATACTTATAAAACAAATAAATTTTAAAAGTAATTTCTAAACAAAGGTGTTGAGCTGTCTTTATGGGCTTTTGTTCCCTGTTTTTTTCTCCGTATTTGTTAGATTCAATTTATTAAATTAAAATATAGGATCGTTAGTCAGTGATGTCATTATTAGAATTATACAAAAAAAATTTTTAATAAACTCCATATGTTCGATAATACCATAAGTAAATTTGATGATATATCTCTTATACCCACAATGGGGTTAATAGAAACAACATCAGTGGACTCCACCGCTAATGTTATAAATAAAATCGAATCATCAAATACTGACTTGAGATTAACGAACATATTGTTATTGATAATTGTCGTAATAATGTGCGCATATGTTTTATATAAAGCTTATCTATTAAACAATAAATGTGTAACTAAAAGAGCCATAAGCCAAGCTAATGACCTAGATAAGATCTAAGAATACATATGCACACACGCAAATAAAGATTAAAAAAAAAAAGAAAATAACAAACAATTTTTTTTTGGAAAACAATGGCCACTCTTGATAATTATTTTGCAAGAATAAACGCTAGGCATCCCAGTATTGTCCAAGATATAATTGAGGTTTTTAGAAATGAGCAAATCAATTCACAACAAAACTCAATAAACTTGGTACAAATTAGGTCAGCTTACCTAAATATAACGAGAGAAGATTTCCTAAGGAGGCTCTAGGGTGCAGATGAGTTTCATCCTCACAGTACCATATGTATGCTGTTTTTCCAATGCAGCAGGTACATATCGTTTCTACCGAATGGAGGAACCGAGGCAGTAAGCCTACACGACCCTTTTTACAAATACAAGGAAATAAGGTATTGGATAGCCCACAACTACAAATTTAAAAAAAATATTGTAGATCTTATGGAGAAATCCATAAAAGTAGCTTAAAGTAGATTGTTATCTAAGACATCTTTACGTAAAGACGTGCCCGGATGGGTCCACAAACTTTTCAAGGACTCAATCGCGCTGATAGACATATCAGAATCGAGTACAGAACCAATAGATTTAACAGACTCAGATGTAGAAATAATAGATATAGAATAATAAAACCATAAACATTTTCGAAAGTTTTGTTATTTTTAACAAACTATGGTTACTTGGGATGATGTAATAGGAAAAGCTAGAATACACGCACAAAAATTAACTAAATCTTGTAAGTGCCTCTCGCAGAATTGAGAAACATCCCAAGACACAGTAACCAAACACACGAAAATAATAACTGAGAAGCTCCAAGCTATTAGAGCAGTAGTAGCAAATTTAAAAAAAATATTGTAGATCTTATGGAGAAATCCATAAAAGTAGCTTAAAGTAGATTGTCATCTAAGACATCTTTACGTAAAGACGTGCCCGGATGGGTCCACAAACTTTTCAAGGACTCAATCGCGCTGATAGACATATCAGAATCGAGTACAGAACCAATAGATTTAACAGACTCAGATGTAGAAATAATAGATATAGAATAATAAAACCATAAACATTTTCGAAAGTTTTGTTATTTTTAACAAACTATGGTTACTTGGGATGATGTAATAGGAAAAGCTAGAATACACGCACAAAAATTAACTAAATCTTGTAAGTGCCTCTCGCAGAATTGAGAAACATCCCAAGACACAGTAACCAAACACACGAAAATAATAACTGAGAAGCTCCAAGCTATTAGAGCAGTATTAACTGAGCACTATAGCAAACTAAAGGCATGGCAAAAAACAGCCGCAAATGCGTTCTACAGTAATACAACCAAAAAGCAATAACTGTGCTAAACAGAGACAATATTGAATTTAAACAAACATCTGATTTGGAAACTTCAATAGTACTGGAAGAAAAAACGCAACTAATGGCTGATGAAGATATAGGTCAAGAATAACCATCAGTGAGCTCTGATCAATCAATCATAAGTCATAATAAACCAGCAATTCCAAAAGGCAGCAACAAAATGACTCAAACAGTGGTAGAATTCATAAACACAGCCACCAGGCTGCTACCATACTTCGATGGTGATATTAAAAATCTGCCAGGTTTCATTGGGGCGCTTTGCGTACATGACACCATAAAAGAAACGCATCAAGCAGTAGCCATCGAAATCATAAAATCAAAATTGAAAGGACAAGCGGATAATACTCTAAGCTCTGAAACAACGATTGATGAAGTAATACGAAAACTATCAACAATCTTCAAGGGTGTATAAGTGGATCTTTTAACAGCAAAAATTAAAAATCTGCAGAGAACCCCCAATAACTGTTTCATACACAAAGGAGATTATTGAGTTGACCGACGCCCTTAAAGGCGCATATATTTCTTCCAACTGAACAAGCAATACCATACACTACCAAAGTGGCAGTAAATGCTATGGTAAGTCATACCAAAAGTCAAAGAGTCCAGTTACTAATGGAATCAGGAAACTTTGATTCAGCTAAAGAAGCCATCACTAGATTTACCTCTCTTTCAGTACAGTCGGGCTCCACAGAAAGTTCCCAAAATAATACCATTTTTTTGCCCAGCATAATGACCGCGGTAGACGCCGCTATAACAATAATGGTAACTGGAGAAACAACTCGAATTGGAACAATAACAACTCGAATTGGAGCAATAACGATGCCCACAGAGCCCAACAAGGCCGAAATTATTCACGCTACCGAAGAGGCGGCCGTGGAGGTGGACATAATAATAATAGACAAAACACAAATAACCTACAGAATGGTTATAACAACACAAATGTCCGAATTACCCAAAGCGACCAGGGAAACGGACAAGCTCCTCCAAATGCTCAAAATTAAAAAATAAAGTCTATTCTATAAACCTAAGTCTTAATAATTTCGTATCATTTAAGAATGTTAAAACCAATAAGAAAATAACATTCTTAATTGATACCGGTGCAGATATTTCAATAATAAAAGAAAATTCTGATGTATTTCACGACATCAAAGTAAACAAAACTGTAGACATTCGAGGCATAGGAGTAGGAGTAATAATCTCGAAAGGCCTAGTCTCAATTGAATTGCAGACAGATAAATATATTATTCCATACGAATTTCATCTGCTTCATTCAGATTTCGCAATCCCATGCGATGGAATAATAGGATAAGATTTCATAAAAACTTTTAATTACAAAATAGATTACAGCAATTCAGAAGATTGGTTTATACTTAGACCACAAAAATTAACGTACCCAATTTATGTTCCAATAACATTCAATTCTGGTAATAACTCAACACTTCTACAAGCAAGATCCCAAGTGGTACGCAAAATAGAACTATCTTTAGCAGAAGGTAACATTTTAATTCCGAATCAGGAAATTAAACCGTGCGTTTATGTTGCAAACACCATTGCAACAGCCCAAAGTACTTTTGTCCGATTCCTAAATACCACAGACAATGCCAAATAGTAGGCTTTAACAATTTAAAATTTGAATCACTTTCGAACTACGATATAGTTAAAAATACCAGATATAAGAAAAGAATCTGTAATTCATAAATTGAAGAAAAATTTCCCAACACTATTCAAAGACAAACTCGAAAAGTTATGCACTGAGTATAGTGATGTGTTCGGACTTGACACCGAACCGATAACATCAAATAAGTTTTATAAACAAAAATTAAGACTTAAGGATGATGAACCGGTATATGTGAAAAATTACCGGAGTCCGCATAGCCAAATAGACGAGATCCAGCGACAAGTTGGAAAGTTAATTGAACAGGGTATTGTTGAACCGTCTGTTTCGCCTTATAATAGCCCACTCTTACTAGTCCCAAAGAAAACTCTTTCGGGATCTAAAGAAAAAAACTCAAAAAACGTCAAATAAACAAAAAATTGCTGTCAGATAAGTTTCCGCTCCCCAGAATTGATGATATTCTTGATCAATCGGGAAGAGCAAAATATTTTTCTTGCCTTGACTTAATGTCAGGTTTTCATCAAATAGAACTAGAAGAAAAATCAAGAGATATAACGTCTTTTAACATCTAACATATCACAGTGCGAACAGACCATAGACCATTAACATATTTATTCTCCATGGTCAACCCGAGTTCAAAACTAACGCATGCGGCTAGAATTGGAAGAGTACGACTTTACAGTAGAGTATTTGAGAGGTAAAGATAATAAGTTATCCTTATCGCGGATAACTATATCCGAATTAAAAAATATGAGTACAAAATTCCTGAAAGTCACTACCAGGCAACAAAGTAGACAGAAAAACTGCGCAGTTAATAAAGAAGTACATTTGCCAAGGCAAAAACTTCAAAATGCTTCTAGGAAAGTTATGGCAAGAATTGAAGTTAGCGATTTGTATACCAATGGAATTTTCGACTTAGGTCAGTTCTTCCAAAGGCTTGAAATGCAAGCCAGTATACTTGAAATCAGCCAACTACAATTGGCACCGAGCGAAAAGATCTTTGAAATTATTTCAATAGATTCTTTTAAAAATATGGGCAATACTATATTGAAAACATTAAGAGTAGCGCTACTCCAGCCGGTGACCCTAATAGAAAATGAAAAAGAAAAAGAAGCAAAACTGTCTACATATCATAATGATCCAATTCAAGGAGGTCATACTGGCATTACCAGAATGCTGGCAAAAATCAAAAGACACTACTATTGGAAAAATATGGGACGCCATATCAAAGAGTACATAAGAAGATGTCATAAATGCCAGGTGTCAAAAACGACGACACATACGAAGACTCCCATGATAATTAAGTATTTTGTCAGATCGCATATCAATGTGACAATATACTCATTTTCATTATCTGATTTTGGTAGCGGACCTATTGTGTCCGGGTACATGTCATAACGCCCTTGGGCCTTATGACACACATTTTTGCGACATAAAGCCCACGGGCGCAATGACACTTTTAAATGTGACATAAAGCACGCCGGACTTTATTTCACTTTTTTATGGGCGTTATGACACGATTAAAGGGCTTTAAAAAATAAGAAAACAAAACAATTTCATTTTTTAAATATTTTATTGAAAAATTTTTCGGGCATTATGACACTCTTCAATTGTGTCATAGCGCCGTCGGGCGCCCACTTTTGGAGTGGGCGTTAAGACAGACTTAAAAGTGTCATAAGGCCCATAGGCGTTAAGACACAAAAATGTGTGTCATAAGGCCCTTGGGCGTTATGACATGTACCCGGACACAATAGGTCCGCTACCAAAATCAGATAATGAAAATGAGTATATTGTCACATTGATATGCGATCTGACAAAATACTTAATAGCCATTCCAGTTGCATCTAAGAGTGCAAGTAATGTAGCTAAAGCTATATTCGAAAATTGTATACTACAGTACGGTCCAATGAAAACACTCATTACGGACATGGGAACTGAGTATAAAAACCAAATTATAACAGATATATGCAAGTACATGAAGATTCAAAATCTGACATCTACAGCATACCACCACCAGACTATAGGGACAATAGAACGAAGTCATAGAATATTCAATGAATATATTCGTTCATACATATCAGCAGATAAGTCCGATTGGGATGCTTGGATACAATATTTCACTTATTGTTACAACACAACACCCTCGGCAGTGCATGAATATTGTCCATACGAACTAGTATTTGGAAGACTACCAAATCAGATCATAGATTTTAACAGATCCAATATACAATTTAGACGACTACTCTAAGGAAATAAAATTTAGAATAGAAATAGCATATAAAAGAGCTAGGATAATGTTAGAAAACCATAAGTTAAATAATAAAAAATACTACGACAAAAATATGTCCAAGTTCGACTTAAACATAAGAGATAAAGTTTTATTAAGAAAAGAAATAGGTCATAAATAGGATGCTAAATATATAGGGCCTTATAAGGTAGTGAGTATAGAAGAAAATGACAATACATTAATAGCATATGATAAGAATAAAAACCAGAAGGTTCATAAAAACAGATTAAAACCATTTTCGGAATGATCAACCGTAAAAATAATAACATACATTTTATAATTTTCATGATACTTAAGTAATTTTACAAAAAACAAAAAATAAACAAAAAATAAAAATCTTTATGGATTCATCTATTATAGAAAACAAATTTATGCAATTTCGAAAAACATTGAAAAACAAGAGAAAGAAAATTTGTCTGAAGAGACAAACAAAAAAAAAAAAAATTTACTATTATCAATAATCATTACAATAACTCCATAATATTACGTTATTCTCTAAAAAGGGGAGGTATAGTATATTCATACAAATAATCATTCAATACAATGAGCTCAACTTGTAATACTTTGTTGCAAGTATAAACAATTAAACATATACGCATTAAAATATAATTGTGCACTTGAATATGTTCATATGTATACATTGAAGTATTCACATAAACATATTCAAGTAAACATACAATCAAGCATGAACATATATGTATGTACATTTGTATATGCACATACATACATATATTCACATAAGCACTGTATGCACAAGCGTAACATGAGCTAGAGCCAGGCCAGCGTGTGACCGCTGACCAAGCACTTTGATGCATGCGCTCCAACAGTATGTATGTATGTACTTACACTCTCCCTCCCTTTTGTAGCTGTCGCATAAGTCGCAGCATAAGAATATATATGTAAACATAGGATAAGCAAAAGAATATTTATACCCTTGCAGAGGGTATTATAAAATTGGTCAGATGTTTGTAACGCACAGAAGGAGACGTTTCCGACCCCATAAAGTATATATATTCTTGATCAGCTTGAGAAGCTGAGTCGATATAGCCATGTCCGTCTGTCCGTCTGTCCGTCCGTCTGTGCGTATGCGTTTTACTCAGCCATCTTAAGAGATATCGGGTTGAAATTTTTTTTGGAGACTCTTTATTACCTGTGTGAGATAAAGTATGAAAATCATCGGGATCGCACTACTATATCATATATTGTTAAATAATCATTAAATGTGTTTTGAATTCAGTAGTTTGAAAAATATTTGAGCATATTCATAATACGACAACTAATGCGGTTGATGTATGAAATTTCACTTTTCTTATCGAATTAAATATAATAAAGAACTGCAAGGGTATATAAACTTCGGCAAGGCCGAAGTTAACTTCCATAGCTCGTTTCTGAATAAAATCAATCTGAATATTACCACAAAGCAACACAGACGTGTTCTTTATTCAAAACTCTGAACCAAAGGAACCCGGTCATTACATGGCGACCGTGACAAGTGTGACATATATATATTTTAATATATATATTTTTTTGAACTAAAAAAAAAAAAGTGATATTTATGCTGTTTACTTTGAGGGACCTGATTTTCCCAGGCGCCCAAGTATGGTAGACAGACCGTCAACTACACCTACGAGGGATATTGAGCAGGAGAATAATAACGTGTGGTAGGCAATCCGCCCACTACACCGACGTTGGAGCATTAATTCACGAGAATGGGCAAGGACAAAAACCAACAGTAAGTAGAGTGATGGAAAGAAAATCTGGTGTGGTAAAGAAACTGAAAGCCAGAAAGGCTGAAATCTTGAGGCTACTAAACAGCCCAGATACAATTAATTGGAATACCTCGGTGAAATTACACGCCGAGGTAGAGTTTCAAAAAAACCAATTGAATGAAAGAAAAAATAAGGCCACAACCAAAATCCCATACTCTTCAATACAAAACGTGGCAAAGCCAAAATTAAAAACGATTCCACAACCTGAAAAGGAAGTACCGAAGATAAAAATAGTCTGCCCAAACGACTGCGAGGGACCACTATACTCGCCGTACTGCGAGTATACTGTAGCCATTGCTACGGGACTCCAAAGTAAAAGCCAATCCCCAGGGAAACAAAGAAGTGTCCCCCTACAATACAGTGTATTATCAAACCTGGTTCAATGACCGGCACCGGTACCGTCTGAGCCCATAGGCCCCGGACATCAGCAGCTGAACCTCAACCTTCACTTGACTACAAGTATGAAAGGCAGGCCGCTTTTTACGCCATTGATGGAGCATCAGCGTGCCAAACGGCGACCACCAGCTGATGCTAGAGGCTAGTTGCAGAAAATTAAAAATAAAATTTTTTTACCTAAACAACTATGCGCTGCGTCGCACATTTTTTTTTTTTGAGTGCACTGCGATGCATATTTTTGTATGTACAATTGTGCAGCATTAAAAGCTGTCCAATTAGAGTGTGGCCTGAAAACAAAACAAACCAACAAACATTAAAACAAAATCAACTTAAAATCGTAATTAATGCAATTGATAAACACATATAATTAAAAAAAAAAAAAAAAAACCAAGAACAAAAACAAAAACAAAAATTGTTTCCTTTTTGACTATGCAAATATTATTCAGTAAAACAGGAAAACAAACATATTATGATAAAAAAGAAACACTTAAAAAATTTTTTTTTAAATAAATAAAAAAAAAAAAAAAAAGTCATTAAATATGCATGAATCCATAACAATTTTTTTTTTATATTTCAAGTAATATTCGTATTCAAGCAAATAAGACCGTAGCTTGAAATACTTATAAAACAAATAAATTTTAAAAGTAATTTCTAAACAAAGGTGTTGAGCTGTCTTTATGGGCTTTTCTTCCCTATTTTTTTCCCCGTATTTGTTAGATTCAATTTATTAAATTAAAATATCAGTGAGGTCATTATTAGAATTATACAAAAAAAAAATTTTAATGAACTCCATATGTTCGATAATACCATAAGTAAATTTGATGATATATCTCTTATACCCACAATGGGGTTAATAGAAACAAAATCAGTGGACTCCACTGCTAATGTTATAAATAAAATCGAATCATCAAATACTGACTTGAGATTAACGAACATATTGTTATTGATAATTGTCGTAATAATGTGCGCATATGTTTTATATAAAGCTTATCTATTACACAATAAATGTGTAACTAAACGAGCCATAAGCCAAGCTAATGACCTAGATAAGATCTAAGAATACATATGCACACACGCGAATAAAGATTAAAAAAAAAAAAAAGAAAATAACAAACAATTTTTTTTTGGAAAACAATGGCCACTCTTGATAATTATTTTGCAAGAATAAACGCTAGGCATCCCAGTATTGTCCAAGATATACTTGAGGTTTTTAGAAATGAGCAAATCAATTCACAACAAAACTCAATAAACTTGGTACAAATTAGGTCAGCTTACCTAAATATAACGAGAGAAGATTTCCTAAGGAGGCTCTAGGGTGCAGATGAGTTTCATCCTCACAGTACCATATGTATGCTGTTTTTCCAATGCAGCAGGTACATATCGTTTCTACCGAATGGAGGAACCCTTTTTATTCATACATCCATATTAATAGGCCTATCAAGTTAGTGTAGAATATGGATAAGATAGAAACCAAAAAGGCTACAAGAATATTTACCTTTCCTCGATTTCCTGATACAATCAGGTGAAACAAATCACAAATACAAGGAAATAAGGTATTGGATAGCCCACAACTACAAATTTAAAAAAAATATTGTAGATCTTATGGAGAAATCCATAAAAGTAGCTTAAAGTAGATTGTTATCTAAGACATCTTTACGTAAAGACGTGCCCGGATGGGTCCACAAACTTTTCAAGGACTCAATCGCGCTGATAGACATATCAGAATCGAGTACAGAACCAATAGATTTAACAGACTCAGATGTAGAAATAATAGATATAGAATAATAAAACCATAAACATTTTCGAAAGTTTTGTTATTTTTAACAAACTATGGTTACTTGGGATGATGTAATAGGAAAAGCTAGAATACACGCACAAAAATTAACTAAATCTTGTAAGTGCCTCTCGCAGAATTGAGAAACATCCCAAGACACAGTAACCAAACACACGAAAATAATAACTGAGAAGCTCCAAGCTATTAGAGCAGTATTAACTGAGCACTATAGCAAACTAAAGGCATGGCAAAAAACAGCCGCAAATGCGTTCTACAGTAATACAACCAAAAAGCAATAACTGTGCTAAACAGAGACAATATTGAATTTAAACAAACATCTGATTTGGAAACTTCAATAGTACTGGAAGAAAAAACGCAACTAATGGCTGATGAAGATATAGGTCAAGAATAACCATCAGTGAGCTCTGATCAATCAATCATAAGTCATAATAAACCAGCAATTCCAAAAGGCAGCAACAAAATGACTCAAACAGTGGTAGAATTCATAAACACAGCCACCAGGCTGCTACCATACTTCGATGGTGATATTAAAAATCTGCCAGGTTTCATTGGGGCGCTTTGCGTACATGACACCATAAAAGAAACGCATCAAGCAGTAGCCATCGAAATCATAAAATCAAAATTGAAAGGACAAGCGGATAATACTCTAAGCTCTGAAACAACGATTGATGAAGTAATACGAAAACTATCAACAATCTTCAAGGGTGTATAAGTGGATCTTTTAACAGCAAAAATTAAAAATCTGCAGAGAACCCCCAATAACTGTTTCATACACAAAGGAGATTATTGAGTTGACCGACGCCCTTAAAGGCGCATATATTTCTTCCAACTGAACAAGCAATACCATACACTACCAAAGTGGCAGTAAATGCTATGGTAAGTCATACCAAAAGTCAAAGAGTCCAGTTACTAATGGAATCAGGAAACTTTGATTCAGCTAAAGAAGCCATCACTAGATTTACCTCTCTTTCAGTACAGTCGGGCTCCACAGAAAGTTCCCAAAATAATACCATTTTTTTGCCCAGCATAATGACCGCGGTAGACGCCGCTATAACAATAATGGTAACTGGAGAAACAACTCGAATTGGAACAATAACAACTCGAATTGGAGCAATAACGATGCCCACAGAGCCCAACAAGGCCGAAATTATTCACGCTACCGAAGAGGCGGCCGTGGAGGTGGACATAATAATAATAGACAAAACACAAATAACCTACAGAATGGTTATAACAACACAAATGTCCGAATTACCCAAAGCGACCAGGGAAACGGACAAGCTCCTCCAAATGCTCAAAATTAAAAAATAAAGTCTATTCTATAAACCTAAGTCTTAATAATTTCGTATCATTTAAGAATGTTAAAACCAATAAGAAAATAACATTCTTAATTGATACCGGTGCAGATATTTCAATAATAAAAGAAAATTCTGATGTATTTCACGACATCAAAGTAAACAAAACTGTAGACATTCGAGGCATAGGAGTAGGAGTAATAATCTCGAAAGGCCTAGTCTCAATTGAATTGCAGACAGATAAATATATTATTCCATACGAATTTCATCTGCTTCATTCAGATTTCGCAATCCCATGCGATGGAATAATAGGATAAGATTTCATAAAAACTTTTAATTACAAAATAGATTACAGCAATTCAGAAGATTGGTTTATACTTAGACCACAAAAATTAACGTACCCAATTTATGTTCCAATAACATTCAATTCTGGTAATAACTCAACACTTCTACAAGCAAGATCCCAAGTGGTACGCAAAATAGAACTATCTTTAGCAGAAGGTAACATTTTAATTCCGAATCAGGAAATTAAACCGTGCGTTTATGTTGCAAACACCATTGCAACAGCCCAAAGTACTTTTGTCCGATTCCTAAATACCACAGACAATGCCAAATAGTAGGCTTTAACAATTTAAAATTTGAATCACTTTCGAACTACGATATAGTTAAAAATACCAGATATAAGAAAAGAATCTGTAATTCATAAATTGAAGAAAAATTTCCCAACACTATTCAAAGACAAACTCGAAAAGTTATGCACTGAGTATAGTGATGTGTTCGGACTTGACACCGAACCGATAACATCAAATAAGTTTTATAAACAAAAATTAAGACTTAAGGATGATGAACCGGTATATGTGAAAAATTACCGGAGTCCGCATAGCCAAATAGACGAGATCCAGCGACAAGTTGGAAAGTTAATTGAACAGGGTATTGTTGAACCGTCTGTTTCGCCTTATAATAGCCCACTCTTACTAGTCCCAAAGAAAACTCTTTCGGGATCTAAAGAAAAAAACTCAAAAAACGTCAAATAAACAAAAAATTGCTGTCAGATAAGTTTCCGCTCCCCAGAATTGATGATATTCTTGATCAATCGGGAAGAGCAAAATATTTTTCTTGCCTTGACTTAATGTCAGGTTTTCATCAAATAGAACTAGAAGAAAAATCAAGAGATATAACGTCTTTTAACATCTAACATATCACAGTGCGAACAGACCATAGACCATTAACATATTTATTCTCCATGGTCAACCCGAGTTCAAAACTAACGCATGCGGCTAGAATTGGAAGAGTACGACTTTACAGTAGAGTGTTTAAGAGGTAAAGATAATAAGTTATCCTTATCGCGGATAACTATATCCGAATTAAAAAATATGAGTACAAAAGTCCTGAAAGTCACTACCAGGCAACAAAGTAGACAGAAAAACTGCGCAGTTAATAAAGAAGTACTTTTGCCAAGGCAAAAACTTCAAAATGCTTCTAGGAAAGTTATGGCAAGAATTGAAGTTAGCGATTTGTATACCAATGGAATTCTCGACTTAGGTCAGTTCTTCCAAAGGCTTGAAATGCAAGCCAGTATACTTGAAATCAGCCAACTACAATTGGCACCGAGCGAAAAGATCTTTGAAATTATTTCAATAGATTCTTTTTAAAAATATGGGCAATACTATATTGAAAACATTAAGAGTAGCGCTACTCCAGCCGGTGACCCTAATAGAAAATGAAAAAGAAAAAGAAGCAAAACTGTCTACATATCATAATGATCCAATTCAAGGAGGTCATACTGGCATTACCAGAATGCTGGCAAAAATCAAAAGACACTACTATTGGAAAAATATGGGACGCCATAACAAAAGAGTACATAAGGAGATGTCATAAATGCCAGGTGTCAAAAACGACGACACATACGAAGACTCCCATGATAATAACACCAGCGAAGGCAATTGATAAAGTTATAGTGGACACAATAGGTCCGCTACCAAAATCAGATAATGAAAATGAGTATATTGTCACATTGATATGCGATCTGACAAAATACTTAATAGCCATTCCAGTTGCATCTAAGAGTGCAAGTAATGTAGCTAAAGCTATATTCGAAAATTGTATACTACAGTACGGTCCAATGAAAACACTCATTACGGACATGGGAACTGAGTATAAAAACCAAATTATAACAGATATATGCAAGTACATGAAGATTCAAAATCTGACATCTACAGCATACCACCACCAGACTTTAGGGACAATAGAACGAAGTCATAGAACATTCAATGAATATATTCGTTCATACATATCAGCAGATAAGTCCGATTGGGATGCTTGGATACAATATTTCACTTATTGTTACAACACAACACCCTCGGCAGTGCATGAATATTGTCCATACGAACTAGTATTTGGAAGACTACCAAATCAGATCATAGATTTTAACAGATCCAATATACAATTTAGACGACTACTCTAAGGAAATAAAATTTAGAATAGAAATAGCATATAAAAGAGCTAGGATAATGTTAGAAAACCATAAGTTAAATAATAAAAAATACTACGACAAAAATATGTCCAAGTTCGACTTAAACATAAGAGATAAAGTTTTATTAAGAAAAGAAATAGGTCATAAATAGGATGCTAAATATATAGGGCCTTATAAGGTAGTGAGTATAGAAGAAAATGACAATACATTAATAGCATATGATAAGAATAAAAACCAGAAGGTTCATAAAAACAGATTAAAACCATTTTCGGAATGATCAACCGTAAAAATAATAACATACATTTTATAATTTTCATGATACTTAAGTAATTTTACAAAAAACAAAAAATAAACAAAAAATAAAAATCTTTATGGATTCATCTATTATAGAAAACAAATTTATGCAATTTCGAAAAACATTGAAAAACAAGAGAAAGAAAATTTGTCTGAAGAGACAAACAAAAAAAAAATTTACTATTATCAATAATCATTACAATAACTCCATAATATTACGTTATTCTCTAAAAAGGGGAGGTATAGTATATTCATACAAATAATCATTCAATACAATGAGCTCAACTTGTAATACTTTGTTGCAAGTATAAACAATTAAACATATACGCATTAAAATATAATTGTGCACTTGAATATGTTCATATGTATACATTGAAGTATTCACATAAACATATTCAAGTAAACATACAATCAAGCATGAACATATATGTATGTACATTTGTATATGCACATACATACATATATTCACATAAGCACTGTATGCACAAGCGTAACATGAGCTAGAGCCAGGCCAGCGTGTGACCGCTGACCAAGCACTTTGATGCATGCGCTCCAACAGTATGTATGTATGTACTTACACTCTCCCTCCCTTTTGTAGCTGTCGCATAAGTCGCAGCATAAGAATATATATGTAAACATAGGATAAGCAAAAGAATATTTTCTGAATAAAATCAATCTGAATATTACCACAAAGCAACACAGACGTGTTCTTTATTCAAAACTCTGAACCAAAGGAACCCGGTCATTACATGGCGACCGTGACAAGTGTGACATATATATATTTTAATATATATATTTTTTTGAACTAAAAAAAAAAAAGTGATATTTATGCTGTTTACTTTGAGGGACCTGATTTTCCCAGGCGCCCAAGTATGGTAGACAGACCGTCAACTACACCTACGAGGGATATTGAGCAGGAGAATAATAACGTGTGGTAGGCAATCCGCCCACTACACCGACGTTGGAGCATTAATTCACGAGAATGGGCAAGGACAAAAACCAACAGTAAGTAGAGTGATGGAAAGAAAATCTGGTGTGGTAAAGAAACTGAAAGCCAGAAAGGCTGAAATCTTGAGGCTACTAAACAGCCCAGATACAATTAATTGGAATACCTCGGTGAAATTACACGCCGAGGTAGAGTTTCAAAAAAACCAATTGAATGAAAGAAAAAATAAGGCCACAACCAAAATCCCATACTCTTCAATACAAAACGTGGCAAAGCCAAAATTAAAAACGATTCCACAACCTGAAAAGGAAGTACCGAAGATAAAAATAGTCTGCCCAAACGACTGCGAGGGACCACTATACTCGCCGTACTGCGAATATACTGTAGCCATTGCTACGGGACTGCAAAGTAAAAGCCAATCCCCAGGGAAACAAATAAGTGTCCCCCTACAATACAGTGTATTATCAAACCTGGTTCAATGACCGGCACCGGTACCGCCTGAGCCCATTGGCCCCGGACATCAGCAGCTGAACCTCAACCTTCACTTGACTACAAATATGAAAGGCAGGCCGCTTTTTACGCCATTGATGGAGCATCAGCGTGCCAAACGGCGACGACCAGCTGATGCTAGAGGCTAGTTGCAGAAAATTAAAAATAAAATTTTTTTACCTAAACAACTATGCGCTGCGTCGCACATTTTTTTTTTTGAGTGCACTGCGATGCATATTTTTGTATGTACAATTGTGCAGCATTAAAAGCTGTCCAATTAGAGTGTGGCCTGAAAACAAAACAAACCAACAAACATTAAAACAAAATCAACTTAAAATCGTAATTAATGCAATTGATAAACACATATAATTAACAAAAAAAAAAAAAAAACCAAGAACAAAAACAAAAACAAAAATTGTTTCCTTTTTGACTATGCAAATATTATTCAGTAAAACAGGAAAACAAACATATTATGATAAAAAACAAACACTTAAAAAATTTTTTTTTAAATAAATAAAAAAAAAAAAGAAAGTCATTAAATATGCATGAATCCATAACAATTTTTTTTTTTATATTTCAAATAATATTCTTATTCAAGCAAATAAGACCGTAGCTTGAAATACTTATAAAACAAATAAATTTTAAAAGTAATTTCTAAACAAAGGTGTTGAGCTGTCTTTATGGGCTTTTCTTCCCTATTTTTTTCCCCGTATTTGTTAGATTCAATTTATTAAATTAAAATATCAGTGAGGTCATTATTAGAATTATACAAAAAAAAAATTTTAATGAACTCCATATGTTCGATAATACCATAAGTAAATTTGATGATATATCTCTTATACCCACAATGGGGTTAATAGAAACAAAATCAGTGGACTCCACTGCTAATGTTATAAATAAAATCGAATCATCAAATACTGACTTGAGATTAACGAACATATTGTTATTGATAATTGTCGTAATAATGTGCGCATATGTTTTATATAAAGCTTATCTATTACACAATAAATGTGTAACTAAAAGAGCCATAAGCCAAGCTAATGACCTAGATAAGATCTATATACATATACACACACGCGAATAAAGATTAAAAAAAAAAAAAGAAAATAACAAACAATTTTTTTTTGGAAAACAATGGCCACTCTTGATAATTATTTTGCAAGAATAAACGCTAGGCATCCCAGTATTGTCCAAGATATAATTGAGGTTTTTAGAAATGAGCAAATCAATTCACAACAAAACTCAATCAACTTGGTACAAATTAGGTCAGCTTACCTAAATATAACGAGAGAAGATTTCCTAAGGAGGCTCTAGGGTGCAGATGAGTTTCATCCTCACAGTACCATATGTATGCTGTTTTTCCAATGCAGCAGGTACATATCGTTTCTACCGAATGGAGGAACCCTTTTTATACATACATCCATATTAATAGGCCTATCAAGTTAGTGTAGAATATGGATAAGATAGAAACAAAAAAGCTACAAGAATATTTACCTTTCCTCGATTTCCTGATACAATCAGGTGAAACAAATCACAAATACAAGGAAATAAGGTATTGGATAGCCCACAACTACAAATTTAAAAAAAATATTGTAGATCTTATGGAGAAATCCATAAAAGTAGCTTAAAGTAGATTGTTATCTAAGACATCTTTACGTAAAGACGTGCCCGGATGGGTCCACAAACTTTTCAAGGACTCAATCGCGCTGATAGACATATCAGAATCGAGTACAGAACCAATAGATTTAACAGACTCAGATGTAGAAATAATAGATATAGAATAATAAAACCATAAACATTTTCGAAAGTTTTGTTATTTTTAACAAACTATGGTTACTTGGGATGATGTAATAGGAAAAGCTAGAATACACGCACAAAAATTAACTAAATCTTGTAAGTGCCTCTCGCAGAATTGAGAAACATCCCAAGACACAGTAACCAAACACACGAAAATAATAACTGAGAAGCTCCAAGCTATTAGAGCAGTAGTAGCAAATTTAAAAAAAATATTGTAGATCTTATGGAAAAATCCATAAAAGTAGCTTAAAGTAGATTGTCATCTAAGACATCTTTACGTAAAGACGTGCCCGGATGGGTCCACAAACTTTTCAAGGACTCAATCGCGCTGATAGACATATCAGAATCGAGTACAGAACCAATAGATTTAACAGACTCAGATGTAGAAATAATAGATATAGAATAATAAAACCATAAACATTTTCGAAAGTTTTGTTATTTTTAACAAACTATGGTTACTTGGGATGATGTAATAGGAAAAGCTAGAATACACGCACAAAAATTAACTAAATCTTGTAAGTGCCTCTCGCAGAATTGAGAAACATCCCAAGACACAGTAACCAAACACACGAAAATAATAACTGAGAAGCTCCAAGCTATTAGAGCAGTATTAACTGAGCACTATAGCAAACTAAAGGCATGGCAAAAAACAGCCGCAAATGCGTTCTACAGTAATACAACCAAAAAGCAATAACTGTGCTAAACAGAGACAATATTGAATTTAAACAAACATCTGATTTGGAAACTTCAATAGTACTGGAAGAAAAAACGCAACTAATGGCTGATGAAGATATAGGTCAAGAATAACCATCAGTGAGCTCTGATCAATCAATCATAAGTCATAATAAACCAGCAATTCCAAAAGGCAGCAACAAAATGACTCAAACATTGGTAGAATTCATAAACACAGCCACCAGGCTGCTACCATACTTCGATGGTGATATTAAAAATCTGCCAGGTTTCATTGGGGCGCTTTGCGTACATGACACCATAAAAGAAACGCATCAAGCAGTAGCCATCGAAATCATAAAATCAAAATTGAAAGGACAAGCGGATAATACTCTAAGCTCTGAAACAACGATTGATGAAGTAATACGAAAACTATCAACAATCTTCAAGGGTGTATAAGTGGATCTTTTAACAGCAAAAATTAAAAATCTGCAGAGAACCCCCAATAACTGTTTCATACACAAAGGAGATTATTGAGTTGACCGACGCCCTTAAAGGCGCATATATTTCTTCCAACTGAACAAGCAATACAATACACTACCAAAGTGGCAGTAAATGCTATGGTAAGTCATACCAAAAGTCAAAGAGTCCAGTTACTAATGGAATCAGAAAACTTTGATTCAGCTAAAGAAGCCATCACTAGATTTACCTCTCTTTCAGTAGAGTCGGGCTCCACAGAAAGTTCCCAAAATAATACCATTTTTTATGCCCAGCATAATGACCGCGGTAGACGCCGCTATAACAATAATGGTAACTGGAGAAACAACTCGAATTGGAACAATAACAACTCGAATTGGAGTAATAACGATGCCCACAGAGCCCAACAAGGCCGAAATTATTCACGCTACCGAAGAGGCGGCCGTGGAGGTGGACATAATAATAATAGACAAAACACAAATAACCTACAGAATGGTTATAACAACACAAATGTCCCAATTACCCAAAGCGACCAGGGAAACGGACAAGCTCCTCCAAATGCTCAAAATTAAAAAATAAAGTCTATTCTATAAACCTAAGTCTTAATAATTTCGTATCATTTAAGAATGTTATAACCAATAAGAAAATAACATTCTTAATTGATACCGGTGCAGATATTTCAATAATAAAAGAAAATTCTGATGTATTTCACGACATCAAAGTAAACAAAACTGTAGACATTCGAGGCATAGGAGTAGGAGTAATAAAGTCGAAAGGCCTAGTCTCAATTGAATTGCAGACAGATAAATATATTATTCCATACGAATTTCATCTGCTTCATTCAGATTTCGCAATCCCATGCGATGGAATAATAGGATAAGATTTCATAAAAACTTTTAATTACAAAATAGATTACAGCAATTCAGAAGATTGGTTTACACTTAGACCACAAAAATTAACGTACCCAATTTATGTTCCAATAACATTCAATTCTGGTAATAACTCAACACTTCTACAAGCAAGATCCCAAGTGGTACGCAAAATAGAACTATCTTTAGCAGAAGGTAACATTTTAATTCCGAATCAGGAAATTTAACCGGGCTTTTATGTTGCAAACACCATTGCAACAGCCCAAAGTACTTTTGTCCGATTCTTAAATACCACAGATAAATTCCAAATAGTAGGCTTTAACAATTTAAAATTTGAATCACTTTCGAACTACGATATAGTTAAAAATACCAGATATAAGAAAAGAATCTGTAATTCATAAATTGAAGAAAAAAAATTTCCCAACACTATTCAAAGACAAACTCGAAAAGTTATGCACTGAGTATAGTGATGTGTTCGGACTTGACACCGAACCGATAACATCAAATAAGTTTTATAAACAAAAATTAAGACTTAAGGATGATGAACCGGTATATGTGAAAAATTACCGGAGTCCGCATAGCCAAATAGACGAGATCCAGCGACAAATTGGAAAGTTAATTGAACAGGGTATTGTTGAACCGCCTGTTTCGCCTTATAATAGCCCACTCTTACTAGTCCCAAAGAAAACTCTTTCGGGATCTAAAGAAAAAAACTCAAAAAACGTCAAATAAACAAAAAATTGCTGTCAGATAAGTTTCCGCTCCCCAGAATTGATGATATTCTTGATCAATTGGGAAGAGCAAAATATTTTTCTTGCCTTGACTTAATGTCACGTTTTCATCAAATAGAACTAGAAGAAAAATCAAGAGATATAACGTCTTTTAACATCTAACATATCACAGTGCGAACAGACCATAGACCATTAACATATTTATTCTCCATGGTCAACCCGAGTTCAAAACTAACGCATGCGGCTAGAATTGGAAGAGTACGACTTTACAGTAGAGTATTTAAGAGGTAAAGATAATAAGTTATCCTTATCGCGGATAACTATATCCGAATTAAAAAATATGAGTACAAAAGTCCTGAAAGTCACTACCAGGCAACAAAGTAGACAGAAAAACTGCGCAGTTAATAAAGAAGTACTTTTGCCAAGGCAAAAACTTCAAAATGCTTCTAGGAAAGTTATGGCAAGAATTGAAGTTAGCGATTTGTATACCAATGGAATTCTCGACTTAGGTCAGTTCTTCCAAAGGCTTGAAATGCAAGCCAGTATACTTGAAATCAGCCAACTACAATTGGCACCGAGCGAAAAGATCTTTGAAATTATTTCAATAGATTCTTTTAAAAATATGGGCAATACTATATTGAAAACATTAAGAGTAGCGCTACTCCAGCCGGTGACCCTAATAGAAAATGAAAAAGAAAAAGAAGCAAAACTGTCTACATATCATAATGATCCAATTCAAGGAGGTCATACTGGCATTACCAGAATGCCGGCAAAAATCAAAAGACACTACTATTGGAAAAATATGGGACGCCATAACAAAAGAGTACATAAGGAGATGTCATAAATGCCAGGTGTCAAAAACGACGACACATACGAAGACTCCCATGATAATAACACCAGCGAAGGCAATTGATAAAGTTATAGTGGACACAATAGGTCCGCTACCAAAATCAGATAATGAAAATGAGTATATTGTCACATTGATATGGGATCTGACAAAATACTTAATAGCCATTCCAGTTGCATCTAAGAGTGCAAGTAATGTAGCTAAAGCTATATTCGAAAATTGTATTATACAGTACGGTCCAATGAAAACACTCATTACGAACATGGGAACTGAGTATAAAAACCAAATTATAACAGATATATGCAAGTACATGAAGATTCAAAATCTGACTTTAGGGACAATAGAACGAAGTCATAGAACATTCAATGAATATATTCGTTCATACATATCAGCAGATAAGTCCGATTAGGATGCTTGGATACAATATTTCACTTATTGTTACACCCTCGGCAGTGCATGAATATTGTCCATACGAACTAGTATTTGGAAGAGTACCAAATCAGTTCATAGATTTTAACAAAATAGATAGAATAGATCCAATATACAGTTTAGACGACTACTCTAAGGAAATAAAATTTAGAATAGAAATAGCATATAAAAGAGCTAGGATAATGTTAGAAAACCATAAGTTAAATAATAAAAAATACTACGACAAAAATATGTCCAAGTTCGACTTAAACATAAGAGATAAAGTTTTATTAAGAAAAGAAATAGGTCATAAATAGGATGCTAAATATATAGGGCCTTATAAGGTAGTGAGTATAGAAGAAAATGACAATACATTAATAGCATATGATAAGAATAAAAACCAGAAGGTTCATAAAAACAGATTAAAACCATTTTCGGAATGATCAACCGTAAAAATAATAACATACATTTTATAATTTTCATGATACTTAAGTAATTTTACAAAAAACAAAAAATAAACAAAAAATAAAAATCTTTATGGATTCATCTATTATAGAAAACAAATTTATGCAATTTCGAAAAACATTGAAAAACAAGAGAAAGAAAATTTGTCTGAAGAGACAAACAAAAAAAAAAAAAAATTTACTATTATCAATAATCATTACAATAACTCCATAATATTACGTTATTCTCTAAAAAGGGGAGGTATAGTATATTCATACAAATAATCATTCAATACAATGAGCTCAACTTGTAATACTTTGTTGCAAGTATAAACAATTAAACATATACGCATTAAAATATAATTGTGCACTTGAATATGTTCATATGTATACATTGAAGTATTCACATAAACATATTCAAGTAAACATACAATCAAGCATGAACATATATGTATGTACATTTGTATATGCACATACATATATTCACATAATGTTATGGCTGGGTTGTTTTTTTTGTTTCTGGTTATCGATAAGTCGGGAAATTCTATGTAGTGTTGGATAATGGAGACGGGATGGTAGGGAATTTTTCCCCTCAAACGGGTAATGGAGCGGGTAACGAATGAGAAGATCGGTCGCCCGGCTTTTCAAATCTGAGAGAGGATTTCGGAGTTGGGACTGTTCCTGGTCGGGATAGTCGGGACAGATGGTCAAATCGGTCGAAGCAGTTCTCGAGAGTGGTTGGTTATTGCGAGAGCCTAATAAGAAAAAGTAAAAGAAAAAAAAAATCCAAAGAAGGAAATAAAGTGATGTGAGGATTCAGAAAAGTTTTATACCGTGATTTCTTTCAAGAGGGAAGCCAAATCCTGGGTATATGCCCATACGGGATTGGACAAAATAAAGGGGTAAGTGAATATTCCATATTCAGGGATGGCCCAGGGGAGTTGGTCCTAATATTATCCTCACCTTCGGGATTCTCCGTACAGGCCAACCAAATCGGCAGTCATCAGAGGTCAGGCCGCATATTTTCGTGGCCTGGCCAAGTTTTTTTATTCCCTCCATGAGTATGAAGATTCTCCATGGCCTCGTGACCACCACATGTTTCGCCTTCAGGAGAAAATTGCAAATTGAAAAAGAAGGCGGTCCGGCCTGAACACGAGTTTAACCTAAATTTTCCACAGAGGCCGGCGCGGGACAAATTCCATAAATTATCCTTCGGGAGTCGTGAGGTGAATCTGTTACACGAGTGATCACCAAATAAGTTCCCGCACTAGACCGATTTATTTTAAAATTGTAATCCCCCGTCTATTTTTATCCCCTTCGTTTTTATATATATGCATATTCATACAGAGCCAATTTATTTCCTAAATCACGCATAACTATTTATTTATTCAGATAACTTTATCCTAATTATTTATTTAAATGGTACAAAAAACCAACAGCATCAGGACGAATAATTAACTTTAACTCCAAACATCCGAAGTCGATGATAATGAATACAGCAAGAGGTTGTATACAACGAATGCTTAATATATCGGACCCAATTTTTCATGAAGAAACGAAGGAAGAAATACGACGAATTTTAAAGGATAATGACTTTCCAAACCACACCATAAGGACTTTACTAAAATCTCGTAATAAAAAAACCAACAAAGATGTTCCGACAAAACGCTTTATGTCCGTCACATATGTCCCACAACTATCGGAAAGATTAGCAAACTCAGATTGCTATGACATCGAACAAATACAGATAGCACATAAACCCAATAACACACTACGGAGTATTTTTAACAGAACAAAAAGTAGGATTGATACGATGGACAAGAGCAACGTAGTATATAAAATACCGTGCAATGGGACTAATGAAGAAAACTGTGATAAAATATATATAGGGACAACAAAATCGAGGCTAAAAACAAGACTATCGCAACATAGATCTGACTATAAACTTCGTCAACACTCCAATGCACCAAAAACGGCACTTATGGCCCACTGTGCCGCCAGTGGACATTCCCCAAATTTTGACGAAGTAAACATAATAGACCAAGAACAACATTACAACAAACGTTACACTTTGGAGATGCTGCACATAATAAATACCCCGACAAATATAAGACTTAATTATAAGGTAGATACGGACAACTGCGCGCATTTATACAGGCATTTATTAGGGACAAATCAGTGTGTAGCTCCACGTCACAGTGTGCGGACGTGTAAAACTAAGTAGGTGTTTTCTTGTTGTTAAATTAATATAATGTCAATCACAATTCAATGTTATTTATAGTTGACCTGAAGACGAAACATATTCCAACACCATGGCTTATGCAGAAATTAAGTCCAACTATAACAAATATAAGACGGTGATTAACAAGTATCAATCAACAACAAAGAAATTAGTAAAACTTAAGTCTAGCATAAAATTTCTCTTAAAATGTAGGAAATCAAAATTAGTCCCAAAATTTATCAGCAATAACTCAAAATACAAGATGATTTTTACAAAAGATACTGACACACATTCGGACATTAACAAAATATTAGAAAGACATACGCATAATTTTCACACAAAGATATTAAGCTTATTAATAAAACATAAACATAACATACTAGCCAGACAAAAGAAAGAGAAGGAAAAAGCAACAAAAAAGTTACAAGAACAGCTGGACGAAAATGATTTTAAAACATTTATGAAGAGTGAGAACACAATAGCCGAAAAATTAACAACAACTTTGAAGAGACATCATGAATCCAAGCATGAGAGACTACGAAAACAACGGAACAGCGTTCTCTTGAACAACAACAACAACAACACAAACGATTGGTTTGTAAATAAGACGAATATAGAATTCCCGAACGACGTAAAAGCGTTACTGGCGAAAGGCCCTAAGTTCGCAATCCCAGTAGAGAAGAGAAAATTCCCTCTCTTTAAATATATAGCAGACGGAGAGGAGCTAGTACAGACTCTTAAAGAAAAAGAAAAACAAGAGGAAGCACGCACAAAATTCTCTTTATTAATAAAAGACCACAAAACATCTAACAAAGAAGACGCAGCTGATCGTGCAATACTTGACACAGTGGAACAAACAAGGAAATTTCTTAGACAGAATGATGACATATTAATTTTAACTTCAGATAAAGGAAATAAGACTGTTGCAATGGATAAGACTGAGTATGACAAAAAAATGGATAGTATACTTAACGATTTAAATACATATAGAACCTTAAGGAAGGACCCAACCACTAGACTACAGACCAAAAACAACGAATTGGTAGAAAAACTATACAAACATGAACTTATTTCACGGACCGAAAGAAATAAGCTGATAACAACCACATCAATTCCACCAAGAATATATGGATTACCTAAAATTCACAAAGAAGGTACGCCATTGAGACCAATCTGTTCATCAATTGGTTCTCCATCATACGGACTGATTTCGTAGGGGGGTTGAATTTCCTAAGTAGGCAGCTAAATGAATTTTTCCTTAAAATGTCTTCCTTCAAGAAATTGGGTACTGCAGCAATCTCACTTCAATGTTCTGTTTTATTCACTTGTAAGTTTGACACTAAACCTAGCTTAATTAAGAGCAGGGCACCAAGCCCCGCTTGGAGCGAAGTGTGGGGAGTTCTTTCGTGGGGAGAGCGATGGGCACCATCGGGAGAGCGGCGCGAGGTGAAAGCTTCCGCCTCCTTTAACCCTTGTGTTGCCCGGTTGGGCATAAACATGCTCCCCCCCTTGCAGGAGTGCAAGACCCAGGCAGTTTAATGGCACGCTCCGGACAGGGTCCAGCCAAAAACTGTGCGCATCGCAATCGGCCGCCCGCCAACCCCAGGTAGACTCCCTTCTAGCATGACCTCCGTGATCACATCCGCGCCCAAGACCAGAGACACTGACGACGGTCGGTAGAACGTCTCATCCGCCAGGACGATGCCCTCAAACTTTTTGGCGATTTGTGGGTCCACCGGAGCGCTTGGAGTGCGGCAGCACAAGCCATCGACCACCTTCAGGATCGCCTCCAATCGCCATCCTTCACTGATTGGGGACCGGATCACTGCTGCCACCGCTTTCTCTGCCCCTATATTGACGGCTGTCAACTTGAAGGCCGTGGCCAATGACGTCGCCATCGACGATACCGCAGAACAAGGGTCCACCAGGGCCTTCACGTCGAAGGTTTTTCCCTCCGTCTCAATACGCACCATCGCCGTGGGCATCAGATGCGGATTGCGGTGCTGCAGCAGTGTGGTCAAGGTCAGTTTCGGGTCGGAGGCTGGCGTTGGCGCGACCCTTCGTCTGGAGGACTCGGGGGTGACTCGGCGGACGACGGAGCTTGGAGTGCGTCGACGTGGCTGTTCATGGAAGTGAAGCAGCGTGTGGTGATCCTCCTCACAGATTCGGCACTTATCACCGCTTAAGCAGCTTCCTCCGGAATGTTGGTGGGCCAGGCAATTGGCGCAGTACTTATTCGCCAGCACTGCCCTCATCCTCTTCTCCACGTTCAGCCGCAGGAAGCGACGGCATCGCTTCAGAGGATGGATTCCGCGACAGACTCGGCAACGGAAGGACTCAGTTCCTCGCGAACATCTGCGCTCCTCTTTCGATGCCTGTACTGAACGCGGTCTCGGAGCCATGGAAACGGGATCTAGGTTGACGAATATCAGGAAGCTGCCGGGACAAATAATGAAGAAAGCGGATTAATGTAGGACGATAGAACACATATTACTACTGGCAGCTCGGCCCTTCTTACTTGGGAGGAAGGACCAAGTGCTGGACGCTACTGTAGTTTTACGTAATGGGTTTGAATTCTTTCTTCTGGAGGAAGAAAGATCAACTTTGCGACGGGACGCTTCACAATACCGCGAGCGGTAAGCAGTTCGACGACGCGGACATTGCCGTCACTGCCAGGGTGTGTCTGGTGGATTCGCCCGAGACGCCATTCATTAAATGGAAGATTGTCGTCTTTGAGTACCACCAGATCGCCCACTTCAAGATTTTTAGAAGGGAATCGCCACTTATTGCGCTTATGTAGCTCCTTCAGATACTCGTCTTTCCATCGGGTGCAGAAATGCTGACTCACGGCCTTCAGACGCTGCCACCGGTTAATGATAGACGGTACCTGATCCTTGATTTCAGGTTCCGTCACGGATAGCAATGGACCGCCAACTAGGAAATGGCCTGGGGTCAAAGCTAAAGAGTCGGTGGGGTCTTCAGACATAGGAGAAATCGGCCGCGAGTTCAAACACGCCTCTACCTTAGCCAGCAGCGTAGAGAACTCTTCAAAAGTATACCTTTGGTTGGAAGTGGCCTTGTAGAACAGAGTTTTAAAACTCTTAACTCCAGCCTCCCACAACCCTCCCATGTGTGGTGCCCCGGGAGGGATGAAATGCCAGGACAGATTCTGATGGCTGTAGTGGGATAATATTTTCTGCTGGGTAGAATTTAGGAAATCTTTTTCAAGCACTCTGGATGCACCTACGAAGTTTTTTCCGTTGTCGGACTGCACTTGCTGGGGACACCCTCGCCTCGATACAAAGCGAGCGAATGCTGCCAGAAATGCTTCGGTACTCAAATCCGAAGTTGCCTCAAGGTGAATGGCTTTGGTGGAAAAGCAAACAAAGACACACACATATCCCTTTGATATGCGGCAAGCGCGGCCGGTGAAACTCTTGATGTCGAAGGGACCTGCAAAATCTATACCGGTGGTCGTGAAAGGACGTGCGAAAGTAGTTCGCTGGGCCGGAAGGGTGCCCATTAGCTGTGATTGCAGCCTTCTTTTATAAATCACACAGACTTTGCATGAATTGACCACCGATTTTACTAGATTCCGCAGTCTTGGAATCCAGTATCTCTGTCGGATGAGACGGACTACCAGTTGGCTGCCCCCATGGAGAGAGATCTGATGCGTGAAAAGCACCAACAGCCGGGACAACGGACTTACTACTGGCAACAGAATGGGGTTACGCTCATCGTAACTAAGGGCCGCTGCTTGTTGCACGCGCCCACATGCTCGGATCACACCTGATGCGTCAATGAAAGGATTCAAATTGAGAATGGTGCTAGACGTGGGCAGAGATTTCTTCTGCTGTAGACACCGATGTTCCGTCGGAAAGTAATCACGCTGAGTGACTCGGATCAACGCCTGGAGTACTTGATTGATCTCGCTAGAGGTCACCTCCCCGGAGTAATCGTTTGGCAGTTTACGACACCTTCTGCCGAAACGGATCACATATGCTATCACTCGTAAGGCACGTGCCAGATTGGAAAAACGAGATAATATCTCGTTGGCTGGCTTAGCGATCGCGACGTGGACCTTCACTACCCGCTTCTCCAAGGCAGTGTCTAGTGGGAGTGGTGTCGCTCGCTGCCAGGACTCTTGTGGTTCCCGTAGCCATGGTGGGCCGTGCCACCACAAATCCTTGTGTACCAATTCCTGCGCACTCAGGCCGCGGCTAGGGAGATCTGCTGGGTTGTCCTCTGAACGAACGTGATTCCATGGGGCGTCATTTGTTGCCGTCACAATCTTTGCTACCCGATTTGCGACAAACGTTGTCCATGTGCAGGGTGGCTTGTTTAACCACGACAGTACGACGGTGGAGTCTGACCAATAAAAAGCCTCCGCATTATCAACTGGAAGTTGCGGAAGAACTGCAGCTGCCAGTTCCGCTAAAAGTGTAGCTCCGCATAATTCAAGGCGGGGCAATGAAACCGTTTTAACCGGGGCGACTCTAGATTTCGCTGCAAGAAGGCAGCATGATATGCCTTGGTCATTGCTAACGCGCACGTAAATTGCGGCACCATAAGCCCGCTGTGACGCATCGCAAAAACAATGGAATTGGATGTCGGAATTTGGGTCATGAAGAACCCATCGTGGAATTCGGATCTGGTCAAGGAAGGAGTAGCTCTTTGTAAAATCCTGCCACCTGTGATGGAGTTCACTGGGCAATTGATCATCCCACCCTAGCTCTTGTAACCAGAGCTCTTGCATAAACACCTTGGCTTGAATCACAAAGGGAGCCAGCCAGCCAGCGGGATCGAATAACTTGGCGATCTGCCCGAGGACTTCTCGCTTAGTATAAGCTGACTTGACATCTTGGGGTGAGATGACAAAATAAAACTCATCCGTAGTCGCTTTCCATCGGATTCCCAGTGTTTTCGCTGTGCTGGCCTCTTCGATGTCGAGGAAATCAGCATTCAGTAAATGACTCTTTGGAATACAACTGAGCACGCTCTTCACATTCGATGTCCATTTGCGCAAGGGAAAGCCAGCTGAACCAAGAGCGTCTTGAAGTTCATTGACCATTGCGATTGCCGTTGTTTCATTATGAGCCCCTGCCAGGACATCATCGACATACATATAGGACTTGATAATATCGCTAGCCAAAGGAAATTTGGATTGTACATCACTTGCGAGTTGCTGAAGTACTCGGATGGCTAAGAACGGAGCACAGTTAATGCCAAACGTGACGGTATTCAGCTCGTAATCACCAAGTTGCCCCTCTTTATTTCGGAACAGGATCCTCTGAAATGGCGTATGGATTGGATCGACCATAATTTGGCGGTACATTTTTGTGATGTCGGCATTGAAAACTACTCGGAAAAAACGCCACTTGAGAATCTGAGTAGTGAGATCGGACTGAAGTACCGGACCAGGGTAAAGTATGTCGTTGAGACTTACTCCGTTGGTGGACTTGCTAGAGGCGTTAAAAACTACCCGTACCTTTGTTGTGGTGCTGTCGGGCTTGAAAACCGCATGGTGTGGCAAATAAAAATTGTTATTAGTGCCGTCAAATGGAACCTGACGCATGTGGCCCAAGTCCAAATATTCTTGGATGACGGCGTCATACTCAGTTTTTGCCGGAATATTTTTAAGGAGTCGGCTTTCGTTTTTTAGGAACTGAGCCAATGCCCCTGGTCTGGAATGACCAAGGTTGATGTTGGTTGGATCTCGAAACGGAAGTGAGACCGTATATCTCCCCGAAACATCTCTTCTTGTGGTCTTCTGGAAATTGACCTCGCAAACAGAGTCAGAATCTTCTACCGGTTTGCCCGGTAGATCCTCCACCTCCCAAAACCTTGTGAGAAGAGTTTCAAGTCCCTCCTCTCTGCTAACTGCGACCCTCGTGGTGAACGCGGCACATGAACTGACGGGGACCCCTTGCAACGGGCCTGAAATGACCCAACCGAATCTCGTCTCTTGAGCCATTAAAGATCCGCACACTTCGGTCTGGATGCCGGAAAGAGTCACCGCTGGTATTACATCAATGCCAAGGAGTAGATCGATCTTTGCCTTTAATCTGAAGGAGGGGTCGGCTAGAGGAATATTGGGCATTCCTTCCAGTGTGGCTTGGGCTATCGTACATGACGGCAAATCATCAGCAACTTGGGACAAGACAAACGCTTCTATTTCGATCTGGACTGGAGGTCCATGCGATGACCGAATGCTTATGTGACAGACCTTCAAGGTTCTATTGACCTTTCCGTTAATGCCTGTCACTTCGGCCCTGACAGTTTGGAATGGTAACTTCATGAGTCGGAACATTCTTTCGGATATGAAATTGGCTTCAGAAGCCGGGTCTAATAGCGCCCGTGAAGCATAAGTAGTGCCCTTGTGCCAAAAGTCCACGATCGCTGTACCTAGTAACTTATCTCGTGAGGACCTTGCCTCAGAGGTAAAGTAAGTCCGGACAATATTGTGCGAACTGGGCTGAGCTGGGACCGACGTTGGATTATTCTCCGGTCGGGCGTCCTTGTGCAAGAGCGTATTGTGACGCCCCTTGCACGTGAAGCAATTGTGCTGACTCGGACAATCTTTTACTTGATGTCCTCTTGCGAAACAGTTCAGACAAAGGGACTTTTTCTTTATGTATGCCACCCTCTCTGGCACCGTCATCTGAAGGAAGCGGGGACATCGACGCACCGGGTGATTCTCCTTCATACAGAGATCACAGGATTTTGGTTTGGTGGTCACCTTGGCTTCAAATGTATTAGCCTTTCGGGTGGCTGGAATCGGATTTCGTGGAGGTTTCGATGTGGGAACCGAAATAGCCATTGCAGTTGTATTTTCCACCGCTTCGAGCGTACGGAACCGCTCAGTGAGGAAATCGTCCATCATTTGCCACTCTGGAATGGCAGTCTTGTCTCCCAGAGATTGTTCCCATAATGAAAGGGTATTCTTTGGCAATTTGATGGAACAGAAAAATACGAACATGCCTCCCCAAGTGGTTACTGGCAGGCCACAGTGCTCAAAAGCGCGAATGGATGCCTGCAGAGCATTCTGATGATCCTGTAATGCTTTTCCGGACTCATGGGAAATTTGAGGCAGGTCAAGAAGTGCTCGGAATTGGCTGTTCACGATAAGTCGCTTATTTTCGAAACGCTGTTTAAGTGCATTCCATGCCGTTTCAAAACCATCATTTGTAAGCGGGAATTTTGCTACAATGAGGTTGGCTTCACCCCTCGTTTTCGCTAGGAGATGGTACAGCTTTTCAACAGGGGGAAATTCGCGAATCGCTTATGTAGATGGCTGTAAACAAGTCACGGAACGTGGGCCATTTTAAATAATCTCCCGTAAAGACTTCTGTGTCAATGGGTGGCAATCGACAGCCTCGTTCTGCTGGTGCAGAGGTAGGCGCATGACGGTTCGGAGGAGCCGGAGCAGACCTTTCATGGATAAGCTCGTTTAATCGAGCCGTGCATCGCTCGTAAACTTGATAGCATTTGTCATATTAAGCTTGGATGGCTAAATCTTCAGAGTTATCGTCTTTGCCATCTATGAGTGCCTCGCATTTCTCATATTCCTGCTCGACCTTCTCCCACAACGCTTGAACTCGATCACGACGGACTTGGAGCGTAAATACGCTGACCTCGGACAGTGACGTGACGTGGGTGTCGACTTCAAACTGACTTAGTTTATCGCAAATGGAAACAAACTTCTTCAAAGCCATGGTGGAAGCAGCTAAAACCCTTTTGGTCTCGGACCTAGTGACTCTTGGGGCGGTTACCAAAATCTGTGGAAGTGGTACCAATGATTTGACCTCTTTTTGGCTTGCTCGTCGTGGCTCTGACGTGGCTTGCTGAAAGGTCGTGCTCGATGGTGCGGACTTGAGAGTTAGTGGACTAGAGAGGGTCTGAAATGCTCGGGAAGGAGGAGTAGTAGGGCTGGTACTCCTCTGGCGCTGACCTGGAGCAGCAATTGAGGATTTGCTCGGGGCTGCAGTGTTCTCAGCTGCTTTCTCGTCTTTTGACGGGCTCGTGCTCATAACCCCAGAGAGTGGCGGTTATAAAGTGGTGAGCTGGCTTGGCACGGCTTGAAAATTAGCCAAAAAGACGAACTGGAACGTTTGGGAAAAACTGGAACACTACCAAACCACTTGAAGAACGGCTTTGAAACGCCTTGACATAGATTGAAAAAACCAGAAAACGAGCTGGTACGTTTGGAATGACTTGGAACACTGCCAAAAACCCTAGGAACGGCTTGGAACACCTTGGAATTCAAATATAACTACAAAGATGCGACTTGGAGCGGGTGGAAACACTTTGGAATTGAAATAGAACCAAAGATAAGATTTGAAACGCTTGGAAACACTCTGTAATTGGAATCTAACTCCAAAGATACGACTTGGAACGTGTGGGAATACTTTGGAATTGCAATATAACTCCAAAGATGCGACTTGGAACGTGTGGGAATACTTTGGAATTGCAATAGAACCAAAGATACGACTTGAAACGCTTGGAAACACTTTGGAATTGGAATCTAACTCCAAAGATACGACTTGGAACACGTGGGAATACTTTGGAATTGAAATATAACTCCAAAAATACGACTTGGAACACGTGGGAATACTTTGGAATTGAAATATAACTCCAAAAATACGACTTGGAATACGTGGGAATACTTTGGAATTGAAATATAACTCCAAAAATACGACTTGGAATACGTGGGAATACTTTGGAATTGAAATATAACTCCAAAAATACGACTTGGAATACGTGGGAATACTTTGGAATTGAAATATAACTCCAAAAATACGACTTGGAATACGTGGGAATACTTTGGAATTGAAATATAACTCCAAAAATACGACTTGGAACACGTGGGAATATTTTGGAATTGAAATATAACTCCAGAAATACGACTTGGAACACGTGGGAATATTTTGGAATTGAAATATAACTCCAGAAATACGACTTGGAACACGTGGGAATACTTTGGAATTGAAATATAACTCCAAAAAATACGACTTGGAACGCGTGGGAATAGAATAAACAAAAACGCGGAACACAAATTTTTACCAATTAAATATTATTCGATTTTTTCCTCAACGTGACCCTTCAACATATATACCCCACAAAGTGCCTGCCAACCTAGGGTATACAGCACAGCTACTTTTGGTCGTTTGCTTTGTGCCGGTCTTTGGCACATGAGCTTGCAGCTGTGCTTGTATACTGCAGTTAAGCGGTACTTATGTATGCACGTATGTATGTATGTATATAGGCTGCAAGGGATAGCGGGATTTGTTCGCGGTGATGGAAAAATATATTTGTGTGCGAAAAAATTAAAAATTTTGTGGAATGTATGTATGTATGGATATGTATATGAGAATCAATATGTAAAATTTTATGTATGGAAAAAATATGTATATGTATATGGATATGAATATATATATGTAAAATTTTATGTATGGAAAAATATGTATATATATGTATGTGTATGGATATGTAAAATATATATGTAAAATTTTATGTATGGAAAAATTTCCCTTTTTTTTTTTTTTTAAATATGAAAATATGGAATGGCGATATGCAGAGGTGTGAATGGATCGGATTTCTTTATATAAATTAATGTTTTTTTTTTTTTTTTCAATATGATTTCTTTCGCTGTGTCTAACCGATATGCCCCCAACTTTATAGGGTGTCTGGTCACCAGAAATGTCTAAGTGTGGCTTTTATATGTGAGAGGGTGGTTCACTTTCGTTTTTTTTTTTTAAAAATCTTTATTATTCGTATTGAAAATTTTCTTCTCTTCGTTGGAACCACCTTTCACTGCGCGCACACTTTTCCCAGGAGTGGACTGTATTTGCACAAAACCTTTATTTTTGGATTTAATGTAGCACTGGATATGTTTGTAATTTTTGTCACATTCACACACTCTGCTTGCATATATATATATTTTATATGTAGGAGATCACTTTTTTCGTAGGTTTGATTCACTGCATACATACATATGTGTTAATATTTTTTGAAATTGCGAAAAAAATATATCTTGGAAATAGGCAAATAAAATATGGCGCCTTATTTACTTGGCCTATATATGCCAAAGTGCGGAAAAAAAAACTTGAAGTGGGCGAACCAATATGGCGCCTTATGTACTGGACACATATATATGTATGAAAATTTGGGGACCAAAATTTTCTCTCCTTTGAGGAGGAAAAATTTGCGCGAAAGTAATTTTTACTTGGATTAGGAGAATCAATGGCAACAATTATATGTATGTGAGTATGGGTACGGATGCTGGAGGCATGTACATGTACTCATATACCTATAATTTGCAAAAAAAATTACTTAGCTTGAAATATGGATGAAATTCCACCGATGCTAGTGGTTCGAGAGGATCTTAGTATCCGGCTCGAAGGACCAAATGATTTCGTAGGGGGGTTGAATTTCCTAAGTAGGCAGCTAAATGAATTTTTCCTTAAAATGTCTTCCTTCAAGAAATTGGGTACTGCAGCAATCTCACTTCAATGTTCTGTTTTATTCACTTGTAAGTTTGACACTAAACCTAGCTTAATTAAGAGCAGGGCACCAAGCCCCGCTTGGAGCGAAGTGTGGGGAGTTCTTTCGTGGGGAGAGCGATGGGCACCATCGGGAGAGCGGCGCGAGGTGAAAGCTTCCGCCTCCTTTAACCCTTGTGTTGCCCGGTTGGGCATAAACACGGACTATGCAAATATATAGTCAACATATTAAAAAATATAACGGCAGACTCAACATATAACGTAAAGAACGCCTCAGAATTTAAGACAAGGATTAATGACACATACATTTGCGACGATGAAAGATTAATTTCATTTGACGTAGTCTCACTTTTTCCAAGTATTCCAATAGAATTGGCACTTGACACCATTAGAGAAAAGTGGATAAAAATAAAAGCGCACACTAACATTCCAAAATTAACATTTATGGAAATAGTACGCTTTTGTATACAAGAGAACAGATATTTCAAATACAAAGACAAGATATACACACAACTAAAAGGAATGCCTATGGGCTCACCAGCGTCACCGATAATAGCTGACATAATTATGGAAGAACTCTTAGACAAAATGATGAAAACAATACAGCGACCACCTAGAGTTATGACGAAATATGTAGATGACCTTTTTGCCATAATTAAAGAAGACGAGATCCAAAACACACTTGACAACCTAAATTCATTTGACAGGAACATAAAGTTTACAATAGAATTAGAAAATGACAACAAATTAACATATCTAGACGCATCAATACACAGACGAGGAAATGAACTAAAATTAAAATGGTACAAAAAACCAACAGCATCAGGACGAATAATTAACTTTAACTCCAAACATCCGAAGTCGATGATAATGAATACAGCAAGAGGTTGTATACAACGAATGCTTAATATATCGGACCCAATTTTTCATGAAGAAACGAAGGAAGAAATACGACGAATTTTAAAGGATAATGACTTTCCAAACCACACCATAAGGACTTTACTAAAATCTCGTAATAAAAAAACCAACAAAGATGTTCCGACAAAACGCTTTATGTCCGTCACATATGTCCCACAACTATCGGAAAGATTAGCAAACTCAGATTGCTATGACATCGAACAAATACAGATAGCACATAAACCCAATAACACACTACGGAGTATTTTTAACAGAACAAAAAGTAGGATTGATACGATGGACAAGAGCAACGTAGTATATAAAATACCGTGCAATGGGACTAATGAAGAAAACTGTGATAAAATATATATAGGGACAACAAAATCGAGGCTAAAAACAAGACTATCGCAACATAGATCTGACTATAAACTTCGTCAACACTCCAATGCACCAAAAACGGCACTTATGGCCCACTGTGCCGCCAGTGGACATTCCCCAAATTTTGACGAAGTAAACATAATAGACCAAGAACAACATTACAACAAACGTTACACTTTGGAGATGCTGCACATAATAAATACCCCGACAAATATAAGACTTAATTATAAGGTAGATACGGACAACTGCGCGCATTTATACAGGCATTTATTAGGGACAAATCAGTGTGTAGCTCCACGTCACAGTGTGCGGACGTGTAAAACTAAGTAGGTGTTTTCTTGTTGTTAAATTAATATTATGTCAATCACAATTCAATGTTATTTATAGTTGCCCTGAAGACGACCACCGATGAGTGGTCGAAATATATCGGAACGAAAATAAAAACAAACTGCTTTTTATTTCTGTTTTTATTCGCCCAACAATTGACCTCGAGCCGGCAAAAACATTCAACTAATTATTTATATATTTATTTATTCAATTAATTATTCACCTAATTATTTATTTATTCAATTATTTATTCGTTTAATTTATTTATTTGTTTTTATTTAATCGCTCGAACGAGCCTCGTTTTTTTGTTTGCCAATATCGAGTCCCAACATTATTAATATTGTTTATTCTTTTTTATTATAATTAATCATATCCTTGTAAAACGTGCCGCCGCCACATCTCTTGTCGTAACGTATTAGTCCCACGAAAACTCCAATAGGTAAAATCTGCACGTAGTCCTTATCGTAAAAGAAGAGCTCTTTTTTTAGGTAGGTCCTCTATGGTCAGGTTGGCGCCTGAAAAAAAAAAAGCAAAGGAGAATCTATCAATAACTTATATATTTTTTTTTGTTCTTTTTGTTGCCCGAATACAATGGGGCATTGGAGACGGGGTGATGTCTCGGTGAGCGCGTAAAAAAATTTGAATTTATTAAATTGCCCTATCATTTTATAACATTATTATAAACGACTGAGAAAAGATGATGTACATTGAGTAGTTTGGTTTGTCGGAAAAGGGGGGGATGGTGAGTAATACCCGGAGACATGGGATGAGCGATCGGTAATGAACCGATAATACCAGCGAATGTGTTTAAACGGGGCAGTAGGATACCAAAACTGCCAGGAAGGGTGGGCATGCCGGGATCAATTTAAAGCCCAAGGTCAGATCCCCAAGCCGATATGTGTGAAGCGTTTGTGTGTGCATGGTGACCGAAGTATGTATAGTCATATTTATTCTAGTCCTCAGTAACAGTCTCCAGTTGATGTCATCCTCTATGATGTTCCCTGGATTGTGTTTGATATTTTTTTATTGTTGTGCGCGAAAGAGGCAGGGTTATCGTATCCCACGACCCGATTATAGCTAGCCGGCGGGCCTCTTCGAGTTATCGACGCGCATAGGACCAGGTAAGGTCATAACAATAAATGGCGCCCAACTTAATCAACAGAAATTCGGTTTTCATCGAACAAGTTATTCATTTTTGGGGAGAGGAACGCATGGGTCCGAGCCCACAAAAATGAAGAACGTTCTAACGATCGGTGAAAATCAGAGTTTCTGGAACGAAGTGTTAGCTTACAATGTCCCTTTTGCTTCGTTTGTTGCTAAAGATACCCGTCTATTACCGGGATAGGCGGGAACCCGGTGTCTAGAAAAGCGGAGAACAGACCGAACATTGTCAAGTACCTGATGGCTCCAGATCGTCATTTTTTTGTATTAGCCACGGCGGCATTACAACGCAGGAAGGCGTCTGTAGTTAGCGAGCGTGCCTTGATGGAATCATGTCGATCTGGAACAAACAGGAGAGATATCAGTAAAAATCAATGAAGAAAGTAGAAGTAGCCGGAGTCATCTCACAGGCGGTATAACGCCCAAGCGATTCGCCCGGAGGTAGCATTAGCGTCAAATCCTTGTGTAGAAGATACGATTGCTGGGATAGTTGGACAATGTTAGGTGTAGTATATGGAACTATGTTAGTCATGTTGTCTAAACTTACGTGATGTTTTTCTATTAGTGTGGTAGCCAGGTGGAACTAACGAGCGTATAATACGGGCGGCCTCAGACTTTGATGAAGTTTGTAGTAGCGTCCCGTCATCGGGGGGGTGATCCGTTTTACATAGCGTAATACGCTGCATCCTCCTGGTACGTCATCGAAAGAACACGGCCACCTGAAAGCAAATAGATTTTTTATCATGAATGTGAACTGGTTAGGTTCTTGACTGTCGGTCATCAAATTTACGATTGATGACCTGAGCAGTCGACGACCTACTATTTGTGTAGTAATACTTCTCGGTCACGCGCACACGACGTTCTACGTAAGAGGCTGGCATAGATGAATTGGTCAGTCTCATCCCTGGGAGTGTATTCGTCGGGTTCTCACTAGATTCCCCCTTTTTCCTGCATAGATACGAGGATCAATCAAGGTCTATAAAATAAAGAGAAAATATATTGGTGAATAACGAAAATATAAAAAAAAAAAAAAAAAAAAAAAAAAAAAAGGGAGTAAAGATTAGATACATAAATATATAAGGATAGTAATTTCAATTAATAGCAAAAACCAGGTTAAATAGGAATAATGAATGCCGATGAAGAAACAAATAACCAGCCTCCCAACTGCTCCACCCTAACAGCAGCTCAGATGCTGATGGGAATGAGACAGCCGGATACACGGTTTTCTCAAGGGGCTATCCCCAGGCGGCTATCTTTAAATGATGTAGCGACTCCAGTAAGCGCTCCCTTGAATATGGGTCTCGATCCGATACAGGAACAGCTTTCCCGGGAAAATGCCGAGGCGTATGCGGCAGTATCAATTAGACAGCTCGAAGCAGCAGTCCAGCAGTGTCACACTCAGATGAGGCAGGAGATGACCGACTTCGTGAGCCGTCGAATAGATAAAAGTTTGGAGGAAGGCTTTGAGAAACTATTAGATCGTCTAGAGGTGAGAAAAGGGTCGTCCATAGGGTCCAGTCGTTCGGGTATTTTTTTTTTTTTTTTTTAACGTTTAATATATATTTGTTGAATCTACTCTTAAATTAGAGCCTAACAACAAGTTTGAGATATTTTTCTTAATCTAGTACTTAAGATATATCCAGGGGATATTGCAGGCGGCCCTAATCATTTATTATTGGGTTGGTCTGTCATTTCTTTTAAGACGAGTTCTATTGTTAGTTCGCGTAAGGGAATTGGCAAGAACATTAGGGTGTACATCCAGTTTCGCAGAATACTTTAGTTGTTGACTACCTATTTCAGATTTTACGCTAGGTATATTTAGATCATTTTGAATGTTGTCGTTCCGTATGTACCACGGAGCCCCAGTGATTGATCTTAAAATCTTCGACTGCGCCCTTTGTATAATGTCGACATTGCTGGTACTTGCATTTCCCCATAGTACGGCACCGTAAGTCCAGATGGGTTTCAGTACGGAGTTATATAGGAGGACTTTATACTCCAGACGTAGAGGTGACCGAGCATTGATGATCCAATGTAAGCTACTCGCTTTCAGTTTAAGCTGTGACTTTTTTGCCTCAATGTGCTTGCGCCAAGTTAGTCTTCTGTCTAGGTGGATACCAAGGTAAGTGACATCCACGGCTTGAGGAATTGGTACGTTGTTTAGCATTATAGCTGGACAGTTTCTTCTGTTAAGCGTAAATGTAACATGTTTGCATTTCTGCTCGTTGACCCGGATACGCCAGGTTGCTAGCCATTCCTCTACCACCTTGAGGTGTTCCTCTAATTTTGCAGAGGCTTGTATCGGGCATTTGGATCTGCTGAGGATTGCCGTGTCATCGGCAAAAGTGGACGTTGTAAGTCCTAGACTCGTTGGTAAGTCTGCAGTGTACAGCAGATAGAGCAACGGTCCGAGTACACTGCCTTGCGGTACACCAGCTTCGATTTCAAAGTCAGCCGAGATGGAGCCATTACATCTTACAGCGAATTTCCTATTGTAAAGGTAAGATTCCATGAGTTTGTGGGTGTACTGTGGGAGTTTCTGCCGGATTTTGAACATTAAACCCTCCAGCCAGACTCTGTCGAAAGCCTGGGCAACGTCGAGAAAGACAGCCGTACAGTATTCTTTTAGTTCGAATGCTGTTCTTATTTCGGATGTTATACGATTGACTTGTTCAATTGTCCCATGTTTTTCGCGGAAGCCGAACTGGTGAGAAGGGATTGTGTTCTCCGATGCCAGAAATGAGTTTAGACGAATCTGCAGGACCTTTTCAAAAAGCTTCGAAAGACATGGCAGCAAACTAATTGGCCTATAGGATGATGGTTGGGTTTTGTCCTTTCCCACTTTAGGAATCATGATGATAGTGGACCTTTTCCATGCTCTTGGGAAGTAGCCAATTCTTATTATAGCGTTGAACATTTTGCAGATGTATTGTATGGCGATAGTAGGGAGTTCTAGGATCATTTTTGGTGTGATTAGGTCATGGCCAGGGGCTTTGTTCGGCTTTATGTGGTTTTTAATAACTGCAGTGATCTCATCCGATTGGAGTTCCGAGTACTCACTATCCGTTAATGTGCTCGAAGGGGGAAGTACAAATGAGTTTGATGTTGGATTTGGCTGGAAAACCATTTTAAGATGTGTGGCAAATACGGATGCCCTCTCTTCGTCGCTGCGGGCCCATCCACCTGTTGGGCCCCTTATTGGTGAAACTGTCTCTGTAGGCGCGCTTAAAGTTGGGTGGGCTTTCCACAGAGGATGTTTAGTGCTGGATGGACTGAGCTTTTCTATGTATTTCCTTTGAGCCCAGATTTCCTCTTGTCTTAACTCCTTGGAGAGGTTGCGGCTGGCATGCCTTAGGCGAAGTTTTGCTGCTGGTGATCGAGTAATCTGCCATTCTCTTCTTAGACGTCGTTTTTCCGTTACTAATTGTTCTATCCGCCGGTTCGTAGGCCTGACAGCAGGTTAAGCGTAAGTAGAGGCATGTGGCGTAGATACTCTTGCTGCAGCTCCCAGCATCGACTCAAGTGCAGAGACGCACATGTCAATGTCCTCTGCAGCATCCAGTTTCGGCGAACAGTCAATGTGGGCACTCATGTACATTTTAAATTTAAGCCAATTTGTTTTGTTGTTTGTAAGCATATATGGGCGATCAAGTACTTGAGGTCTTGTTAACAGTGTGAATAGCACTGGAGAGTGATCGGAGGTTAAATCTAGCAGTGTTTCCGCAGTGATCCGATTACGCGGAATCCTCTTGGTTACTGCGAAATCAATCAAGTCAGGCATTTTCTGTGGATCTGTGGGCCAATAAGTGGGCCTACCTGGTGAGACGCAATCCATCTTATTGAGTGGGTTGACTATTGTATTGTACAACTGCTTGCCTTTAGGATTTACCAGGCGAGATCCCCAGTGCGTATGTTTGGCGTTATAGTCCCCTGCTGCAATGAAGCGTTCTCCGAGTGTGTTAAAGAAACCGGTGAATTCCTTTTCAGAGATTGAGAAGCGTGGTGGGCAGTACAGGGCAACCAACGTAGTGTTGCCGCAGCTGGTTTGGACGGTTATAGCAGTTGCTTGTAGGTGCTGTGTTTCGAATCTGTTGAGGAACGAGTGTTTTATACGGTTTTTGATTAGGATACCAGTCCCGCCATGAGCTTTTCCGTCTGGATGGTTTGTTGCGTAGAAGGTGTATTTTGGTATTTGAAAGTTATTTTTTGATGTTAAATGTGTTTCCGATATCAGCATGACGTCGATTTCACTTGAGTCTAGGAATAGTTGCAGTTCATTTTTGTGCTTGGAGACGCCATTAGCATTCCAAAGACATAGACGTAGGGAAGCCATTATTTATTCTCGATAAGCTTCTGGATAAGCAGGTTTTGATTCCGCATCAGTTCCTGCATACAGTTTTGCATGAACGTCATAAAAGTGGTCATGTTTTGATTAAGTGAGATCAATAGGGCCTCTAAACCACTTGGAGTTTGCTGGCCAAGCTCTGGTGCGCTAGGTTGCGGATTCTGTAGATAGTGGAGTGACGGGGTCTCTTTCGCGGGCTCCGTCTGTCCAGTTCGGAGTACACTAGCGAAGGATACACTAGGATTGGTTGTAGCAGGCATGTTAGATGATCTAACAGCCTTGGCGAAGAATACCTCCGGTGTAGTTTTGGAGGCGTTGAAGGTGATTTTTGGTCCAGCTGGGGGTTTACGCCCGTTTAGGTGCGATTTAAGATCCTTGAAGACAGGACATCCCCTGTAGTTGGCTGTGTGGTTCCCTCCACAGTTACTGCATAGTCTTAGTGCGACGTTGTTTCTGTCCTTGGTGCAAATGCCATCTTTATGATGTTCGCCGCAGCCAACACACACTGACCTAAGATTGCAATTGTTAGAGGTGTGGTTGTATTCCTGGCAGTTCTTACACTGAGGTGGTTGGTATCTCTTATGGGGCTCCTCTACGGTGATTCTTCTGTGCAATAGGAGCTGAAGGTTGTAGATTGGATGCACTTCATTTGGCTTCGACCGCTTTGCATCTGGTTGGAGCTCGATTTTAAAGAGCGGCTGTGCGACTTTATTCCTGTTGATGATATTGACAACGGACTTAACCGCAAACCCTTTTTCGGCCAATGCGTCTGCTATTTCTTGAAGTGGGACCGATGGCTCGATCCCCTTTAACACAACCTGGAGCCCTTTACTGCTTTTTAGTTGGTAGGTATAGAAGTTTATGTTAGCATTACGGAGGTACTTTTCGATGATGCGGAAATTGTCCTCAGTTTGGGTTTGACATTTAATTTCTTTTATGTTACCCCTGTTGAGAGGGGTTACAACAAAGTTATTTGCCCCTACTGTTTCTACTAGCTTCGAAATCAGGGCGCTGCAGTTGGCTCCACGGATGTATAGAGGGGGTGGTCTAGCCGATTTAACTTTATCCACAGCGCCGGCTTGATCGTCTTGCTGATCGGCAAGAATTTTAAAACGATTTCCGCTTAGAAGTGCTGCTCGTTCATTTGTTTTGGTTATTTTAGGCGTATTGCCAATTTTTTTTCTTTTGCGGGCTTAGCTTCCGCTTAGTTATTTTAATATATCTATCCATTCCAGTTTGGACAGAAGGCGTTGGGTTTCTTGTCGTGGCTGACTCTGGGCGACTTGTCGATGACGGCTTGAGGCAGGTCAATACTTCTGCAGACTTTGCAGCAGTTGCTGTCAACGAGCTGACGGTGCTGGTCGGTGCAATCGGTGACCCAGTTATCGATATTGATGGAGAAGCACACTGCTCTCTCCACGGTAAATTGCTGTTGTGGCTTGCTGTTGCTGAGTGGCTTGCACTTTCGGTGTTATTGCTTACGGTAGCATTCAGTGGGGTCGGCGACACCACCGAAAAGTACGCGTTGTTGCGTTGGACCGAGAGACGACGCTCACGTTGTTGTTGTACAAGTAGTTCTTGTAGCTGTTGCTGGTGGGGATCAAGAGAGCTTGGGCCCGAATTGGTGGACATGGCTTTTCCAGAAAAGGTGCTCACTTTGTTGTTGCAACTTAGTATTTATTGCTATTAGAACAAACTAATAGCAATATGATTGTAAATTGGCGTCTCTGAGGCGACTGAGAGCCCTACACAATTTTTGCAAACGCGGTCTTTTTATTTTTTACACTAAATTTTGCGGAGTGCATTAAAAAACACGTCTGTACGCGGCGGCGGTTGAATTGAATTCGGGTATGACACAGATTTCACAGCCTGGGGCGCGTCCATATGGGGGAGAACAACCAGCATATCCGAGGCGACACGCGGCCCAATCAAGTACGAGGGAGAATCCACAGCGTATGGCGGGTGAAGCCCCAAATATGGGAACTGCGCCAGTGAATGGGGCCGGACTCCAAGCAAACGGTTGGGAACAACTCCACAGAGGGAACTGGCAATCCAGCAACCAATTTCCTTTACCCGGAGCTGGCATATCCGCGTCCACAGCGCTGCCGGGCCACCAATGCCCGAGAACGTATCAGCCGATGAGGCAAAATGAACAACGGGCAGAAGCGGACGTCGACAGGGGGAACAACCAACCACCTCTACTTCCCCAGAGAAACAGATCATCTAGCTACCGAGTCGCGGACCATTCTCGGAGGGTGTTCGTTCCCATCGCAAAATGGCAGGTGATGTTTTCGGGTAGATCCGGAGGCATCACAGTGGAAGATTTCCTGTTTCGCGTGGAACACCTCCAGAGACACTACAACACGCCGTGGGAGGAAATACTCCGAGACTTTCACCAATTGCTGTCGGACGAGGCGTCAGAGTGGTATTGGCTGCAAATGCGGACGAAACCACCACCGGACTGGCCATCACTGAAGGCGGCGATGCAAGACCAGTATTGTGATACTAGATGTGACTATGAGCGAATCCAAGACATGATGGAAAGGAAGCACCAAACGGGCGAGTCTTTGGATTCATTTTTCCAGGCAATGCGGAGGCTACGGGCCGGAATAAAATCGCCACTCTCGGAAGACTGGGTCGTAAAGACAATCAAAAAAAATCTGAGAGAGCCATGGAAGCATCTGGTGTACCCTATACGGGCCTACACTGTCGACCATCTTCGCGAGGAGTGTCGGGATGTAGAGAGGAATTTCGCTGACGAGATGGCAAAACAGAGCGGTTTCAGCCGAGCACCGGCAAACCGTCGCCAGGATTTCCGAACCGGGCACGTTGAGGATTTATACGATCCAGTTTCGGAACTCGGGGGTGAACCAGTAGTCCCATCGGTGTCCATAGAGGCAATGACGGACACATTGGCTCCACGGATTTTGGTTTGTTGGAATTGCCAGAAATCCGGCCACGCTTATAAGGATTGTGACGATCAACAGCGCAGAATTTTCTGCTACAAATGTGGACGATCGAACACCGTAACGCCCAGGTGCCCTAAATGCAATCCGGGAAACTCGAGAAGGAGCGAGGCGAGAGTGGCGGAGTCCCGTTCCAACGAAAAACATCGAACCGCCCAAACTAGTCCGAAATATTGAGTCTGCGTCGGGAGTAGGGGGATTTGGGAAACCTTTTGAGGAGCGAATGAGGCTATACCTGGAAGCCAGGAACAGAATTTTTCAGGTGAACTCGCTAGAGGGCATGACTACTCTATCTAAGCGAGTTCGTAAGGCTCGAGAAAGGTTTCGACAAAGGAAATGGGAGCGAGAGACGATTCGGTTGACTGTTGCATCTGTTGTGTCCGAAGAAAGGCCCGATCCGAGAGCATATGCCGACGTGGCCATTGGAAATCAGGTCATACAAGGATTATTAGATTCAGGGGCCTCCGTAAGCGTTTTAGGAAAGGGATGTCGAGAACTGGTTGAACAACTGGGGCTAAAATGGACCCCGTATCTAGCTTCGGTAACAAGTGCTGGTGGCGAAATGAACCGGATTATTGGCAAGGTGCGCGTGGAGGCCAACTACAAAGGAATAGCGCGTAGTATATTATTTTATCTGTGCCCGAGTCTACAGCAAACGGCTTATCTAGGGGTGGATTTTTTGGAAAGCATTCGGCATAGCCCCTGAAATGTTCCCAGCAGAAGTCAGCGGTGGACAACAGGAGCCGAACCAAATCTCCGAACTGGGACAAGAGCCACACGCGCTATCGGAGCAGCAGCAGATTAGACTGCAAGCGGTAAAGGTTCCTTTCTTTCATACGAGAAAGAAGGATTAGGGCGGACAACGCGCATGAAGCATCGGATCGAGCTACTGGAAGGAACGGTACCAGTGAAATCGAGGCATTATCCCGTGTCTCCCGCCAAACAACGCTTAATTTATGACGAGTTGGATGAAATGTTGCGGCTGGGAGTCATTGAAGAGAGCGAGAGTGCATGGAGCAATCCGGTCACATTGGTAATGAAACCTGGGAAAAACCGATTGTGCCTCGACGCCCGGAAAATCAATCAGGCCACTAAAAAAGATGCCTATCCACTACAGCAAATCGATGGTATTCTGAGTCGAATTGGAGAGACTATATATATAAGCAGCGTCGACCTAAAGCACGCATACTGGCAGATTGAGTTGGAAGAGCAAAGTCGTCCTGTTACTGCTTTTACAGTCCCTGGGAGACCACTCTACCAGTTTGCGGTGATGCCTTTCGGACTCTGTAATGCAGGCCAAAGTTTATGCCGGCTAATGGATCAGGTGATACCAGCTAGGCTCAGGGAGAAGGTATTCGTTTATCTGGATGACTTGTTGGTAGTCACACCTGATTTCGAATCCCATTTAGGCGTCCTACAGCAAGTGGCAGACTGTTTAAAGTCGGCCGGCTTGACCATTGGGTTAAAGAAATCGCACTTCTGTCACAAAGAATTAAGATATCTGGGCTTCATCATCGGAGGAGGCGTGTTAAGAACGGACCCCCGGAAAGTAGAGGCGATACAGAAGTTGATCACTCCAAGAAGTGTTCGGGAAGTGCGAAGTTTCTTGGGCACGGTGGGATGGTACCGGAGGTTCATACAGAACTTCGCCGATTTGGCTGCGCCAATCACAGATACTCTTAAAAAAAATGGAAAGTTCCGTATGACCGACGAAGCTGTAGAAGCGGTAAGACGCTTAAAGGAAGCCATGACAACAGCGCCAGTTCTTAGTCACCCCGATTTCGGAAAAAGGTTTTTTATTCAGTGTGACGCCTCTAATATTGGGATAGGTGCGGTGCTATTCCAAGAAGATCCCGATGGAGGCGAGAGACCCATCGAATTCTATTCGTACAAATTGAATAAATGTCAGCAGAATTACAGCGTTACCGAAAAGGAGTGTCTAGCGGCGATTATGGCGATCAAACGGTTTAGGCCGTATGTAGAGATGATGCCGTTCACAGTCATCACGGATCACTCGAGCCTGAGGTGGCTAATGGCGCTGAAAGACTTGGATGGTCGATTAGCACGATGGTCACTAAAACTGCAAGCTTTCGATTTCGAAATAGTTCACCGAAAGGGGTCAGAAAACGTTGTGGCAGACACCCTATCTAGGATGGTAGAGGAAATTGGAGTGGACTCTATCCTGGGCTTGGAGACTACAGAGTTTGACTCCCCTGAATATAAGGAGTTGCGGCAGGAAGTCCTCGCTAACCAAGAAAAGCTTCCAGACCTCATGGTGGAAGACGGATATATTTTTAAAAAAGCATCCGCCCATCAGGGCCCCCCTGAGATCTTGGATGGTGGATGGAGATTGTGGATACCCCCGGCATTGACCACTACTTTGGTGGCACAGGCGCACGAGCCCACAATCCGGAGCCATGGGGGAATCGCGAAGACTCTATCAATTCTCCGTCAAAGGTATCACTGGCCAGGAATGGTGGCTCAGGTGAAGGCCTATGTTCGGGACTGCCGAGTGTGCAAAGAAACAAAGTCCACCAATTGTGGGCCAAAGCCAGGAATAGGAGCTGAAGTGAAGTCCTATCGGCCATTCCAGAAGATCTATATAGACTTCTTGGGGAAATACCCACGGTCGAGGGGAGGTCACGCGTACGTGTTAGTGGTTGTGGATCACTTTTCGAAATTCGTGTTTCTGCACGCAATGCGGGAGGCTACAGCGAACGGCGTGGTGAAATTCCTCAAACGGGAAGTTTTCCACAAATTCGGGGTGCCGGAACTGGTGCATAGCGACAACGGAAAACAATTTGTGTCCAAGCAGTTCGAACAATTGTTGCGGGAATATGGCGTGAAGCATCTCCGTACTGCGGTATATTCACCTCAGTCCAACGCGGCCGAAAGAGTCAACCAGTCGGTGCTGAATGCGATCCGGGCTTATCTAAACGATGATCATCGGGATTGGGACCTGTATCTCAGCGAAATCGAATGCAGTTTGAGAGGGGCGGTGCATCAAGCCACGGGAGTGTCACCTTATTTTGCCCTTTTTGGCCAAAACATGTTCACGAATGGAGCAGACTATCAACTGGCACGAAAGCTGCAGTCGTTGGACGACTATGACTATGTTGCGAGTCGTGAAACCAAAATGGCACTAATGAGGGACGAGGTCCGAAAAAGGCTAAGAGTCGCTCATGATAAAAGCGCGTTGTCCTATAACCGACGGTCAAGGGAGGTGCATTTTCGACCTGGACAGGAAGTGTATCGACGAAATTTCGTCTTAAGCAATTTCGGGAAAAATTTTAATGCGAAATTTGCACGCAAGTACCTAAAATGCCGAATAAGAAGCCTAGTGGGTAACAATATGTACGAAACCGAGACGCTCGAAGGGAAACCTAGCGGCATCTATCATGCGAAGGATTTGAAACAGTAAGGAGGGTCATAGATGTGAGGGATTACCTGAAAGCAAATTTATACGGTCAGCAAACTGAGGCAATGGGTACGTCAAGTACTCACCTGATTCCAGCGGTGGGAAATGGTCAATCCAGGGCATGGCGTGGTCAGTCCTCAGTCTCTGTGTGTGTGGGCGTTTTCCCTCGTTGGGCGTGTCGTAGCTGGTCCTGAGAGCGCTGTCGTGGGATGTCCCGAATTGATTGCATTTCGCGTAGAGCCATTTTTCACGGTCATATGTAGCGACAAGCCACCAATATGCCCGTGTGTTGTTATGGCTGGGTTGTTTTTTTTGGTTCTGGTTATCGATAAGTCGGGGAATTCTATGTAGTGTTGGATAATGGAGACGGGATGGTAGGGAATTTTTCCCCTCAAACGGGTAATGGAGCGGGTAACGAATGAGAAGATCGGTCGCCCGGCTTTTCAAATCTGAGAGAGGATTTCGGAGTTGGGACTGTTCCTGGTCGGGATAGTCGGGACAGATGAAGGTCAAATCGGTCGAAGCAGTTCTCGAGAGTGGTTGGTTATTGCGAGAGCCTAATAAGAAAAAAAAAAATCCAAAGAAGGAAATAAAGTGATGTGAGGATTCAGAAAAGTTTTATACCGTGAATTCTTTCAAGAGGGAAGCCAAATCCTGGGTATATGCCCATACGGGATTGGACAAAATAAAGGGGTAAGTGAATATTCCATATTCAGGGATGGCCCAGGGGAGTTGGTCCTAATATTATCCTCACCTTCGGGATTCTCCGTACAGGCCAACCAAATCGGCAGTCATCAGAGGTCAGGCCGCATATTTTCATGGCCTGGCCAAGTTTTTTTATTCCCTCCATGAGTATGAAGATTCTCCATGGCCTCGTGACCACCACATGTTTCGCCTTCAGGAGAAAATTGCAAATTGAAAAAGAAGAAGGCGGTCCGGCCTGAACACGAGTTTAACCTAAGTTTTCCACAGAGGCCGGCGCGGGACAGATTCCATGAATTATCCTTCGGGAGTAGTGAGGTGAATCTGTTACACGAGTGATCACCAAATAAGTTCCCGCACTAGACCGATTTATTTTAAAATTGTAATCCCCCGTCTATTTTTATCCCCTTCGTTTTTATATATATACATATTCATACAGAGCCAATTTATTTCCTAAATCACGCATGACTATTTATTTATTCAGATAACTTTATCCTAATTATCTATATATTTATTTATTCAATTAATTATTCACCTAGTTATTTATTTATTCAATTATTTATTCGTTAAATTTATTTATTTGTTTTTATTTAATCGCTCGAACGAGCCTCGTTTTTTTGTTTGCCAATATCGAGTCCCAACATTATTCATATTGTTTATTCTTTTTTATTATAATTAATCATATCCTTGTAAAACGTGCCGCCGCCACATCTCTTGTCGTAACGTATTAGTCCCACGAAAACTCCAATAGGTATAATCTGCACGTAGTCCTTATCGTAAAAGAAGAGCTCTTTTTTTAGGTAGGTCCCCTATGGTCAGGTTGGCGCCTGGAAAAAAAAGCAAAGGAGAAATTATCAATAACTTATATATTTTTTTTTGTTCCTTTTGTTGCCCGAATACACTGGGGCATTGGAGACAGAGTGATGTCTCGGTGAGCGCGTAAAAATTTGAATTAATTAAGTTGCCCTATCATTTTATAACATTATTATAAACGATTGAGAAAAGATGATGTGTATTGAGTAGTTTGGTTTGTCGGAAAAGGGGGGGGATGGTGAGTAATGCCCGGAGACATGGGATGAGCGATCGGTAATGGACCGATAATACCAGTGAATGTGTTTAAATGGGGCAGTAGGATACCAAAACTGCCAGGAAGGGTGGGCATGCCGGGATCAATTCAAAGCCCAAGGTCAGATCCCCAAGCCGATATGTGTGGACCGTTTGTGTGTGCATGGTGACCGAAGTATATATAGTCATATTTATTCTAGTCCTCAGTAACAGTCTCCAGTTGATGTCATCCTCCATGATATTCCCTGGATTGTGTTTGATATTTTTTTTATTGTTGTGCGCGAAAGAGGCAGGGTTATCGTATCCCACGACCCGATTATAGCTAGTCGGCGGGCCTCTTCGATTTATCGACGCGCATAGATAGATGGCGCCCAATTGTAATTCAACAGAAATTCGGTTTTCATCGAACATCATTTTTGGGGAGAGGAACGCATGATGGATCGGTGAAAATCTGAGTTTCGGAAACGATAGTGTTAGCTTACAATGTCCCTTTTGTTTCGTTCGCTGATAATTATACCCGTCTATTACCGGGATAGGCGGGAACCCGGTGTCTAGGAAAGCGGAGAACAGACAGAACATTGTCAAGTACCTGATGGCTCCAGATCGTCATTTTTCTGTATTAGCCACGGCGGCATTACAACGCAGGAAGTCGTCTGTAGTTAGCGAGCGTGCCTTGATGGAATCATGTTGATCTGGAACAAACAGGAGAGATATCAGTAAAAATCAATGAAGAAAGTAGAAGTAGCCGGAGTCATCTCACAGGCGGTATAACGCCCAAGCGATTCGCCCGGAGGTAGCATTAGCGTCAAATCCTTGTGTAGAAGATACGATTGCTGGGATAGTTGGACAATGTTAGGTGTAGTATATGGAACTATGTTAGTCATGTTGTCTAAACTTACGTGATGTTTTTCTATTAGTGTGGTAGCCAGGTGGAACTAACGAGCGTATAAGACTTTGATGAAGTTTGTAGTAGCGTCCCGTCATCGGGGGGGTGATCCGTTTTACATAGCGTAATACGCTGCATCCTCCTGGTACGTCATCGAAAGAACACGGCCACCTGAAAGCAAATAGATTTTTATCACGAATGTGAACTGGTTAGGTTCTTGACTGTCGGTCATCAAATTTACGATTGATGACCTGAGCAGTCGACGACCTACTATTTGTGTAGTAATACTTCTCGGTCAACGTAAGAGGCTGGCATAGATGAATTGGTCAGTCTCATCTCTGGGAGTGTATCTGTCGGGGTCTCACTAGATACCCCCTTTTTCCTGCATAGATACGAGGATCAATCAAGGTCTATAAAATAAAGAGGAAATATATTGGTGAATAACGAAAAAAAAAAAAAGGGAGTAAAGATTAGATACATAAATATATAAGGATAGTAATTTCAATTAATAGCAAAAACCAGGTTGAAGAATCAAATAACCAGCCTCCCAACTGCTCCACCCTAACAGCAGCTCAGATGCTGGTGGGAATGAGACAGCCGGATACACGGTTTTCTCAAGGGGCTATCCCCAGGCGGCTATCTTTAAATGATGTAGCGACTCCAGTAAGCGCTCCTTTGAATATGGGTCTCGATCCGATACAGGAACAGCTTTCCCGGGAAAATGCCGAGGCGTATGCGGCAGTATCAATTAGACAGCTCGAAGCAGCGGTCCAGCAGTGTCACACTCAGATGAGGCAGGAGATGACCGACTTCGTGAGCCGTCGAATAGATAAAAGTTTGGAGGAAGGCTTTGAGAAACTATTAGATCGTCTAGAGGTGAGAAAAGGGTCGTCCATAGGGTCCAGGCGCGTCCATATGGGGGAGAACAACCAGCATATCCGAGGCGACACGCGGCCCAATCAAGTACGAGGGAGAATCCACAGCGTATGGCGGGTGAAGCCCCAAATATGGGAACTGCGCCAGTGAGTGGGGCCGGACTCCCAGCAAACGGTTGGGAACAACTCCACAGAGGAAACTGGCAATCCAGCAACCAATTTCCGTTACCCGGAGCTGGCATATCCGCGTCCACAGCGCTGCCGGGCCACCAATGCCCTAGAACGTATCAGCCGATGAGGCAAAATGAACAACGGGCAGAAGCGGACGTCGACAGGGGGAACAACCAACCACCTCTACTTCCCCAGAGAAACAGATCATCTAACTACCGAGTCGCGGACCATTCTCGGAGGGTGTTCGTTCCCATCGCCAAATGGCAGGTGATGTTTTCGGGTAGATCCGGAGGCATCACAGTGGAAGATTTCCTGTTTCGCGTGGAACACCTCCAGAGACACTATAACACACCGTGGGAGGAAATACTCCGAGACTTTCACCAATTGCTGTCGGACGAGGCGTCAGAGTGGTATTGGCTGCAAATGCGGACGAAACCACCACCGGACTGGCCATCACTGAAGGCGGCGATGGAAGACCAGTATTGTGATACTAGATGTGACTATGAGCGAATCCAAGTCATGATGGAAAGGAAGCACAAAACGGGCGAGTCTTTGGATTCATTTTTCCAGGCAATGCGGAGGCTACGGGCCGGAATAAAATCGTCACTCTCGGAAGACTGGGTCGTAAAGACAATCAAAAAAAATCTGAGAGAGCCATGGAAGCATCTGGTGTACCCTATACGGGCCTACACTGTCGACCATCTTCGCGAGGAGTGTCGGGATGTAGAGAGGAATTTCGCTGACGAGATGGCCAAACAGAGCGGTTTCAGCCGAGCACCGGCAAACCGTCGCCAGGATTTCCGAACCGGGCACGTTGAGGATTTATACGAGCCAGTTTCGGAACTCGGGCGTGAACCAGTAGTCCCATCGGTTTCCATAGAGGCAATGACGGACACATTGGCTCCACGGATTTTGGTTTGTTGGAATTGCCAGAAATCCGGCCACGCTTATAAGGATTGTGACGATCAACAGCGCAGAATTTTCTGCTACAAATGTGGACAATCCGGGAAACTCGAGAAGGAGCGAGGCGAGAGTGGCGGAGTCCCGTTCCAACAAAAAAACATCGAACCGCCCAAACTAGTCCGAAATGTTGAGTCTGCGTCGGGAGTAGGGGGATTTGGGAAACCTTTTGAGGAGCGAATGAGGCTATACCTGGAAGCCAGGAACAGAATTTTTCAGGTGAACTCGCTAGAGGGCATGACTACTCTATCTAGGCGAGTTCGTAAGGCTCGAGAAAGGTTTCGACAAAGGAAATGGGAGCGAGAGACGATTCGGTTGACTGTTGCAGCGGTTGTGTCCGAAGAAAGGCCCGATCCGAGAGCATATGCCGACGTGGCCATTGGAAATCAGGTCATACAAGGATTATTAGATTCAGGGGCCTCCGTAAGCGTTTTAGGAAAGGGATGTCGAGAACTGGTTGAACAACTGGGGCTAAAATGGACCCCGTATCTAGCTTCGGTAACAAGTGCTGGTGGCGAAATGAACCGGATTATTGGCAAGGTGCGCGTGGAGGCCAACTACAAAGGAACAGCGCGTAGTATATTATTTTATCTGTGCCCGAGTCTACAGCAAACGGCTTATCTAGGGGTGGATTTTTGGAAGGCATTCGGAAATGTTCCCAGCAGAAGTCAGCGTTAGACAACAGGAGCCGAACCAAATCTCCGAACTGGGACAAGAGCCACACGCGCTATCGGAGCAGCAGCAGATTAGACTGCAAGCGGTAAAAGGTTCCTTTCTTTCATACGAGAAAGAAGGATTAGGGCGGACAACGCGCATAAAGCATCGGATCGAGCTACTGGAAGGAACGGTACCGGTGAAATCGAGGCATTATCCCGTGTCTCCAGCCAAACAACGCTTAATTTATGAAGAGTTGGATGAAATGTTGCGGCTGGGGGTCATTGAAGAGAGCGAGAGCGCATGGAGCAATCCGGTGACATTGGTAATGAAACCTGGGAAAAACCGATTGTGCCTCGACGCCCGGAAAATCAATCAGGCCACTAAAAAGATGCCTATCCACTACAGCAAATCGATGGTATTCTGAGTCGAATTGGAGAGACTATATATATAAGCAGCGTCGACCTAAAGCACGCGTACTGGCAGATTGAGTTGGAAGAGCAAAGTCGTCCTGTTACTGCTTTTACAGTCCCTGGGAGACCACTCTACCAGTTTGCGGTGATGCCTTTCGGACTCTGTAATGCAGGCCAAAGTTTATGCCGGCTAATGGATCAGGTGATACCAGCTAGGCTCAGGGAGAAGGTATTCGTTTATCTGGATGACTTGTTGGTAGTCACACCTGATTTCGAGTCCCATTTAGGCGTTCTACAGCAAGTGGCAGACTGTTTAAAGTCGGCCGGCTTGACCATTGGGTTAAAGAAATCGCACTTCTGTCACAAAGAATTAAGATATCTGGGCTTCATCATCGGAGGAGCCGTGTTAAGAACGGACCCCCGGAAAGTAGAGGCGATCCAGAAGTTGATCACTCCATGAAGTGTTCGGGAAGTGCGAAGTTTCTTGGGCACGGTGGGATGGTACCGGAGGTTCATACAGAACTTCGCAGAGTTGGCTGCGCCAATCACGGATACTCTTAAAAAAAATGGAAAGTTCCGGATGACCGACGAAGCTGTAGAAGCGGTAAGACGCTTGAAGGAAGCAATGACAACAGCGCCAGTTCTCAGTCACCCCGATTTCGGAAAAAGGTTCTTTATTCAGTGTGACGCCTCTAATATTGGGATAGGTGCGGTGCTAGTCCAAGAAGATCCCGATGGCGGTGAGAGACCCATCGAATTCTATTCGTACAAATTGAATAAATGTCAGCAGAATTACAGCGTTACCGAAAAGGAGTGTCTAGCGGCGATTATGGCGATCAAACGGTTTAGGCCGTATGTAGAGATGATGCCGTTCACAGTCATCACGGATCACTCGAGTCTGAGGTGGCTAATGGCGCTGAAAGACTTGGATGGTCGATTAGCACGGTGGTCACTAAAACTGCAAGCTTTCGATTTCGAAATAGTTCACCGAAAGGGGTCAGAAAACGTTGTGGCAGACACCCTATCTAGGATGGTAGAGGAAATTGGAGTGGACTCTATCCTGGGCTTGGAGACTACAGAGTTTGACTCCCCTGAATATAAGGAGTTGCGGCAGGAAGTTCTCGCCAACCAAGAAAAGCTTCCAGACCTCATGGTGGAAGACGGATATATTTTTAAAAAAGCATCCGCCCATCAGGGCCCCCCTGAGATCTTGGATGGTGGATGGAGATTGTGGATACCTCCGGCCTTGACCACAACTCTGGTGGCACAGGCGCACGAGCCCACAATCCGAAGCCATGGGGGAATCGCGAAGACTCTATCAATTCTCCGTCAAAGGTATCACTGGCCAGGAATGGTGGCTCAGGTGAAGGCCTATGTTCGGGACTGCCGAGCGTGCAAAGAAACAAAGTCCACCAATTGTGGGCCGAAGCTGAAGTGAAGTCCTATCGGCCATTCCCAAAGATCTATATAGACTTCTTGGGGAAATACCCACGGTCGAGGGGAGGTCACGCGTACGTGTTAGTGGTTGTGGATCACTTTTCGAAATTCGTGTTTCTGCACGCAATGCGGGAGGCTACAGCGAACGGCGTGGTGAAATTCCTCAAACGGGAAGTTTTCCACAAATTCGGGGTGCCGGAACTGGTGCATAGTGACAACGGAAAACAATTCGTGTCCAAGCAGTTCGAACAATTGTTGCGGGAATATGGCGTGAAGCATCTCCGTACTGCGGTATATTCACCTCAGTCCAACGCGGCCGAAAGAGTCAACCAGTCGGTGCTGAATGCGATCCGGGCTTATCTAAACGATGATCATCGGGATTGGGACCTGTATCTCAGCGAAATCGAATGCAGTTTGAGAGGGGCGGTGCATCAAGCCACGGGAGTGTCACCTTATTTTGCCCTTTTTGGCCAAAACATGTTCACGAATGGAGCAGACTATCAACTGGCACGAAAGCTGCAGTCGTTGGACGACTATGACGTAAATGTTGCGAGTCGTGAAACCAAAATGGCACTAATGAGGGACGAGGTCCGAAAAAGGCTAAGAGTCGCTCATGATAAAAGCGCGTTGTCCTATAACCGACGGTCAAGGGAGGTGCATTTTCGACCTGGACAGGAAGTGTATCGACGAAATTTCGTCTTAAGCAATTTTGGGAAAAATTTTAATGCGAAATTTGCGCGCAAGTACCTAAAATGCCGAATAAGAAGCCTAGTGGGTAACAATATGTACGAAACCGAGACGCTCGAAGGGAAACCTAGCGGCATCTATCATGCGAAGGATTTGAAACAGTAAGGAGGGTCATAGATGTGAGGGATTACCTGAAAGCAAATTTATACGGTCAGCAAACTGAGGCAATAGATACTTCAAGTACTCACCTGATTCCAGCGGTGGGAAATGGTCAATCCAGGGCATGGCGTGGTCAGTCCTCAATCTCTGTGTGTGTGGGCGTTTTCCCTCGTTGGGCGTGTCGTAGCTGGTCCTGAGAGCGCTGTCGTGGGATGTCCCGAGTTGATTGCAGTTCGCGTAGAGCCATTTTTCACGGTCATATGTAGCGACAAGCCACCAATATGCCCGTGTGTTGTTATGGCTGGGTTGTTTTTTTTTGTTTATGGTTATCGATAAGTCGGGAAATTCTATGTAGTGTTGGATAATGGAGACGGGATGGTAGGGAATTTTTCCCCTCAAACGGGTAATGGAGCGGGTAACGAATGAGAAGATCGGTCGCCCGGCTTTTCAAATCTGAGAGAGGATTTCGGAGTTGGGACTGTTCCTGGTCGGGATAGTCGGGACAGATGAAGGTCAAATCGGTCGAAGCAGTTCTCGAGAGTGGTTGGTTATTGCGAGAGCCTAATAAGAAAAAGTAAAAGAAAAAAAATCCAAAGAAGGAAATAAAGTGATGTGAGGATTCAGAAAAGTTTTATACCGTGATTTCTTTCAAGAGGGAAGCCAAATCCTGGGTATATGCCCATACGGGATTGGACAAAATAAAGGGGTAAGTGAATATTCCATATTTAGGGATGGCCCAGGGGAGTTGGTCCTAATATTATCCTCACCTTCGGGATTCTCCGTACAGGCCAACCAAATCGGCAGTCATCAGAGGTCAGGCCGCATATTTTCGTGGCCTGGCCAAGTTTTTTTCTCCATGGCCTCGTGACCACCACATGTTTCGCCTTCAGGAGAAAATTGCAAATTGAAAAAGAAGAAGGCGGTCCGGCCTGAACACGAGTTTAACCTAAATTTTCCACAGAGGCCGGCGCGGGACAAATTCCATAAATTATCCTTCGGGAGTCGTGAGGTGAATCTGTTACACGAGTGATCACCAAATAAGTTCCCGCACTAGACCGATTTATTTTAAAATTGTAATCCCCCGTCTATTTTTATCCCCTTCGTTTTTATATATATGCATATTCATACAGAGCCAATTTATTTCCTAAATCACGCATAACTATTTCTTTATTCAGATAACTTTATCCTAATTATTTATATATTTCTTTATTCAATTAATTATTCACCTAATTATTTATTTATTCAATTATTTATTCGTTTAATTTATTTATTTGTTTTTATTTAATCGCTCGAACGAGCCTCGTTTTTTTGTTTGCCAATATCGAGTCCCAACATTATTAATATTGTTTATTCTTTTTTATTATAATTAATCATATCCTTGTAAAACGTGCCGCCGCCACATCTCTTGTCGTAACGTATTAGTCCCACGAAAACTCCAATAGGTAAAATCTGCACGTAGTCCTTATCGTAAAAGAAGAGCTCTTTTTTTAGGTAGGTCCTCTATGGTCAGGTTGGCGCCTGAAAAAAAAAAAAGCAAAGGAGAATCTATCAATAACTTATATATTTTTTTTTGTTCTTTTTGTTGCCCGAATACAATGGGGCATTGGAGACGGGGTGATGTCTCGGTGAGCGCGTAAAAAAATTTGAATTTATTAAATTGCCCTATCATTTTATAACATGAAAAGATGATGTACATTGAGTAGTTTGGTTTGTCGGAAAAGGGGTGGATGGTGAGTAATACCCGGAGACATGGGATGAGCGATCGGTAATGAACCGATAATACCAGCGAATGTGTTTAAACGGGGCAGTAGGATACCAAAACTGCCAGGAAGGGTGGGCATGCCGGGATCAATTTAAAGCCCAAGGTCAGATCCCCAAGCCGATATGTGTGAAGCGTTTGTGTGTGCATGGTGACCGAAGTATGTATAGTCATATTTATTCTAGTCCTCAGTAACAGTCTCCAGTTGATGTCATCCTCTATGATGTTCCCTGGATTGTGTTTGATATTTTTTTATTGTTGTGCGCGAAAGAGGCAGGGTTATCGTATCCCACGACCCGATTATAGCTAGCCGGCGGGCCTCTTCGAGTTATCGACGCGCATAGGACCAGGTAAGGTCATAACAATAAGCACTGTATGCACAAGCGTAACATGAGCTAGAGCCAGGCCAGCGTGTGACCGCTGACCAAGCACTTTGATGCATGCGCTCCAACAGTATGTATGTATGTACTTACACTCTCCCTCCCTTTTGTAGCTGTCGCATAAGTCGCAGCATAAGAATATATATGTAAACATAGGCTAAGCAAAAGAATATTTTCTGAATAAAATCAATCTGAATATTACCATCACATGGCGACCGTGACAAGTGTGACATATATATATTTTAATATATATATTTTTTTGAACTAAAAAAAAAAAAGTGATATTTATGCTGTTTACTTTGAGGGACCTCATTTTCCCAGGCGCCCAAGTATGGTAGACAGACCGTCAACTACACCTACGAGGGATATTGAGCAGGAGAATAATAACGTGTGGTAGGCAATCCGCCCACTACACCGACGTTGGAGCATTAATTCACGAGAATGGGCAAGGACAACAACCAACAGTAAGTAGAGTGATGGAAAGAAAATCTGGTGTGGTAAAGAAACTGAAAGCCAGAAAGGCTGAAATCTTGAGGCTACTAAACAGCCCAGATACAATTAATTGGAATACCTCGGTGAAATTACACGCCGAGGTAGAGTTTCAAAAAAACCAATTGAATGAAAGAAAAAATAAGGCCACAACCAAAATCCCATACTCTTCAATACAAAACGTGGCAAAGCCAAAATTAATGAAGTAAGTATGTCGTCTCGCCGACTTAGGTATACCATACACCAGTAAAACAAATATTTCAAATAACATTGTAATAACAAATGCATTTGCTTATTTTAAAAAATTTCTGTTCACATGCTTTAGAAGCATATCTTAGTATCTCGCTCACTCATGCATATGAGCACCCTAGCGCCCCACCCGCCAACGGCCAACTCCGGCCTTATGGAAAAACGTTTATATGCATAACTTGGCTATTTTTTGTCCGATTTTGATCAAATTTGGTATTTTGCTGGGTATTAGTATTAAATTTAAGTGTGCCAACTTTGGTTCCACAAGGTAAAAAATTACGAGAGATAATCGAGTTTTTCAAATTTCGGGGGCGGAAAGGGGCGTGGCAAAATCTTTATACATAAAAAATGTGCGCATTTACTAAGCAAATATGCATACCAAATACGGTGTCTCTAGCTGCAATAGTTTTTGAGATAAACGTTTTTTTTTAATTGCGGGGGCGGAAAGGGGCGTGGCAAAAATTTGAAACAAACTTGATCACTCTACATACTACACGAGCCTACATTCCAAATTTGGTGACTCTATCTCTTATAGTCTCCGAGATCTAGGCGTTCATACGGACGGACGGACGGACGGACGGACGGACGGACGGACGGACGGACGGACGGACGGACGGACGGACGGACGGACGGACGGACATGGCTAGATCGACTCGGCTGTTGATACTGATCAAGAATATATATACTTTATGGGGTCGGAAAAGCTTCCTTCTGCCTGTTACATACATTTTGGCGACTTTAATATACCATTTCACCCTATGGGTATATGGTATAAAAACGATTCCACAACCTGAAAAGGAAGTACCGAAGATAAAAATAGTCTGCCCAAACGACTGCGAGGGACCACTATACTCGCCGTACTGCGAGTATACTGTAGCCATTGCTACGGGACTCCAAAGTAAAAGCCAATCCCCAGGGAAACAAAGAAGTGTCCCCCTACAATACAGTGTATTATCAAACCTGGTTCAATGACCGGCACCGGTACCGCCTGAGCCCATAGGCCCCGGACATCAGCAGCTGAACCTCAACCTTCACTTGACTACAAGTATGAAAGGCAGGCCGCTTTTTACGCCATTGATGGAGCATCAGCGTGCCAAACGGCGACCACCAGCTGATGCTAGAGGCTAGTTGCAGAAAATTAAAAATAAAATTTTTTTACCTAAACAACTATGCGCTGCGTCGCACATTTTTTTTTTGAGTGCACTGCGATGCATATTTTTGTATGTACAATTGTGCAGCATTAAAAGCTGTCCAATTAGAGTGTGGCCTGAAAACAAAACAAACCAACAAACATTAAAACAAAATCAACTTAAAATCGTAATTAATGCAATTGATAAACACATATAATTAACAAAAAAAAAAAAAAAAACCAAGAACAAAAACAAAAACAAAAATTGTTTCCTTTTTGACTATGCAAATATTATTCAGTAAAACAGGAAAACAAACATATTATGATAAAAAACAAACACTTAAAAATTTTTTTTTAAATAAATAAATAAAAAAAAAAAGAAAGTCATTAAATATGCATGAATCCATAACAATTTTTTTTTTTTATATTTCAAATAATCGTATTCAAGCAAATAACACCGTAGCTTGAAATACTTATAAAACAAATAAATTTTAAAAGTAATTTCTAAACAAAGGTGTTGAGCTGTCTTAATGGGCTTTTCTTCCCTATTTTTTCCCCCGTATTTGTTAGATTCAATTTATTAAATTAAAATATCAGTGAGGTCATTATTAGAATTATACAAAAAAAATTTTTAATAAACTCCATATGTTCGATAATACCATAAGTAAATTTGATGATATATCTCTTATAGCCACAATGGGGTTAATAGAAACAAAATCAGTGGACTCCACTGCTAATGTTATAAATAAAATCGAATCATCAAATACTGACTTGAGATTAACGAACATATTGTTATTGATAATTGTCGTAATAATGTGCGCATATGTTTTATATAAAGCTTATCTATTACACAATAAATGTGTAACTAAAAGAGCCATAAGCCAAGCTAATGACCTAGATAAGATCTAAGAATACATATGCACAAACGCGAATAAAGATTAAAAAAAAAAAAGAAAATAACAAACAATTTTTTTTTGGAAAACAATGGCCACTCTTGATAATTATTTTGCAAGAATAAACGCTAGGCATCCCAGTATTGTCCAAGATATAATTGAGGTTTTTAGAAATGAGCAAATCAATTCACAACAAAACTCAATCAACTTGGTACAAATTAGGTCAGCTTACCTAAATATAACGAGAGAAGATTTCCTAAAGAGGCTCTAGGGTGCAGATGAGTTTCATCCTCACAGTACCATATGTATGCTGTTTTTCCAATGCAGCAGGTACATATCGTTTCTACCGAATGGAGGAACCGAGGCAGTAAGCCTAAACGACCCTTTTTATACATACATCCATATTAATAGGCCTATCAAGTTAGTGTAGAATATGGATAAGATAGAAACAAAAAAGCTACAAGAATATTTACCTCTCCTCGATTTCCTGATACAATCAGGTGAAACAAATCACAAATACAAGGAAATAAGGTATTGGATAGCCCACAACTACAAATTTAAAAAAAAGTATTGTAGATCTTATGGAGAAATCCATAAAAGTAGCTTAAAGTAGATTGTTATCTAAGACATCTTTACGTAAAGACGTGCCCGGATGGGTCCACAAACTTTTCAAGGACTCAATCGCTCTGAAAGACATATCAGAATCGAGTACAGAACCAATAGATTTAACAGACTCAGATGTAGAAATAATAGATATAGAATAATAAAACCATAAACATTTTCGAAAGTTTTGTTATTTTTAACAAACTATGGTTACTTGGGATGATGTAATAGGAAAAGCTAGAATACACGCACAAAAATTAACTAAATCTTGTAAGTGCCTCTCGCAGAATTGAGAAACATCCCAAGACACAGTAACCAAACACACGAAAATAATAACTGAGAAGCTCCAAGCTATTAGAGCAGTATTAACTGAGCACTATAGCAAACTAAAGGCATGGCAAAAAACAGCCGCAAATGCGTTCTACAGTAATACAACCAAAAAGCAATAACTGTGCTAAACAGAGACAATATTGAATTTAAACAAACATCTGATTTGGAAACTTCAATAGTACTGGAAGAAAAAACGCAACTAATGGCTGATGAAGAAATAGGTCAAGAATAACCATCAGTGAGCTCTGATCAATCAATCATAAGTCATAATAAACCAGCAATTCCAAAAGGCAGCAACAAAATGACTCAAACAGTGGTAGAATTCATAAACACAGCCACCAGGCTGCTACCATACTTCGATGGTGATATTAAAAATCTGCCAGGTTTCATTGGGGCGCTTTGCGTACATGACACCATAAAAGAAACGCATCAAGCAGTAGCCATCGAAATCATAAAATCAAAATTGAAAGGACAAGCGGATAATACTCTAAGCTCTGAAACAACGATTGATGAAGTAATACGAAAACTATCAACAATCTTCAAGGGTGTATAAGTGGATCTTTTAACAGCAAAAATTAAAAATCTGCAGAGAACCCCCAATAACTGTTTCATACACAAAGGAGAATATTGAGTTGACCGACGCCCTTAAAGGCGCATATATTTCTTCCAACTGAACAAGCAATACAATACACTACCAAAGTGGCAGTAAATGCTATGGTAAGTCATACCAAAAGTCAAAGAGTGCAGTTACTAATGGAATCAGGAAACTTTGATTCAGCTAAAGAAGCCATCACTAGATTTACCTCTCTTTCAGTAGAGTCGGGCTCCACAGAAAGTTCCCAAAATAATACCATTTTTATGCCCAGCATAATGACCGCGGTAGACGCCGCTATAACAATAATGGTAACTGGAGAAACAACTCGAATTGGAACAATAACAACTCGAATTGGAGCAATAACGATGCCCACAGAGCCCAACAAGGCCGAAATTATTCACGCTACCGAAGAGGCGGCCGTGGAGGTGGACACAATAATAATAGACAAAACACAATAACCTACAGAATGGTTATAACAACACAAATGTCCGAATTACCCAAAGCGACCAGGGAAACGGACAAGCTCCTCCAAATGCTCAAAATTAAAAAATAAAGTCTATTCTATAAACCTAAGTCTTAATAATTTCGTATCATTTAAGAATGTTAAAACCAATAAGAAAATAACATTCTTAATTGATACCGGTGCAGATATTTCAATAATAAAAGAAAATTCTGATGTATTTCACGACATCAAAGTAAACAAAACTGTAGACATTCGAGGCATAGGAGTAGGAGTAATAATCTCGAAAGGCCTAGTCTCAATTGAATTGCAGACAGATAAATATATTATTCCATACGAATTTCATCTGCTTCATTCAGATTTCGCAATCCCATGCGATGGAATAATAGGATAAGATTTCATAAAAACTTTTAATTACAAAATAGATTACAGCAATTCAGAAGATTGGTTTATACTTAGACCACAAAAATTAACGTACCCAATTTATGTTCCAATAACATTCAATTCTGGTAATAACTCAACACTTCTACAAGCAAGATCCCAAGTGGTACGCAAAATAGAACTACATATCTTTAGCAGAAAGTAACATTTTAATTCCGAATCAGGAAATTAAACCGGGCGTTTATGTTGCAAACACCATTGCAACAGCCCAAAGTACTTTTGTCCGATTCTTAAATACCACAGATAAATGCCAAATAGTAGGCTTTAACAATTTAAAATTTGAATCACTTTCGAACTACGATATAGTTAAAAATACCAGATATAAGAAAAGAATCTGTAATTCATAAATTGAAGAAAAATTTCCCAACACTATTCAAAGACAAACTCGAAAAGTTATGCACTGAGTATAGTGATGTGTTCGGACTTGACACCGAATTGATAACATCAAATAAGTTTTATAAACAAAAATTAAGACTTAAGGATGATGAACCGGTATATGTGAAAAATTACCGGAGTCCGCATAGCGAAATAGACGAGATCCAGCGACAAATTGGAAAGTTAATTGAACAGGGTATTGTTGAACCGTCTGTTTCGCCTTATAATAGCCCACTCTTACTAGTCCCAAAGAAAACTCTTTCGGGATCTAAAGAAAAAAACTCAAAAAACGTCAAATAAACAAAAAATTGCTGTCAGATAAGTTTCCGCTCCCCAGAATTGATGATATTCTTGATCAATTGGGAAGAGCAAAATATTTTTCTTGCCTTGACTTAATGTCACGTTTTCATCAAATAGAACTAGAAGAAAAATCAAGAGATATAACGTCTTTTAACATCTAACATATCACAGTGCGAACAGACCATAGACCATTAACATATTTATTCTCCATGGTCAACCCGAGTTCAAAACTAACGCATGCGGCTAGAATTGGAAGAGTACGACTTTACAGTAGAGTGTTTAAGAGGTAAAGATAATAAGTTATCCTTATCGCGGATAACTATATCCGAATTAAAAAATATGAGTACAAAAGTCCTGAAAGTCACTACCAGGCAACAAAGTAGACAGAAAAACTGCGCAGTTAATAAAGAAGTACTTTTGCCAAGGCAAAAACTTCAAAATGCTTCTAGGAAAGTTATGGCAAGAATTGAAGTTAGCGATTTGTATACCAATGGAATTCTCGACTTAGGTCAGTTCTTCCAAAGGCTTGAAATGCAAGCCAGTATACTTGAAATCAGCCAACTACAATTGGCACCGAGCAAAAAGATCTTTGAAATTATTTCAATAGATTCTTTTAAAAATATGGGCAATACTATATTGAAAACATTAAGAGTAGCGCTACTCCAGCCGGTGACCCTAATAGAAAATGAAAAAGAAAAAGAAGCAAAACTGTCTACATATCATAATGATCCAATTCAAGGAGGTCATACTGGCATTACCAGAATGCCGGCAAAAATCAAAAGACACTACTATTGGAAAAATATGGGACGCCATAACAAAAGAGTACATAAGGAGATGTCATAAATGCCAGGTGTCAAAAACGACGACACATACGAAGACTCCCATGATAATAACACCAGCGAAGGCAATTGATAAAGTTATAGTGGACACAATGGGTACATGTCATAACGCCCAGTGTCATTAGGCCCTTGGGCCTTATGACACACATTTTTGCGACATAAAGCCCACGGGCGCAATGACACTTTTAAATGTGACATAAAGCACGCCGGACTTTATTTCACTTTTTTATGGGCGTTATGACACGATTAAAGAGCTTTAAAAAATAAGAAAACAAAACAATTTCATTTTTTAAATATTTTATTGAAAAATTTTTCCGGCATTATGACACTCTTCAATTGTGTCATAGCGCCGTCGGGCGATATTTCACTTTTGGAGTGGGCGTTAGGACAGACTTAAAAGTGTCATAAGGCCCTTGGGCGTTATGACATGTACCCGGACACAATAGGTCCGCTACCAAAATCAGATAATGAAAATGAGTATATTGTCACATTGATATGCGATCTGACAAAATACTTAATAGCCATTCCAGTTGCATCTAAGAGTGCAAGTAATGTAGCTAAAGCTATATTCGAAAATTGTATACTACAGTACGGTCCAATGAAAACACTCATTACGGACATGGGAACTGAGTATAAAAACCAAATTATAACAGATATATGCAAGTACATGAAGATTAAAAATCTGACATCTACAGCATACCACCACCAGACTATAGGGACAATAGAACGAAGTCATAGAACATTGAATGAATATATTCGTTCATACATATCAGCAGATAAGTCCGATTGGGATGCTTGGATACAATATTTCACTTATTGTTACAACACAACACCCTCGGCAGTGCATGAATATTGTCCATACGAACTAGTATTTGGAAGACTACCAAATCAGATCATAGATTTTAACAAAATAGATAGAATAGATCCAATATACAATTTAGACGACTACTCTAAGGAAATAAAATTTAGAATAGAAATAGCATATAAAAGAGCTAGGATAATGTTAGAAAACCATAAGTTAAATAATAAAAAATACTACGACAAAAATATGTCCAAGTTCGACTTAAACATAAGAGATAAAGTTTTATTAAGAAAAGAAATAGGTCATAAATAGGATGCTAAATATATAGGGCCTTATAAGGTAGTGAGTATAGAAGAAAATGACAATACATTAATAGGATATGATAAGAATAAAAACCAGAAGGTTCATAAAAACAGATTAAAACCATTTTCGGAATGATCAACCGTAAAAATAATATCATACATTTTATAATTTTCATGATACTTAAGTAATTTTACAAAAAACAAAAAATAAACAAAAAATAAAAATCTTTATGGATTCATCTATTATAGAAAACAAATTTATGCAATTTCGAAAAACATTGAAAAACAAGAGAAAGAAAATTTGTCTGAAGAGACAAACAAAAAAAAAAAAAAAAATTTTCCTAAGATACACCTTTCTTTACCTTTATTTTACCTTTACTATTATCAATAATCATTACAATAACTCCATAATATTACGTTATTCTCTAAAAGGGGAGGTGTAGTATATTCAGACAAATAATCATTCAATACAATGAGCTCAAC